>CM065714.1:31190554-31200554 GCA_033310375.1 Conus canariensis
AACATCTATCACCATCATACATTGTGGTATTGCATCGTGACAGTGAGAGAGTGAAGGCAGGAAAAGGCAGAAAATAAATATGTTCCTCACAACCATTGCATCAGCCCCTAAGATGTTAGCTCGCAGTATGTAGTTCACACAACCTGACCATGTGTTTGCTGGATCACTCCCACTGGCATAGAAAGTACCTGCAAAGGGAAGATATGACACTGACCTTGCATATATTTCCTACAGTCTGAAAAGCAATGAAAATATTCACTGAGCATTTTGAAAACAAAATGACACAGATATACTGCTGATTTCTGCTTCATTTTAACTCACTAACCTACTTGTGCAATGTTCCCTCAGAGCAAGAAACAAAACTTTTCTGCACGAACCAAGAAGATGGCCGCCACCACACACACACACACACACACACACAAAGAGACAAAGAAAAAAGAAAAGATGCAAATGAATACCACACTCTACCAGCACCAGTAAACCAAAACCTTTTAAAAACTGGGGGGAAAGTCTGGGCAACATTTGCTGCCATGTTTCAAAGAAATAAAATGCTTTTCGAAAGCAGTTCATAACTGCAAGGGTCTTTATGAAATTCCACTATGGTAAGATTGGCAGACCAGTGGTAATTCAACTTCTGACCCACACCTTCTTGATTCGTATTACAGTTTATACTCAATTCAGAATATGAGTCATTAACTCACACCTAACTATACTGCATACATACATGACATTTTCTTTTTCCTTTCTTCTTCCTACCACTATCCATCTCAAAGAATAAAAACAAAAGAACTAGACCACTCATGTAAACTTATATTTCAAGAACAACCCATTTCTTTACACAAAAAGCCCTTTACCTGGTGTAACAAGTGGTATCTGTAGTCGAAATGGGAAACAATATTTTCCAAGAGAAAAGGGTTCTGAAACCAGAAGAATTTCATTGTATTAAAGTCACAAATTTCAGATAACCCATCATCAACATCCCCCCCCCCCCCCCCCCCCCCCCTTTTGATCACAGATCAAGGACAAACAGCAAATGTAATTCTGTGAAAAAAAAAAGAAAAAAAAGAAAGAAGCATTCACCTAAAACCATGATATAACACACAAAAATCTGACTTAAAAACAACAGAAAATGAAAATTACTATCAACATAACAGCTGACACATTTTTTGTACACCAAATTTCATCTCCATAGCCTTCTTGGGACCTCTATCAGCTTTAGAATGAGTTGTTCTCTAGCATTTGAAATATAGGATTCTGTCCTCAGCAGTCACTGAGCAGAGAAAAATATTCAAACATCTCATGAAAACACTGATCAGGAGAATAGAGGATCTGGAAATCAACTGAAAGAGCATCTGAAAATTGAAATGGCTAACTTCGAAGGTGTAGTGGAAAAACACTTCAGAGATACTGACATAAAATTGTCAAATCCACAAAAACCAACATTTCTAAATTGCAAGTCAAAGCTTTGGATAATGTTAGGAAAGCAAATATTAAGTGAAACAGACTGGAAACTGCTTTTTCATTAAAAGTGCTAAACAGTCACATTCTTTGAAGCAAGGCAGAAATACTTGTCTCTGAGTGATAAACATATTACAGTTAATACAGGTTGTTTGATAGGATAGGGACTGCTAGTGACGACGATATGCACTGAAAATGTTGTGTTGGTGCACTTTCTTATTCTGCAGATAGGAACAGATTTTTTAAGCAACAATTTTCATGCTTTAATAAAGCATGCTAGTTTTCTTGAAGTATGAAAAGAGCTAGAGAGGGGGAGGGAGAGAGAGAGAGAGAGAGGAGAGAGAGAGAGAGAGAGAGAGAGAGAGAGAGACAGAGAGAGAAGACGAGACAGACAGACAGACAGACAGACAGACAGAGACAGAGGCAGAAAGACAGAGAGAAAATGTGTGTGTGTGTGTGTGTGTGTGTGTGTGTGTGTGTGTGTGTGTGTGTGACTGTGTGTGTGTGTATGTGTGTGTGTATATATGTGTGTGTGTGTGTCTGTGTGTGTGTGTGTGTGTTTATATGCATGTGTGTGTGTATGTCTGTATCTGTACATATCAGCATGTTCCAGGCTGCATGTGTGTAAATATTTAAAACAGTAACTGAACTTTCCACATCATCTCACCTTTTTGTATGAAGAGATCGGCATTGCAGTAGTCAACATAATCATGAGAAGCATGCAAGTTTGTCTTGTTTCCATCAATGTCTTCCACACAGCATACTAAAAGACAAAATCATAATGACCAGGAACTCAACATCTTATTCTACATGTATGTCAAACACAGAAATCAAACACAAGGCAAAGAACATCATCATGAACATTAATTCTATTTAGTTGCAAAGCGAGACGACTGCAGGCGGAAATCTAAACAAATCTTAAATAAATGTTAGCGAACCGCCCAGAGAACGTGGACAAACGAGTCACAAGACGAAACACAACGCGTTTCGACCTCTTAGGTCTTCATCGGGTGAGACATAAACGAATAAAACAACGAAAATTCACTTAGCAATTCGTTTATGTCTCACCCGATGAAGACCTAAGAGGTCGAAACGCGTTGTGTTTCATCTTGTGACTCATTTGTCCACGTTCTCTGGGCGGTTCGCTAACATTTATTTAAGATAATTCTATTTAGTTTGATATTTAGAGAAGCAAAATAGAGAACATCAGAATATGAACGACTGGGTTAGAGAAAGCTTTAACCAAATATTCTCTGAGGTAAACATTATACTGATTTTAATACAAACAAAGTACGGCATTGATTCAAAACAAAACTAACTGATTTATTACATTTGTGTTCTGCACTATATCCATCCTCCCTCTGTACCCTTTCTCTTCTCCTCACTACAAGCCAAACTGGATGTGCATTCAAGATTCACTTGACTGGCTTGTTTCACAAAGTTTCTTAAGTTCATTTCTTGAGGCCTAAGTCCAACATTGTTTTTCTGCATGGACATTGACAGCTAAATCAAAAAGCTGGTATGCAGCAGGACTGTCTTCAGTCTCACTAGATTCCTAGCATGATTAATGCACTCAGCAATCAGCAATCTCACTTGTACCTGAGCATACACACATTGCAAGCTCCTTTGCAACCTGAACAACACAAACAAGATTGTTTTCTTTCCAAATAACAGCCAAAAGAAATGGAAAACAATGTAACAGTAGTCATGACTCGATACAATTATGTAAATATTACATTACAAAGCTCGAGAAAAGTTCCGGTTTATATCACAGTACATAGGTCAATCAAGAATACAGCAAGAGGATATAATCTTTTTATCTGCAATTAAATCACACAGATTCATGTCCAATTAATGCCATTGCCACAGCCCCTTGGCATGAATATTTATAAACAATATATAAAACATGTCGAGCACAACCATTCAGATTCAAATGATGTCACCACCAAAAGCATGTGCTTCTAAGTGCACTTTCATTTGGCAGCTGCATATCAGCAAAACAAAGATTGCATGTGTGTGTGTGTGTGTGTGTGTGTGTGTGTGAACACAAATCTACATGCAGTACATACCTGATTCTTTTCCATTGAATGAAAGCTGAACACCATGGGCCTCTGTAGGTGTTCGGACATCCAGGTATACTGCTCTGCATTTCAAACACACATGCTGTATTACATGTTGTTAAATGTCATTCATTTGGATCAAGAGCTGGTAAAACTATGAAAGGACAAACATCAGGTTAAAGAAAATAACTAAAATTCAGGGAAATTTAAACATAAAATCCTTAACTAACAGTCAATGGAGACCATTGTAACCCATCTTGATGACAGAACTATTCATATTGCCTGCTCCTGGGCCTTTCGTGCGTTGGATCAGGCTCATCAAGAAGGCACTGCTGATTGTCTCTGTGGTCCCTTGGCATCAAACAGAGAAATACAAAAGTCTACAATTCCATGGTATTCTCACCACCAAGGGTTCAAAAACAGAATCCAACAGCACCACAAAGCTGCCAGTGAAGGGTAGAAAAGTAAAAGCAAAACAAAAGTGTGGTGAAGAAATATGTTGTTGAGCAACTAAAATCATGTATAAAATATAAAGGTAAATCTTTGAGCCTACGCTTGTGGATCCATTTAAGGATGCAAGGGAGATCAAAAAGTGTCACAGCTGTCAACATATACGTCAAAACATGACTTGACTTGACACATAGTCCATTTACGTCTGAAATTCTGAGGTGTGTGTAGATCTGGTAATATGTATTACCAGATCTACACACATTTCAGTATTACCAGATCTACACACATCTCAGAATTTCAGACGTAAATGGACTGCATATCAAGTCATGTTTTTAGCCCAGTCTAATATGGGGATGATATTAGCACTGCATGAAATAGTGCAAAGGACATTTAGTTTATGGATGATCAAAGCTGGCTCCAGTTAGTTGACTCCTATGCGAAGATCTTGGCTACAATGAATGGACTGATTAGTCCCAACATAAATGGGCAACATGAAACAGTATATAGGACAAATAAGTTAGTGTTAACCAAGCTAGACAGCTCCAGATGGTTAACCACTCAGCTAAAATCTGGTAAGTACAAAAGGATTGATTTGTCCTAGCAGTACAATCTGGCCAGTCTAAAAGTCTACAGTCCCTTCAATTCTGAGTTAAACCTAAATGTCAGTGCAGAATTGTATTTGATAGATTCAAGTTCTAATATCTTTGCTTTACTTCTCATATCTTACGCAAAACTTTCTGAACAGTGTTGATTGATTAATAATAACATTATTTGTCCTTTTTCTTGTTTATATACCTTTTATAATTAATGTATGTGGATTTGAGTACAGCAATCTTTATATAAATGTATGTGAGAGTTCTTTTGGTACTCCTTCCTTCCCCTTTCTCTGTCTCTTCCATTGACATTTTCTTCACCTTTCCATGTTTTATAGAACTCCATCCCTTCTCATTTTTGTTTTAACATATTTGCAGTTGCTTTTTTCTGAATAGTTGCTTTTGTTATTTTTGGCTTGCGACTATTGCAGTTTAGTATTCTTTTCATCGTTTGGATAGTTCATTCACATTTGATTATTCTGTGTAGTAGTTTGCTTGTCTTCATATGGCAAAAGCTCTCACCATGTGGTTATGATTCTTTGTTAACAATCCGACCACTATTCTTTGTGTTGAATCTGACTTTTGCCAGTATACAATTCTATCTGTTAAGATGATAGCTAAATGATAAATTTAGATCAGAAAAAACAGTCTGCCTGTACTAGGTGAAAACTGCTAAACTGATTTATAAATACTGGTGATTATTGGAATGATTCATAGTGTATGACTGTAAGTCTACACCACATGTGTACTTGGACTAAGTGTAGCCCAAGTTAATGTGATATAATTCATAAGAAACATGGAAGAGTTATTTGACTGAAACTGTGTAGCATTGTATTACTGTCTCCTACCCTTGTGTAAGCTTAACTCAGCCTTTAAACAAAAGTGGAGATTGATAGTTATAGTTGAAACTCTACCATAGAGAAAACTTTGCTGGCCGAGTTCTCACACCTCTTCTGAAAGATAAGAGGGTAAATGTGTGAACTTGACAAACCACTCAGCTACTCACCTACAGACCAAGTTCTCTTCATCGCAGAACTGGGAACGTGGTCACGCTACAACCTGCAGCTAAACCACACACAGTGGCTACCCCTGAAACCAGGGCGACGCCAGATACAACTCTCTGGGCTAGACAGGGTGAAGACACTCTACAGCCCAGCACTACAGCACCAGGTCTACAGGATCAGTCACCAGCCACACGAGAGAGATTAACTATTCTCTCCGATATAAGATAAGGCTGTTAATTCCCATGGATTCAGCTCATCCAGTACTTTTCCCTCACTTTATGATGTAACAGTGAGAACCTGCCTATGAGTACCACTTCGGCTACTGCACTGGGTGTACGCAAGCAAAGTGGATGTGTAATGAAAGTATGCATTCAGAGTAACGTAGACAGGCCCACTGTATTCCAACTTAAGCAGGTGCACGGAGTGTAAGCAAGTAAAGTAGGAGTGAGGAAGGGCCCTTCATTGTTGTGATTCAATGAAAACTAAAATTAAGCCTATAGAACAGACATGTATATACTTACCTATGTGTAAGCAAGTAAAGTTGATGTGTAAAACTGCACTTAACTTGTGTCAGTTCTCTGTTGTTCAATCAATGTTAAATGTTTGAACTTCTCTCTTCAATTCTGTCTCTCGGAGCTACAAGTATTTTTAAGAGTACAGGCCTAAGGAAACTTACCTCAGAGCCACTATCAAGTATTTTAATAGTACCAGGAATAAATATAAATTTCTTTCAATGACTAGTACCGGAAAGTTGCTCCTTCCACCACTAGTAAGAGAGAGGGTGGAGGTGAAATGTTAATATAATTCTCACAGAGAAATTATTCCAAGTCCTTCCCCTAGAGGACTCACCTACCACTCATCCATCTCGTCACAATAAAATGAATTGAATATAACAAAATGTTTGCCGTAGGCATAGTCTCTGAAAATGAAAATGAAAAGGATTTGGGCATGATTTTTATATATATAAAAGCAAAAGATAAAGCAAAAAGAATGACTGGACTTATTAATCGACCTTTAAATAAAACATGGTCCCCTTCAGGCTATGGAAATAAAGTATAGTGTCGTGTGTGTATCCACTACACTAGAATAGTAGAAAGATTTCAAAGAACAACAAAATTGGTCACAGACATAGGAAATTATACTTACAAAAACAGATTGGAACTTCTGGGTTTACCTTTATAGCTTTATAAGCAAGGAGAGTTGGGAGGGGGGGGGGAGGAGGGGGGTGTAGGAGGAGTATGGAAGGAGGTTTAATCCAAGACTACAAAATTTCTAAGCATAAATGATATTTCAGTCTCAAACTTCTTTAATATCACTAACTAGAACACAACAAGAAATACTCAAATATATATATATAAGTGACAAAATCTTTAAAAAATGATGCTGCGCTAATTATATTAGTAACAGCATGAATACCTTGTGGAATATATAAACAAAAAACAGTTTAGCATACAGCCAATACTAACCTTTAAAAAATTTAAAGGATATTTACCTTAAATATTATGATTGATAAACCAACATTACATTATGAGGGAGGCAGGCAGGCCTTACATCAAATCTTGATTGGTAAGTGCTTTTGAAAAATAAAGATGTTTAAAAGCCTTTAGCTATGACTGTGAAATAACTACCCTTTTTAATATATATTTTGTTGAATCTATACCAACACATGAGGGGATAGTGGGTGGGTGGTGAAGCTACACAATTTCATGGAAGAGCTCAGTTAACTGTAAATCAATTATTTTTTCACAACGGTAAGATGAACTTCAAGGGAATAATATGATGGCACAATTCTATATAAAGCTCTCTCATTTTGACAGGGATGGATGAGACAAAGTGTAGGAGAGAGAGAGAGAGAGTAAACACACACACACATGCACACATACACATACACAAACACACACACACCACATGCACATGTGCGCACACACACACACACACACACACACACACACACACACACACACACACACACACACACATGCGGGCACACACACACACACACACACACACACACACACACACACACACACACACACACACACATATACACACACAAAGAGAGAGAGCTAACACACTAGCCTTGGAACTACAGGCCTTCTGCTACTATTGACCACTTGTGAGTGGCTTTTTGTCTGCCCACTGTCTTTTACTGTACCCTGGTTTAGTAATACTATCAAGCCAGCTGGGGACCAGACTGTGATGGATGCAGTGGTACCATGCTCACTGCCAGAGTCAGGGCAGCAGTCCATATGATTGGTAAAGTGATATGTTTTGGCACTATATTGTCTGTGCAAGCAATCATTTGAGCATGCTGGTCTAGGATCTCCACGCTATTGATCCAGTTACAAAGGATACTTGTTCACCCAGTCAAACTAGTAAAGTACTTTTTATTGGAGGACCCGTTCTTATCTCTTCACTCATCCGCATATCTACAGACAGGACAGAAATCTTTCTCACCTGTTTCTATGTTTCCTGAATGTTTATGCTAGGTCCACTGTCACAAATGCATCACCCCTCGACAATATGATCAAATGCACCAGGTTTGACATCCTTGTCACAGAAATCTGACTCTGCAATAACATTGGACCCCGAGCCCTCCTCCGTCACCCCATCCCCTCCCCCCACCCCCACCCTGAGCAGATAAAAGATTTTCTGAAAAGACAGGGCCAGAAATACAGGCAGGGTACTGGTTCCAGTAAGGAGCGACACAGAGTGCAAAGAGGAATCAGAACTCTCGACAGACTGATATTATGTCTGAACAATAGACCTGAAGATGTAAGATGAACCTTGTCTCAAACAGCTTTGTTGAGTCATCCCACCAAGCATCCATTATACATTTTTCACATACTGACATTTGCATGCACTGACATAGCGTACCCAGTCATTAACAGTAACAAATCATTTGAAACAATGATGCTTGTAAACAGCAATAATCATTTCAGAAAAGTAGAAAACTTTTTTTGTTGTTTTTTTGTTGTTGTTTTTTTGCTGTCCCAACCTCTGTGCCACCTCAGAGGCTGTGCACACACGCCACTCATTCCGACACCCCGTCCACAGCCACAGCCCGGTCAGCCCCGCCGCAGCCCCGGCACCGACAATCCACAGGGAGCAGTCAATGTCAAGTCGTCAAGAGGCAACCCACCGGAGAAGACACTGCACTGCTGCCGAGTCACTTTGGTGGTGTTCAGTGGCGCCTGTTCTGATCTAACATACGCAGGACACCACCTACTAAGCCCCCTACTGACGACAACAATTGCTTAGTCGCGGAGCCGGCGTGAGTGAGCTCTCCCTCCGGAGGGCGCCACCACGTCCGTCCAATGACAGCCCTCATGGACTTGCCGATATCGGTGACCTCGACGGAACCAAGGCCACAGACGTGGAGAGGACATTGAAACTGAGGTCACCATGAGAGCAGGGCATGAAGGGCCACAGAATTTGAGACTTTTTTTTATATTTTTTTTTTATGCTGATCGATGAGAATGAGGATGATTACGATGATGCTACGGATTTCCATTTCGGTCTGAGACTACATGACAGGGCTGTACTCTATGCTTCCTTTCATAATATATCCCGGCGTCAACCAGGCCCGAGAGATACAGGCACCTGCAGTGTTGGTCAGGAAATTTGAGCAACACTCTCAGAAACGCATCCATTAAGTGGATGAAACTCGACTGTGTGGTCCCAGTCTTCCCAACTGAGTCCGCAGCAAACTCAACTCTGGGTAGGAGCCAGTCGGGGGCAGAAAAACCCACATGACTCTGATGGGATTCGAACCCACGACCTCCCAGCCGGGAGTCCGCGACGCTAACCACTTCACCACGGCGGCTGGTGAAAAGTAAGATAATGTTGCTTATAGCCCAGCCGACCGCAAGGGGCCACATCAGGGCTGCTGGTGAAAAGTAGAAAACTTAATGTTGGTGATGATATAGTAATAACATACATGTGGATATGCATCATAAATATGTATTTTACTGCATATGTACATAACTAGTGAGGGTGTCTGGTTTCTCTAACACCAAAGACATGAAATGATTTGCCTGTGTTCTGCAATACAGTGGATCCTCATGTACTTTGATTTGAATGCTGCTGATATTTAGACAGCCAATGTGGAGTCCATGTTTCTGAAGCCATGGTGACAATAGCTTTACCATGGGTCAGATAATGTTATGGAAAAACAAACTGACAGTTACTCAGAGAGAGAGAGTGAGAGAAAGAGAGAGAGAGAGAGAGAGAGAGCGAGAGAGAGAGAGAGAGAGAGACAAGACAAGACAAGACAAGACAAAATTCTTCATTTACGAGGATAATAGATAAGCACTGATGTGCTTTTTTACATCCAGTCCTGGCCCTGAGTAGGGTCAACAATGCAAAATAATTACATCCAGTCCTCGCCCTGAGTGGGGTCAACAATGCAAAATAAATGAGGCAATAAAAGAAG
>CM065714.1:31203054-31270554 GCA_033310375.1 Conus canariensis
TTGTAAAGTTTGTGCAAGAACAGTAACATCAGAATGATTTGTGTGGATTGTTGTATCATCAGCAAAGAGTTCACAGGTGGATGTGATATGGAGAGGTAGGTCATTGATGTAAATTGTGAACAGTAAGGGACCCAAGATAGAGCCTTGTGGGATGCCATAGTAAAGTGTTTGAAATGAAGAGAAAGTTGTATTAATTTTTACACATTGTTGCCTATTTGTGAGATATGCATGAAAAAGCGTAAGAGTTCTTGTGGATAAGGTATGGTCTATCACATCAAATGCTTTTTTTAAATCAATAAATAGGACACCACAATATCTGTTGTTGTTAATGCTATTTAGCCAGTCATCAGCCAGGTTGATTAAGGCTGTGTGGCATGAATGGTTGTGTCGGAACCCGGACTGTCTTGGATGAAGCAAGTGGTATGTATTAAGGTGGTGTAATGTGTGTTTGTTTATGTGTTTTTCCAAAGGTTTGGAAATAGTGGAAATGATTGAGATTGGTCTGTAGTTTGCAGGGTCTGAGCTGTCACCTGCTTTGTAGATATAGGAATGACTTTTGCTTTTTTGAAACTATTGGAAAAATGATTTTTGTTGATACATAAACTGAAGGCGTATGTTATGAGAGAGAGAGAGTACTGATGAGGTATATTGGGGCACAATTACAAACAGCTGCAACACATTTAAGCCAAGTTCTTACATGCACAAAAAACAACACAATGTGGGTCAGTCACTGTATGGCAGAAAAAAAAATGTAAGAGCATGCAAGTCCACCTCTCTGTATCACAAAGAGTACAGGTGCTGCGAATGTTCAAGTAGTCTGTTCCAACTCAGACAGAGAGCTTTAGAGAGCTTTGAATTAGAGAGAGAGAGAGAGAGAGAGAGAGAGAGAGAGGTCTCATTCTGACATTCAAGAATAAAAAGGCATTACATACCCACAAACTGTTTCTCCTGGGTAATACTCTCCTTTATCAGTGCGAATAAACACCTGATTCATTGTCTTATTCTTTTTATTGACAGACAAACTTTGATGTTTCTCGGTAATACTGTCTGTGCCTTGTTCTAGACTACATGATGAGGACCTGCGTCAACCAATGCTGTACACCCAGTGCACTTCCCTGTCGAAGAAAAAGTCGTCTGCACTTTAGAGAATCAAAAAGTTTAATCTAAACAAAAGGTCACTAAAAAAAAAAAAAAAGTTAATCCTCTCATTACATATTTCATAAATCAAGTATCTGTCTATTATGAGATTGTACATACTTTGTGCAATTTTTCATTATATCAAAATTATCGGAATTGCTCTTCCCAAGATACATTTAAAACAACCAAGATGGTCGCTCATTTGACTTTCGTTTGTTCCCATTAAGAACATTGCAGTGGCCTTGTTTGGGGCAGCTTAAATATGAACATTTGAGATAGATCTTGTCGATGCAGATGCATTTTTTTTTAACTGTTACGTTGAAGTGAAGATTCTGTTGTGAAAGGCGTAGAATTGTACAGGTACGCTGGAAAATTTTTTTTAAAAAGAACAAGATCGAATGATTTTGTAATCACGCTAATAGTATAGTATAGTATTAAGAGCGATTGAGGCTCTTGTTTTGCATAGTTGTGTGTCAGTTTGTGTTCCAAGCAGTGTGTGTGTGTGTGTGTGTGTGTGTGTGGTATTAAAACTGCAGAAGATTACAGATCAGATGACTAATTATTACTTTATTAAATCTGGAAATTGTGGAGTCGGTTCTATCCCACTCTTTTCAAAGATTTACTTTCAGGAAATACTCACACTGAACTTTTTTAATATGTGAAATGATCAGTTTCAAAAGTTTTCCTGCCACATTACTTTCCTTTACCACTTTCACTGACAGTATAATTATGAGGATTCTCATGTCAGTCATTCAGACTTGATCTCCCAATGTTTGTTACACATATGACAATGTTGGCTAAAGGAAGAACCAACCATACTGACAAGCTGAATCAGTGAATGAGAGTCTCCCATAGTAAAGAACTTGAACACACACTCACTCACTCACACACATACACGCACACACGCACGCACGCACACACACATTCATTTTGGGCATTTTTAAACTCTGTGCCCCTTCCATCCACATAAAATCTTAATGCATGTTGCATACAGAGTCAAGGGGTATCTAATTACATCCATGAAAATGTTTGGAACAGACTCAAGCGCCTTCTTCACTGTGCACAAAGCGATGTCCGTACACCTGATCGCGGCAATCGACGCTCTTCTTCTCCGTGTTGTCAGTCCTTCCATTAATTTTCCACAACGGCATTTCACCTTCGGAATTAAAAAAAATTGCAATCCATGTTCTCGTTTTGCACCCTAGTATGTGTGAGAAGAGCTATGACAGCGGATAACACAACAGTGTTTCACTGTGTTTATCACTCGCTGTCTTACTTCCTGCGCCCCAATATGATGGGCGATCCCATAAATCATTGCGTGTGACGTCAATGGCTCGAAACCTATTCGTCTATCTAATTCCAACTTTGATTTTCAGCATTGCGTGCAAGCTCAGTTTTTGAGAAGTTATTCTTGGCAAGTAGGGTTATACAATGATGGTAGATTCTTCCAATGTTCATCAAGTCGTCTCTTGAAAGCATCCACTGATGGTGCAGAAACCACTGACTCTGGGAGATTGTTCCAAGTATTATTGGTCCTGTTCAAGAAAAAGTTCGCTCTAACTGCTAATTTGCTTCTACTCATCTTCAGCTTCATTTGATTTCCTCGTAACTGGCTTTTCGTGTCCTTTTCAAACATAGGTTTCTGGGTGTTGTACATTCCAGTGAGGTACCTATAGGTTTCGATCATATCGCCCCAAAGACGGCGGTGCTCAAGACACGGAAGCTTCAGAATTTTCAATCACTCGGGGTACGGTTTGTCTTTGAGATGGCTCAGTGTTTTCGTTGCATGACGTTGCACATCCTCAATGTCACTACATAAACCTTTGGAATGCGGTTGCCAGACACTGTGACCATATTCCAACAGTGGCCTGACCATACTCTTGAACAAAAGTTCTTTCGGACAGATGATCAAAAGATCGGCGTATAAGTCCAACTATTCTGTTGGCCTTTGATGTAGTCTGAGCAACCTGCTCTTCGAACGAGAGTTTATTATCCACTACAACGCCTATATCTTTTTCCTTTTCAGTTTCTTTTAGTCTCACTCTTGTTTTGTTGCCATCTGACTCTTTCCCCATGAAATACTCATTTTCATTACTCTGACCAAGCTTCAAAACACAACATTTGTCTGGGTGAAAACGCAATAACCATTTGTCAGACCATTCTTGTAAGCTTGGAGATCTGTCGGACCGTTCTCAGTATCGCTTCTCACATAAAGTTTCGTATCAACTGCAAACATCTTAGCAGTAGTCTTCAACCCTCTAGGCAAGTCATTTATGTAGATCACAAACAGCAGCGGCCCAAGCACAGATCCTTGCAGAATACCACTTGTCACACTGCCTTCTGATGAACTGGCTCCATTGATGACGACTTCTTGTCTCCTGTTTCTGAGAAAATCTGTTACCCAGTCTAGGACTTTACCTTTAACTCCACTTGCAGACAGTTTCTGTACAAGCCTCCTGTGTGGGACAGAGTCAAAGGCCTTCTGATAGTCCATACAAACCACATCAATTGAGCCTCCCTCTTCCAGTGTACTCATCCATGAACCTAGGGCTTCAAGCAGTTGCCTGGCACAGGAGCATCCCGGCACAAATCCGTGTTGATGTTCTGATATCAGCTCGTTGCTAATCAGGTGGTCCAAAATTTGCCATCTCACCATTTTCTCCATAACCTTGCACACCACACAAGTCAAACCCACAGGGCGGTAATTGTTCACTGCAGCCTTGCTTCCCTACTTAAATATTGGGGACACAAATGCCATTTTCCATTCCTTCAGGAGCTAAACTGTATCAAGCGACTTTCTGAACAGCATGGTTATCGGTTGGGCTAATTCTTCTGCTGCCTGTGCTAGGATACTGGGTGGGATGCCATCTGGACCGGATGCCTTGTTCTTGTCTAACTCAATAAGTATCTTTTTCACTGATTCTGTTGTTATTTCAAAGTCTTCAAGTTCACTTTCATACTCATAACTTTCAAATTCAGGGAGTGGTCCTGGATCCTCAACAGTAAAAACACTGAAAAAAGTTGTTTAGCAGCTCAGCCTTCTCCTCATCCGTTTCAGTTTTTGTGCCATCACTCTTCTTTAGGTCTGCAATTCCAGTCTTACTTTTCAACTTAGAGTTAGTGTAGTGACTTGGATGACAGTGAAGTTTTCATTGCTGAACCACACTGAGCGACTGATCAGTGTGCTAGGGATACTCAAAGCGGAAGTCGTGAAACGTATCTATTGCAATGATGTTGACTAGATTGTCCTTATAAACGTTATCTTAGCTGTGTATAAACGCGGAGCTTATGAACTAATCAAATTATCACGTACTGTCCACGGGCATGAATTTGCGTGCCTGGAGCATTAGTTATGTTTCTTTTTCCTGTAGAATGACCTCCAGTCATCGTTTCGGTTACTCTGTCACATTGAGAGAGTATCCATAGCGTTTTAAACACATGCTGGGGGCGCACACACACACACACACACACACACACACACACACACACACACTCTCATACACGTCCAAAGCGTTTCAAACACATGTGCATGCACTCACACTTGCATACACACGCACGCACGCACGCACGCACGCGCACACACACACACACACACACACACACACACACACACACACACACACACACACACACACACACACACACTTTAATTTTTCATTCAGGAATGAATGATTGACAATGTATACTAAGCATACTTCATCTCCTGATGCCCCCCCAAATGTACGAAACAACAATGAATGGGCATATCTATGTACATACTGCATGCACGAGAATTCAAAGGCAATGCGGCATACTAAGATTGTCTTGACACTAGCAAGTAGAACATGTGTGCATGCATACATGACTCATACAGTACGCTACTCACATGTATGTATTCATTCATGTACACACAGGCAGTCATGTCTACAGTTAAGCACACACTTGAAGCATGTATGTATAAATGCATGTACACATGCATACACACACACTCTCTCTCTCTCTCTCTTAGTATGATATACTTTAGACTGCAGCAGCATTTTTTTTATAACTTACAGATTACTGCAGTATGTTTTCCCATACTCCTTTTAAGTATTAGCTCTAGAGTCTTTGCAATCAACACTTTCAGTGAACTGTGGGTGACACAAAATGTGAAAATGTACAATTTTGTAAGCCAATGGTGTCAAATGCCATGCTTATCGGCCTTTACTGTCGATATGGGGACTAAGTCTCAACAAATGTGCTGCACATCTGATATCATTTCCAATTTATCCATTTCTTGCTGAACTGAATTTGAATTTTTAAAAGTCAACATAGGCATACAAGCTTATGTATACACATGCACACCATGTTTGTTTTTGTTTGTTTGTTGTTTTTTTTATACACCTTGCTGTTTCATAGCGATTGATGAATTGTTTGCCTACACTTACATTCCATTTCTGTAGAAAAGAATGTATTTGCTGACTTTTTTTCCCCAAATGTGACAAATTATTTTGCTTTGAGTTTAAGCAGTGATCTAAAGTAAGCTAACTCATATTCATCATGCTTAATTCAGGTGAGGACCAGCCATGCTTCGTTTCCTGTCACGCATGGCGATGATAGCTGTATCCACCTCTGTCCTGGTGCCTTACACTGTCGCTACCTTGTGCCACCTGCTATACAGCCATGAGCCCCAGAAAGGCCGTTCATTGCTGCGTTCACTGAAACCCAGGCGGGTGTATGCCCTTACTATGGCCATTTTGCATAAGATGGCACTACAGGCACGGTACGCTCCCCTGTACATTCAGTGGAATCAGTACTACCTTACTGCTGACCCCACCATCACTGTGAAGGTAATATTTACAGCTTCCCACATTTTAACTTAGAAGAGAAATTGGTCTGTCAGGAACTTACGCTCATATCTAGATGGGCAGAGAAAAAAATATAGGGGGCAGCAACAAGAATTGCGCCTTCTCCACATTTTACAGATGAAGCACATATTTCTGAGTCTAGCTTCTGTTCCATGAGCCCTGAGGGCTTGTCAGGCCCGTAATCTAGACCTTTTTCCAATGTGCTGGCGAGTTTCAGGTTAAAGTCAGTAGATGCGTTTTTTGGTTGTTAATGATTTACTCTTTTATAAATGTTATGCGATTTATATAACTGAAATCAGGAAAAAAAATTTCATCAAAATGATGTAAATTAATCAACTATTCAACCAAACATAATCAAATTAATATGCATGTGTACAAAACAAATAACAACATCTTTACGTGAAAGACGAAATTGGCTAGTTAAAGTAACAGTGTCCTGTGAACACTAACCATTATGTCTGTAGAGAAGATTTTTTTGATGCAGGACTAATGCTGATGCAATACAAACAAATCATTTTCTTTGCATTAGAAGAACAACCTCAAACCTAAAAGTTGTGAAATATTTTATGAAGCCAATTGCACAGATGAGAAAATGGCATGTTTGTTGAACAAATACGAATCAGGGTGTGCATGTATTTATGAGCTTCACATAATACCAGACCTGAAGTAAAACAACAACAAAAACATTGTATATATGAATATTTGTAGTGAATAAAATCATTGCTATTGACATAAAAGAATATGTGGGCTATTTTCATGTTGGGACTTAACATGAATCAAATTTCATCTGCAACAACATACTACTGAAATTATTTGTAAACAAGTGGGGTATTTTATGCTCCCATCAGAAAACCTAACACAAAGTAACTTTTATTCAAGACTGGCACAGCCTTTTAAACTTGAATAAAGTCAGACAAATACATAGACGAACAATCTAATAGTGGGGGAAAAAACAAACGCAGGCCAACAACTGAACTGTCTTCATAGTAATGACTTGGCAAAGGTTTGGACTTAAGGGGGGAGGGGGAGGAGTTTGAAAAAGGAGAAACTGGGAACATGAAATTAAGAAAATATGTTACAGATATGAAAACTCTTCACTAGCTGCATAAGGGAACCATCACAATCCCTTTTGAAGGCAGACATATTTGTATTGCCTGCTCCGAGGCCTTTCGTCCGCTGGGTCGGAACTCATCAGGGAGACACGGCTGGTTGTGTCTGCGCTCCTGGCGTCAAATAGAGACACACCACAGTCCATAATACTGTGGTGTTCTCACCACCAAGGGTGCAAAAAAGAATCCAATAGCACCCCCAAAGCAGCCAGCGAAGAGTAGTAAATGAAACCAAACGAAAGTGTGGGGAGGAAAAAAGTTGCTGAAAAACTAAAGACATTATGCAAATAGTATAAAATGTAGGGGACAATCTTTGAGCCTACGCTTGAGGATCCACCCAAAGATGCAAGGGAGATCAAAAGACAAACACACAGACAGACAGAAACAAATACAAATAACCTCAATTTAATCAAAACAAAATTGGAAATGAAATGAGGCAGGGAACAGTAAACGATAAACAGTAAACAAGTGGGGTATTTTATGCTCCCATAAGAAAACCTAACACAAAGTAACTTTTATTCAAGACTGGCACAGCCTTTTAAACTTGAATAAAGTCAGACAAATAAATAGAGGAACAATCTAATAGTGGGGGAAAAAACAAACGCAGGCCAACAACTGAACTGTCTTCATAGTAATGACTTGGCAAAGGTTTGGACTTAAGGGGGAAGGGGGGGGGGGGGGGGGGTTGAAAAAGGAGAAACTGGGAACATGAAATTAAGAAAATATGTTACAGATATGAAAACTCTTCACTAGCTGCATAAGGGAACCATCACAATCCCTTTTGAAGGCAGATATATTTGTATTGCCTGCTCCGAGGCCTTTCGTCTGCTGGGTCGGAACTTATCAGGGAGACACGGCTGGTTGTGTCTGCGCTCCTGGCGTCAAATAGAGACACACCACAGTCCATAATACTGTGGTGTTCTCACCACCAAGGGTGCAAAAAAGAATCCAATAGCATCCCCAAAGCAGCCAGCGAAGAGTAGTAAATGAAACCAAACGAAAGTGTGGGGAGGAAAAAAGTTGCTGAAAAACTAAAGACATTATGCAAATAGTATAAAATGTAGGGGACAGTCTTTGAGCCTACGCTTGAGGATCCACCCTTATGCAGCTAGTGAAGAGTTTTCATATCTGTAACATATTTTCTTAATTTCATGTTCCCAGTTTCTCCTTTTTCAATCTCCTCCCCCCCCCCCCCCCCCCCCTTAAGTCCAAACCTTTGCCAGGTCATTACTATGAAGACAGTTCAGTTGTTGGCCTGCGTTTGTTTTTTCCCCCACTATTAGATTGTTCGTCTATGTATTTGTCTGACTTTATTCAAGTTTAAAAGGCTGTGCCAGTCTTGAATAAAAGTTACTCTGTGTTAGGTTTTCTTATGGGAGCATAAAATACCCCACTTGTTTACTGTTTATCGTTTACTGTTCCCTGCCTCATTTCATTTCCAGTTTTGTTTTGATTAAATTGAGGTTATTTGTATTTGTTTCTGTCTGTCTGTGTGTTTGTCTTTTGATCTCCCTTGCATCTTTGGGTGGATCCTCAAGCGTAGGCTCAAAGATTGTCCCCTACATTTTATACTATTTGCATAATGTCTTTAGTTTTTCAGCAACTTTTTTCCTCCCCACACTTTCGTTTGGTTTCATTTACTACTCTTCGCTGGCTGCTTTGGGGGTGCTATTGGATTCTTTTTTGCACCCTTGGTGGTGGGAACACCACAGTATTATGGACTGTGGTGTGTCTCTATTTGACGCCAGGAGCGCAGACACAACCAGCCGTGTCTCCCTGATGAGTTCCAACCCAGCGGATGAAAGGCCTCAGAGCAGGCAATACAAATATATCTGCCTTCAAAAGGGATTGTGATGGTTCCCTTATGCAGCTAGTGAAGAGTTTTCATATCTGTAACATATTTTCTTAATTTCATGTTCCCAGTTTCTCCTTTTTCAACCCCCCCCCCCCCCCCTCCCCCCTTAAGTCCAAACCTTTGCCAAGTCATTACTATGAAGACAGTTCAGTTGTTGGCCTGCGTTTGTTTTTTCCCCCACTATTAGATTGTTCGTCTATGTATTTGTCTGACTTTATTCAAGTTTAAAAGGCTGTGCCAGTCTTGAATAAAAGTTACTTTGTGTTAGGTTTTCTGATGGGAGCATAAAATACCCCACTTGTTTACTGTTTATCGTTTACTGTTCCCTGCCTCATTTCATTTCCAATGAAATTATTTGGCTAGTAACATCAATACTGGCATTGCTGCCATTTTCATTCTAAATGAATTTGAAATATAATCACAAAAAACTCAAGCAAAACAGAGTTGTCTATGGATTTAAACAAAATAGATATAAATTAAAATCTAAAATAGATTTTTAAACTTAACTTGCTTTCTTGTTAATTTGTATCTAATGCAATAACAATGGTCAGATACAGACACACACACAGACACATACACAGACACACACAACAGACACCTGTCAATTTTTTTTTTTTTCACAGGTGCTCCACAGAGAGAAGAATGAATGAGATCAAGGCAAAGGGGACTCCTAAATGGGGGCCGGAATAGCTCAGTTGGTAGAATGCTGGACTCATAATCTTGGTAATCCTGGGGTTGCAGGTTCGAATCTCCGCTGGGCCGTTTTGGTACAGGGGGATTTTTCCCTCGGAGTTAACATTGATTCTGACTCTGTTTTTCATACAGTCCTTTGAATGAGACTATAAACCGAGGTTCCATGTGTGAACGCACGCATAACATCTTGCACACACATAAAGCCCCATCACCAACTTTCGGATGAGAAGGCCAGTCTGGCCATTGGTATTGATGACATGTTACACATAGCATGCACCCTGTGTGAGAAATGGAAAGAATGAAAGAAGTAAGGAAATGGAGTGAACGATATTGACCGGATGACACGAGAAACGACTGAATGAAGTGCCTGCAGGCGGCTTTGCAGTCGGCTCTACCCAGGTAGGCAGCCCATTGTGTAAACGAGAATGTGGATTGTAAAGCGCATAGAGCTTGGTCTCTAGCCGAGGATAGGTGCTTTGTAAATATTGATAATAATAATAGATTAAGCATAGCGTAGAGCATCTATGATTTAGATTGAGACAGTAAAGGGCTGAGAAACTAGGACTTTGCCAGAAAACCAATCACAAAGTCATTAAGATAAAAGCATCTGGTTTACATGTGGAAGTCTCTGTCATATGAAGCATGAACACATACTCTAGTCAAATGCTCTGAAGGAAAAAAATTTGATACTGTAGTTTTTCATTGCATTCTGGACAACACATGTCTTCGTTTTACACAATTAAGTCTTTGTATGTCTGCCCTTCATTGTTGTCACTGTTGATATAAATGTGTGGGTATGTGTAACAATTCAGTAACCGTGGAGAGCAACATGTTTTGATTTTCAAGGTATGTTTTTGAAAACATGAGAACTGCAAAATTGCACATAAAATGACGGATATGTTTTGGAGGATATGTTTCTCTAACTCTGTCAAATGTGTTACAGTTATAATGTGTTAATGTGTTAAAATTTCATCCAGTGTTTCTGTCCACAGAACCTGGCCTATGGAAGAAACAACTGCTGTCTAGATCTGCATTTACCCACCTCTCACCGCCTTACACAACCAATTGGCAAGCGAGAATCCAAGCCGGTGGTGGTGTTTGTGCACGGAGGAACATGGTCATCTGGAGACAAGAGCATGTATGGGGCTTTGTGCGCCCAGTTAGTGAAAAGTTTAGACGTGCTGGTTTGCTGCCCAAACCAGTCGTTATATCCACGGGTAAGTGGCAAGTTAGATGATTACTGTCATTCAGTTTTCGAGCAGTTACTGTTTTATTTCATTTTTTAAACCCTTTTTTTTTGTCCAAGGACTTTTTCATCTTCTGTGCACATGGTGGCATTATTTTCATGCTGTTAATGAAGACTTTTCCTTATACTACCACACTCTTCATTTCAATTAACTCCACCAAGGAGGTTATGCTTGTTGGTGAGTTTGTCTTTCTGCAAGACTGCTAAGCCAATTGAATGAAGGTAAAGAAAAAGATGGAAAGTGGTCCAAGAACAAATCTGTAAAATTGTTATGTAGACTGGGAACAAAGGTTAGGGCAGATCCATGAGCGGCTCAGCAAGATTACACAAGAACTACTGAACTGGTTTTTGTTGAACTTAGTGATAAGATGGATAAACCCAGTACATTTTCGTACAGATCTTGATCAAAGGGTGGAGGTTTGGGGTTTTCTTAGTAGTCTTTTACTTTGTTTTGTTTGGGGTCTGTTTTTCCACCCTTTTTCTTTACTAACATTGTATTGTCCACTGCTTGTTGCTGCATTTGTGTTTTTTTTCACATACTTTTGTTTTAGAAAGTCTGAATGTTTGTTTTTTGTATCTGTTTAACAACTGTATTGTGTTGCTATGGTTTGCAGGTAAATAGTTTGTTGTCAGAAATGGATCTAAATGATGAAAGGATTCACTGCAATATTTCATTTCTTGTTGTCATGTAACATTATGGTTACGAGCTGGTGATTCCAAATTGTCTTCTGTTGTGAAATATAGTTTGCTTTGTGGATGTTTTAGAATTCTGTGTGACAATAAGTCTTCATTTAGTGCCTCAGTCCTGTACCAACCCATATTACAATTCTTTGTGCGCATTCAACTTCATATAATACATGTTTTATCTTTCAAGATTTGTATATGGAAGCTAGAAATTTTAGAGATTTATTTGACAACAATATGTATTTGTGATGGTCTTTTCTTTTTATCAGGTGAATAGTGTATTACTTGAACAGTATTTTGCACTGAAGGTTTGACCATTTTCTCTGTGTGTTTGATTTTGTCTTTGATTTATATGTCTCACATGGTACTGTGCAGGGTTGTGTTGATGACATGATTCAGGATATAGTGGATTGTGTACAGTGGGTTCACAACAGTATCCATGACTATGGAGGAGACAAGGTAAATAAATCAAATTTTATTTTGAAATTATGCACTTGTCTCCATTCTCTCTTTCTCTCTCTTTCTCTCTCTGTAGATATAGTTAGATTGATAGACAGATAATTCAAATGAATGGTAATTATTTGTTTCTAAATGATTATGTTAAGCAGTCACAAAGACTATGTCAAGGATGTTGTCCATTAAGAAAAAGAGGGGAAAAAAACCAACTTCACAAGCATGAAGGTCTTCTTCAGAATGTTGAAAATAGCATCATTATGTGTTGGTAGATTAGACATTGAAAACACTGATTTTGTAATTGTATATATTTTTATCCAAAGTGATGTGTGTTTATTTTGTGTAATTATCAGCACGAACGCTGCTTTCAGATTTACACAGATCTTGATCTTGTAGAGAATCTGGGTACTGTTTTTTGTTTTTAAATTTTTTTTTCCTCTTATATTTTTTCTCCCCTAAATTTCATTTTCAGTGAATGGATTGTTGTAACTCTTAATTCCTAGGACTCAACACTTTGAGTAGATATCGATATGGTTGCAACAACCATGCAGACATGGTAAAATGTTTCAAGCAGAGGCATCTCTGAAAGGGCGTTTTGCTTCAGATACTGTACCAAGTCAAAATGTAAGCTACAGCAGTTGATGAATTCTGTTTGGGCAAAAAATTGATGGCTGGCTGTGTTTATGTTAGATAGAGTGATTGAGGTTTCACTGCATTGCTTAATGTGTAAGGGAGAATTCCATTGCTTTGACCTACTTGCTTTTTAACTGTCCTAGCATTTTCATCAGTTTATGTAATTATGATGCATGAACCCACAACTTGGAGAGACCTGTAAGTAAATGTTCTTGTTATTTTCTTATCATCTGTCCTTAAAGTTTTGCTTTTGTAAAATCATCAGTTCCTGGGTTTATCAGCAAAGATGGTATCTTTTATTCTTTTACAGTAAAGTTTAGATTTGATTGTTGTAATGTTAGTAGCCTGTGTTTATGCTTTCTCCTTTTGTTTTATCAGCTGTTTGAGGGTGATAATTAACTGTACTGTAGTGATGGATTTTTGTCCCCAGAAAAGGATTATGCTGATCGGGCACTCCTCTGGTGCCCACCTATGTGCCATGGTCTTGCTTGAGCTCCTTCATGACCAGCAGCTTCATGTGGGGCCCTTCCCTCCAGAGGTGTCTGAAGCTGCAAGCATGCTGTTCCACGAAAGCCACTATGGTCGTCAGATGTCGCAGAACTCTGGTCGTGGGGGAAAAGACCCTCTGGAGGACAGCTCAGGATCTTCCGAGTCTTTCGCCGTGGTCAGTGAGAATGGGAATGGCAACAAAGAAGGAGAGATGAGTGGCTTGGAAAGCAGCATGAGTGGGACCGTGACCAGTATGATCGAAGTCTCCCACTCCGACATCTCTCCACAGCCACAGATGCAGGCATCAGCAGCAGCACACAAGCAGTCTGCAGAAAAGGGCGATGCTGAGGAAGCAGGCCACCAGCAGGAGGGGCAGGAACAAGGCAGTGGTGATGATGTTACCACAGCAAAGATGCCTTCTCAAGAACATGGAGATGGGGAGGAAGAAAGCGGCGATGAAGACGATGACAATGACTCTGTTGTCACTGTAAGACCCAAAGACATCGAGCGTCATGCCACCTTGACTGACATAGCCCAGTCCATCAAGGCATTTGTTGGTAAGTCTGATATGTCGGACGATCACTAGTATTTGAACTTGCTGATGAAGCTGTTTCAGACAGACAATGATCACTGTTATTTTACTTATGACAAACATTCAGTATGATCTGAAACACTTTTTTAATATGGGCTGTTCTCAGACACGTGTACTGTTTCTGACATACAGACCTGAAAATACACTCTCCATACACTTATCTTTGTGCCATAGATAGACCATTTTAATTTGGATCATGTTCTGAAGAGAAGAAATATAATTTGCCTTTTGATTTTTTCCTGGTAGATGATTATCTTAAAAAATGGAGGACTGTGTAACGTTGTGATATGGAAATCAAAAATGGCACTTCAAAGCTTTTGTAACAAATGCTAGGCAAAAACTTGATTTAGATATATGTAAATGTGTAAAGAAAATACCCAAATACAAAAAAATGTAACTTTTAGAATAATTTTTACTGTTTAACTTAAAGTATATTTCAAGTTATACTTTCCTTCATCTTCCACATCAGCAGTGTTCTTGCATTTTACTTTTTTATGAATATGGAAAGTACACAATTCTATTTAAGCCTGAATTATTCTATGTCAGTCTAGTCATCATGAGCAAAACAGCTTTTGAAGAAAATTTGTTGTTTGTGATCCTTCATTTACTAATTAAGAAAATATAACAGTTGTGATGTGAATTTACTAATTGAGATATTGTCACAATTGTGATGTGGAATCAGTCACAGTTGTTACATGGAATCCAAGTCGTTACAAATATCACAGCAGAAATAACAAATTAGTCTGGATGGCAAGGAACCTGCATAAGTTCTACAGTCTGAGTGATGTTGCAACTTAGTTATTGAAACCAAATTAATTTTAAAAAAAAATGTTGATGAATTGGAGAAACTTGTCATCAGAAGTCAAGAATTTTATAGATGATCAGATCTTATTGAAAAAGGGGGAAAAAAAAGTTTTACCTTTTGCAGTCATATATTCTAATGATTACGTATTATTAACAAAGGAAAGATGTCTTAAAGTTTTGCATTTAAGTGCTTTTGTTATTATCACCACACCATAACAACTTGACCGTATGCAATTTTTTTTTATCCAAGTGTTTTGAATGAGAATCCTCACTTGTTGGACAAATACGATGGTGATCTCAGTTCCTTGAAGAATGTTCGCTCAGTCTGACTTTACATGAGCTTACCATAGGGTAGGTATGGGCTGCGTATTGTTAATCAAAACAAACATGCTGAACATCACTAATGTGACTGGACAGCTGTGTAGTGTTTTCTTCTGGTGGGTAGCCTCACAGCAGGTTTTTACATAGGGGAGAGGGGAGTGTTTGTAAATAGTATCTATTTATTTTAGGCAGTTATAACTAAGAAACAGAAATGACAAACATCATACAACAGTCCAACTGCTCACTCGCATGAATAAATGTAAACAAGAAGTGCATAACAGCACAGTGGATGCATATATTCAGAAATTTTGTTTATTTGATTCATGTGAAAAAAAAAAAGATTTCCATTCATCATTGAATTTGGACACATTACTGTTGATTTTTGCATTGTGTTGGTCTACGTTGAATCAGCCCTCTTGATTATTTTTTTAATGTCTGCGTATTGGAAATCATTCTGCATTTGTAGATGTTTAGCAATCATTATTATAAAGTCAGAGATGTCATGTTTTTTGTATATTAATCAACCTGGCATTTGTAAAGGTAATTTTCCTGTGTATTGTGCATGCTGCAGCAGGTTGATCATGGATATTGTTATAAGAGGAGAAATCTGATGGATAGGTGGCATGGGAAGATAGTAATGAATCATGATACTGTTTATCACTCAGGACTAGCAGGAGTGTACCACATAGGAGACCACTACAAGTTTGAAACGTGGCGCGGGGTAGAGCACCTGTCTGCCATGACACCTGTCATGTATGGCCCTGAGCACTTTGAGCGCTTCTCACCCAGCACCATACTCCTGTCACTGGAAGCACCCATCAGGTCAGTATGTGTATTGGTTTTCGTCATTTGTAGGAAAGTTACCAGTCAGGTTCAAGCATCTTGTCTTCAACAAAACATGTACCAGAAGGTGCCAGTGAAACCCAGAGAAATACTGTCCTGAACTGCCGAACCATCCTGAAGGGAGCAGTGCTACACCAGCCTTGGAAACCTGTGCTGTGTTCACATAGGGTGGAGGCATGCACAGGGCATTCCATTTAGATGTCAAGGGACTTAATTGCTCCCGGCCAGATGCTATAGTGTGACCATCGAATGCGACACAAAAGAATCTCCATGAAAGCACCCCTTACATGACTGCACAACCCACGGGCAAAAGACACCACCACTAAACGAACTTCTAGACGTTTCCTGCAACCCCAAACATTGTTGTGTGTTGACAGTTGAAAATAGTACAACTCCTGATTGCCAAGCTTTCACTACAAGGTTTTATGTGCCCTCTGAAGAGGATACAGGGTTGCAGTCTTTCCCGCTATGACAGGACTTGCCCTGTGATCACTGGGTCTTTCCTCAGAGCCAGCCGAAAGGAAGACAAACAAACAAAATTCATCTGAACCAGAGAAGTACTTTGGTTCAGCAGTCGAGGACAGTACTTCTCTGGGTCCCACTGGCACCTTCAGGTATATGTTTTTCTTTCTCATATTACTAGAAGCACTGATCAAGTCAGTAAGTGTATTGCTTTTTTTTTTTTTTTTGCATTTGTATTGAAGTTACCAGTCAGATTCACATGTCCTGTCTCATTTTCTGCTGTGCTCATATTGGTCCATGGTCATTTGGGTTTTACGTTGTTCTTGTGTATCGAATGAAGTTTCTGTTCAGTTGTTTTGTACTGAATTGTTTTCACTCATTCATTCTGTTATGTATCCTTTAATAGTCAGAGCTGCCACAGATCTTACAGCAAAAAAATCAACCATTACTAGAAAATTATCTTGATCCACTTGGAAAGAAAAATAGAAAAGAAAATTTGTATTGAACTCAGTCATATGAAGGAATTAATGTCGTGCAAGAGTAGAAGTAACTGGATACATGTGCACGCATCCAAAAGGTAGAAATTTCTGCAAAAACTGTACTAATTGAAAACTTGAAACTGCCTTGTTCTGCGTTCAAGCACCTGATTCTCCATGATTTTCAGGGTGTAGCAAAGAGTTACTCCACCCAATAATCTAAGTATATGAAGGCATTGCCACACTTTGTTTTACCCAGCCTACATTTGAAAGAAATTATTTTCAATCAACATAAAAAGAAGTGCTTGGAAATCCACATTGCCTTGCTCATGCAGATTACAGAAGCACTGTCAGTGCCATTGTCAATTACTAATAAACTGAGTTTCAAAGATGGCTGTTTTAATTAACAGCCACAAAGTACAATGGCACAAACATATTGCAACAAAAGATGTAATTAAGGAGAAGTAAAGAAAAGTAAACATGGTAGATGAAATTTGAGAAACAAGCTAATATCAGTTTTAACTCTATAGGAAAGAAAGGTCAATCATCCCACAGGCGCCTTCATCTCTCATTCCAGCACACTGCACCCTTCTGTTTTATTCAGCACACATACAGAACATCTTTCATAGAGATCAGTCAGCAAGACTAATGTTTGTCTAATGTTAACACACACACTCACGCGCGCACACACACACACACACACACACACACACACACACACACACACACACACATATATCTCTGTCTCTCTCTTTTACTTTCTTTATATATATATACATATTTGTGTGTGTGTGTGTGTGTGTGTGTGTGTGTGTGTTGTTCCTCAATTTAACGTCTTCTCACTAAAAGTGATATCAGACGATGTGTTAATGGTGTGTGTGTGTGTGTGTGTGTGTGTGTGTGTGTGTGTGTGTGTATGTGTGTGTGTGCATACACACACAAACACATACATATTTATACATGTCCAGGACATCAAGAGAGCATTATTTTTTTAATATTAATAGATATAGGTAGGTAGGTGCACACATAGATAAATAGAATAGAGAGAGAGATATATATCTGTTTAGAAAGATAGATAGATAGACATTGGTAGATAGATAGAAAGATACAAATAGATGGATAGGTAGATAGATAAAAAGATGTGTGTGACCAGCCGCCGTGGCGAAGTGGTTAGCGTCGCGGACTCCCGGCTGGGAGGTCGTGGGTTCGAATCCCATCAGTCATGTGGGTTTTTCTGCCCCGACCGGCTCCTACCCAGAGTTGAGTTTGCTGCGGACTCAGTTGGGAAGACTGGGACCACACAGTCGAGTTTCATCCACTTAATGGATGCGTTTCTGAGAGTGTTGCTCAAATTTCCTGACCAACACTGCAGGTGCCTGTATCTCTCGGGCCTGGTTGACGCCGGGATATATTATGAAAGGAAGCATAGAGTACAGCCCTGTCATGTAGTCTCAGACCGAAATGGAAATCCGTAGCATCATCTTAATCATCCTCATTCTCATCGATCAGCATAAAAAAAGTCTCAAATTCTGTGGCCCTTCATGCCCTGCTCTCATGGTGACCTCAATTTCAATGTCCTCTCCACGTCTGTGGCCTTGGTTTGGTTCAGTCGGGGTTGCCGGTATCGGCGAGTCCATGGGGGCTGTCGTTGGATGGACGTGGTGGCGCCCTCTGGAGAGAGAGCTCACTCACGCTGGCTCCGCGACTAAGCAATTATTGTCGTCAGTAGGGGGCTTAGTAGGTGGCGTCCTGCGTATGTTGGATCAGAACAGGCGCCACTGAACACCACCGAAGAGACTCGGCAGCAGTGCAGTGTCCCCTCCGTGGGTTGCCTCTTGACGACTTGACATTGACTGTTCCTGTGGATAGTTGGTGCCGGGGCTGCAGCGGGGCCGACCGGGCTGTGGCTGTGGACGGGGTGTGGGAGTGAGCTTCGTGGGTGCACTGCCTCTGAGATGGTGCAGAGGTTGGGACAGCAAAAAAAAAAAAAAAAAAAAGATGTGTGTGCATATATATAATAGATAGATATTAGATGGAATAATGTGTTGTCTTAACGCCCAAAACCCACCTAATATTAAAGAAACAACTTTTACGAAAGGAATAGTATTTGGGTCAACGCTACGTAACATACATTCAACAGTATATTGTTTTACAATGTCTTCTATGACATCTTTGTGTGCCAAAATGTACACAAAACAAATGCTTGTTTTCATTAAAAAAAAAAAAAAAGAGGATAAAACAGAATATCCATTGAGCAACCTTTCCGTATTTGACCTGAAAAGCTTTGAAAAACGTTAACTTTTACTCATTTCATATTTTGGTGTTATGGTTTTTCAGCATGTAAAATTGGTGGAAGATGTTTGCCATCCTCAAAATATTTCTCCTATGGAGCTCAGTTTATGGATTATTGCAAATATATATTTCACTTTGTGCACAAGTAAAACACTGTATAACAACATATTGTTTGGAAAGTGGTCTATTTCCATTTTTCTTAATCTCTGTATCTGTCTGTTTGTCCAGTGGATAGTTTGAAAAGACTTGGACAGATCTTCATCCAGTTTTGCATGGTTTTCTTTGGGGCCAATTATATATGAAAAGAAAAAAAGTTAATAAATCTGATGGTCTCTTGTTGTGATACACCCTGCTTTGCCTGCTGCATCTTCTTTAGTTTATTGCCATCCCCCCACCCCCACCCTCTCCCCTCATGTTCCTCCTGATAGTTAGGTTAGTCATTTTTTGTTGGATTTCAGCTGATCCCAAGAGGGTTTCTTGTAAAAAGAAAGGTCAGTAGTATTAAGAAGAAAGTAAAGTAAGGTACCTACCAAAACAGTGCAGTTTCTCTTGGTGCAGGAGATGGCTTAAGTATGCATAGTTAACAACTCTTTCCTGGAAGTTTTGTTGTTGTTGCAGTTGTTATTTTTTATGCTTCAGGGTTTTTTTGTTTATTTTTGTTGTTGTCTTGCCTACTTATAGAAAAAAAAAAAAAATATGAAAAGGGGAATGAAATGAGGCAGGGAACAGTAAACGATAAACAGTAAACAAGTGGGGTATTTTTTGCTCCCATAAGAAAACCTAACACAGAGTAACTTTTATTCAAGACTGGCACAGCCTTTTAAACTTGAATAAAGTCAGACAAATACATAGAGGAACAATCTAATAGTGGGGAAAAAACAAGCGCAGGCCAAGAACTGAACTGTCTTCATAGTAATGACTTGGCAAAGATTTGGACTTAAGGGAGGGGAGTTTGAAGATGGAGAAACTGGGAACATGAAATTAAGAAAATATGTTACAGATATAAAAACTCTTCTCTAGCTGCATAAGGGAACCATCGCAATCCCTTTTGAAGGCAGATATAGTTGTATTGCCTGCTCCGAGGCCTTTCGTCCGCTGGGTCGGAACTCATCAGGGAGACACGGCTGGTTGTGTTTGCGCTCCAGGCGTCAAAAGAGACACACCACAGTCCATAATACTGTGGTGTTCTCACCACCAAGGGTGCAAAAAAGAATCCATAGCACCCCCAAAAGCAGCCAGTGAAGAGTAGTAAATGAAACCAAACGAATGTGTGGGGAGGAAAAAAGTTGCTGAAAAACTAAAGACATTATGCAAATAGTATAAAATGTAGGGGACAATCTTTGAGCCTACGCTTGAGGATCCACCCAAAGATGCAAGGGAGATCAAAAGACAAACACACAGACGGACAGAAACAAATACAAATAACCTCAATGTAATCAAAACAAAATCGGAAATGAAATGAGGCAGGGAACAGTAAACGATAAACAGTAAACAAGTGGGGTATTTTTTGCTCCCATAAGAAAACCTAACACAGAGTAACTTTTATTCAAGATGGCACAGCCTTTGAAACTTGAATAAAGTCAGACAAATACATAGACGAACAATCTAATAGTGGGGGAAAAAACAAACGCAGGCCAAGAACTGAACTGTCTTCATAGTAATGACTTGGCAAAGATTTGGACTTAAGGGAGGGGGGGGGGGGGGGACGAGTTTGAAGATGGAGAAACTGGGAACATGAAATTAAGAAAATATGTTACAGATATAAAAACTCTTCTCTAGCTGCATAAGGGAACCATCGCAATCCTTTTGAAGGCAGATATAGTTGTATTGCCTGCTCCGAGGCCTTTCGTCCGCTGGGTTGGAACTCATCAGGGAGATGTATTTGTCTGACTTTATTCAAGTTTAAAAGGCTGTGCCAGTCTTGAATAAAAGTTACTCTGTGTTAGGTTTTCTTATGGGAGCAAAAAATACCCCACTTGTTTACTGTTTATATACGAAAAGAGCAAAAGGGCTATCTGTATCACATTTTCAAAATATCTTCAGTATTTCAACCTTACGTTTTTCAAGAACACTCTGGAAGCAAATTTGAATGCACTACTCTGCTTTTACATGATACAAAAGACATTGAAATGATACAGCTAGAGGTATATGCTATTGAAAAACGTGTGAAATGATATAACTACGAGATATATGCTTCTGAAAAATATGTGCTTTCTTTCCCAGCCTGCCTCGCATGGTCCTGGTACACGGCACAGAGGACTGTGTTGTGCCCGTAACATCCAGCCAGAAATTTACAGAAAGACTCTCCAGGGTCTCCGCAGATGTATCTTTACGCCTTATTCCTGAATGTGACCACTATGACATCTGCTTTGACCTCATGAAACCGTCCCGTCGCTTTCATGCTTCTCTCGTGACCTTGCTGCTTGAGACAGCCAACAGTGTGTTTTAACATTGATTTAGCTTGATGTCACGGATGATTTGCAAATGTCCCATTATCAAGAATATGTTTGTTAAAACGAGGTTGTCCAGAGAAAGAAGCCGTGTTGTGGGAGTGTGCCTCCAGGAACACATTATGTGATGTTCTGCTGATGTTGTGCGAGGGACAGTATAGTTTGCCCCCTACTTTTGTGGCAGTGTTTGTTATACTGACACCTGTCGGAGGATGAGTGCATGGGTTTTTAGCTTTGCTGGAGAAAGATAGGGTGTTTACAGTTTGTAAATTTGTATAGTATAAATTTTGAAATTCTTAACATGAAATTAAAGGTAACTGATTTTTGTCCTGCAAATTTTTGCTAAAGGTGAAGTATGTGGGTATTCTTGAAGAAGTTGAAGAAAGGGAGAGTGTTATGGAAAGTGTGTCTGAACAAAAATTGACATGAAGAGTTGATATCATGATTTGTGATATTTATGTGTACAATTGCATAATGATATGCAAGCACACACACACACACACAAAACACACACACACACACTCACATTAGTTCACTCAGAGAAGTTTGCAAGGAGCATCTTTGAGATTGTGGTTTTAGGTATGCATGTGTAGTGTGTGTGCATGGTTGTATAGCTCTGCAGTGTTATAAAGAAATATTTGTCTTTTAGGGGTTTTTTTGCTTGGTTTTGTTACCAGAATGAAAGTGATTATCCAAAGCATGTAAAACTAATCTGCGCAAACAAAATTTTGGCATTATCAGTCAGCATTTGGCTTTGGGTTATGTTGGTATCATTTTGTTTTGAGCGTATTTTCCCTGTTGTCAGCCACATGTGAAATACACTTTTTATCAAGAATGAACAACCAAAGTTTCTTTGCATCTGGTGAATTTGTGGCTTCTTGTGTGGTACTTCCTTGAGATAAAATTAACTACTGTGGTCTAAAATGGAAGTGTACGTACATGATTGTGTTGGTCACAGCAAGGCAGGATCGACAATGAAAACTAAGACCTGCGGAACTCATTTCTCCTCAGTGATATTGTTGCTGTGCACTAATGTTAGTAAAAATTGAAATTTCATGTGCGTGTGTACGTCATTTTAGGATTAAGATTGCTTGGTAGAGATCTTAGGTGGCCAACATTCTGCATGCATTTGCTCACATTTTCCAGATGGTTGTAAAGTTGGGTTGGGTAGAGAATTTACTTCATGCAATAGTATATCCAGACATTGGAAGTGGTCTTTAAGTTTGCAGTGATAGTCATATGTTGGTCTTTGTCTACCGAGGAAAGAAACTAGATTTATGGCATTTTTTTCATTATGAGATTATCGTTGCAGGCAAACTTTCTACATATTTCCTTTTAGATCTAGATTTTTACAAGAAAGTTACTCTGCTACAAATTTCCACAGAAGCTAATATACTTATCACTGTGTTACTTTGCTAATCAGCTGGCATACCTGCTTTAAGAATCTGGATTTCTAAGGATGTTATTGTTATAGATCCAGATTGTTGTAAGAAACAGTTACTCTGCTACAAATTTCTCCAGGAAACAGTTACTCTGCTACAAATTTCCACAGAAGCTGATTTACTGATCACCGTGTTACTTTGGTAATCAGCTTGTGCATTTGAGCTAGGAATTGGGATTTCAAAAGATGTTATAGTCAAATAAGACTTCTGTAGCACTTCCGATCTCTTACCTACCACTGAATAGTTTGAGATTATATTTATAGGCAACAGTATTTGAGAACTGATCTCTGTCAGCATTTGTTCATTGATTTGGAGTGGCTTGTACAGTCTTGGGAAAGCCATCATTACAAGCTTGAAAGTCACAAAAAATGCAGCTCCACACCTATTTTAAAGGAACTAATTAAAGAGATAAAACTATGTGCCATTATGGCATCTGATCGTTGATATTCTTGAAGGGGGGGGGGGGCTGGGCGATATGAAAAGCCACAGCTCTAATGAAACTTTTTTTTATGTTTATATTTAATATACTAATGCAACAAACATTTGCTATTGGAATAGAGTGCATGAAATCTTCTCTGTCATGGCGGCCAGACTGACTAAATATCTCGCAGTATACGAGTACATGGATTCGTCAGTCCCGAAAGGAGTCATCTTAGGAATGTCTAGCAGTCTAGAATGTGCCACGTGATTTGGGAAGCAATCCATAAGTATGTTGGTCATTGAAAGTGTATAGTTCAGTTGACGCACGTGATCATTTCTTTTGCTTTTGATGGGCATTCACCAAAATCAGCTGACAGATAGCTAAGCAGGTTTTTGAGAATCCCCAAAATTGAATCAGAAAAATGTTGAGTAGTTCAAAAGATACAATGATTATATTATATCTCTGGGCCATGAGGATGGTGAAAACATGATGAAGGTTAAAATATTCATTACAAGATGACTTGGCCATGAAATGCATAACCATCCAGGATCTCCTACTGTCAAACTGTCCTTAGAATTTCTTCCTGGACAACACTTAAAACAATCGTTTGAATGCGCACCTTGTCAATGACTGAATGAGTCATTCCTTTGTCTGCCACTGTAAAATCCAAGTACATAACTTCCGATCTCTTACCTACCACTGAATAGTTTGAGATTACATTTGTAAGCAACAGTATATGAGAATAAATCTCTGTCAGCATTTATTCATTCACTTGGAGTGGCATGTACAGTTGAGTCTTGGAAAAGCCATCATTACAATCTTCGAAGTCATAGAAAAACATACAGCACCACACCTATTTTAAGGGAACTAATTAAAGAAGGAAAACTATGTGCCATCATGGCATCTGATCGTTTATATTCTCAAGGGAAAAACGATATGAAAAGCTACAACTCAGATGATTCTTTTTTTATGTTTAACATATTAATGCAACAAACATTTTCGATTGGAACAGAGTACATGAACTCTTCTCTGTCATGGCAGTTAGACTGACTAAATACCTCACAGTATATGAGTACATGGATTCATCAGTCCAGACAGGAGGCATCTTGGGAGTGTCTAGCCGTTTAGAACATGCCACATTGGATGGAGGGGATGACTGGGAGTGCAAAACTGATCTTCCATTATGAGAAAAAAAAAAATCCATAAATCATCAGCAAGCCGGCACAAAGCTGGATATTGTACTTCATACAGGTTCATCAAGATAAGTGGTTCTGCTTGAATTCACTTTGATATATGACAGCAGAATAGAGCATGCTCATATCTACAAGATTGAGAAGTATGCCAGTGTAGCCAGCAGCTTGAGAAAGTCTGGCTTCCAAGTCAAAATCCTTGCCATAGTGATTGGAGAGAGGGAGGTTGTAGTCTCATCACCTATGATCTCATAAAACAGCTCTCAATTTCTGGTAAAGGAATCGGAACCCTGAAGGCAATGGCAGAGGCAGCTAAACAACAGTTGTGAACTTCATAAGGCTTTTACAAAATGTCGGCTTCGAACATAGCGACGTGTGAAGGACATCTGTCTAAAAAGACGCCTACCCATACACAAATTGCTGGTTCAAATCCCAACAGCGCCAACAGGAGGGAGGGAAGGGGGGTGTCTTCTCTGAAGTCCTGTTGTCAAGCTTTCCCTAGAGTTTCTTCATATACCTTACTAATGATTATCTAGTTAATTTCTTGATAATTTTTCCCTTAGTGACGTAGTGACGGAATTATCTCAAAGTCATGTGGTGTGAAATTTCAGCAACTTTTCTGGAGACCCTGCATTGGCAACTCAGTACGATGTTGACCTAGGCAAATCTTAATTGATCAGTGTATACTTTTTGTTAGAAAACATGCAGTTAGTCTGAGCAAAAGCAGAACACAAAGACAGAGTGTATATTTCTATGTATCTTGGCAACGAAAACAACCAGCTCCTGTTCTGCTCTTGACAGAACTGTACAGATCTTTGATGAATCGAACTGTTTCATCAATACTTCCTGAAGTAACTTGTGTTCCTCTCCAGTTGTTACCTTCATCTACTCAACATGAAGAGGACACTGTTTATTCTTTTTTTCCCGTTCCAGATCATTTGTATTCACAGAAAAATACTTTAACATCTACAGAAAAATACACAATATCTAAACAATGATTAATATTTATGTTTTACAAAGTTGTCATGAACTGTGGCTGGACACATTTCTTGAAAAACTTGACAGGTGCCTTTTCATTATTCCACCCTGCACTTTGTATACTGGCGGGCAAGACCAAGCTCCTTCTCACTGCAGCTGACGTGAATACCCATTTCATACTGTAAGAAGCAGAATGTTCTGTGTCGACACCAGCTTTTGCAAGCACCAATTTCACCAAGTGTGATATCATATGCCTCTACACACAGGCATATGCAGATTGGTAATAATCTTAAACAACTCTGAACCCTTGACAAAGTCTTTGGTTTTGTATAAATACGGATTCAAATGTGTATCTAAACAAAGTTTTGAATCACTGTTGAATGTCCCTGTTTCTGCTGGTTCAAGGTGTACACCAGGTTTAAAGTGTTTTTGTTTTTTTCTGAAAATCTAATACACATTCATTTTTCACATGGTATAATATACTTTCTTTTAAGGTAGAGGAATGCTTGTAATCTCCATCCTGTGAGAAGGGCCATCAACATACAAGCATATAGGGTCAGTTCTATCAGGGATAACTTCTTAATATTGGGGACAGATTCTAAATAACTTAAAATATGTGCTTTCCATGTTTCTAAAGATTTTGGCAATGAAGTTTCTTCTCAAAATCTTTGATTAATCTGTGCATCACTGGATGGTTTGTAGCTGTTTGTCTTGTATACGCTGATAAGGAACTTCTGCATTATTCACTGCTCTGTACCGTGCTTCTTTCTCATATGAATGAGCTGAGAAATGTGACACTTCCATGACATAGTTAACTCTTGATCTTACTCTTTTTTTTTTTAGCATATTTCTTCCTTTTCTTTTCTGCATAGCAGTTATAACATACTTGTGGGTTCGATCTCAATTAACTTAAGATGTTTTGTTGTTGAGTCTTATAATCCATGTTTGTTAAAACAGACCCTAATATGTTGCATGCTAACAATCTTGAGCTTCTCTTCGTCAGGAGGTGCCTCTTTCTGGGATGGCTTGGCAAGATCAGAATTCTGTTCCCTATTAGTGGAACTGGTTCCTGGAAGGCGCCTTCACCAGCGCTGGCCATCAAATTCCCTTTTACTACTGGGGGACCACATGCATTCCCACTTCTGCTGCACTTGATTGATTACTCTGAAAATAGTAGCATGGACGGCCTTTTTGGGAAGATGTAGAAAGCACTGACTGTGAATGCTTCGGGGTCTGTTTTATGGGACACTTACCATGGAAATCGTTATTCAAATCTTAAAGCGAAGAGGTCTGATATAGGGGCAACATACAACTGAGCATATATGCTTTAAAGATCTATCAAGCTTCCATTCTGCATCCAGGTCTGTTGGCTGGATTCTTTGTCTGCTATCATTTTCTTTCCCAGGATGTGTGCTGTTGATGACCATACCTTATGGGATAGACACCACTGCCACATGAAAAACGTGATTTCGTTGCTTGAACTGGAGTGACTGGACCCCATGTGGCTAATGCGTGCCACTGAAGTAGTGTTGTCAATCAGTATGCGTGTATTTTTTCTAGTCAACTGAGCCTTAAAATATTTCAGTGCAAACAAAGCCGACATAAAGTCCAAATAGTTAATATGAAAAACATGCAACCAAGCTCCTTTTTATTATTCATAATTGCATGCATAACCTCAGCCTGAAAGACTAGCCTCTGAAGTAAAAACGGTTTCAGGTCTAAAATGTCATGAAATGCAAATGGCACATTTTCTGTCTACCATGCTAGCTCTGCTTCATCAGCTGCTGTCAGTTACCTTTCCTTTATGCAACATTTATGCAAATACTTTCCTCTTTCATTCAAACCTACCCCAGTTTTGAAACTTTGATTTCTCTGAGAAGGTGCATGCCTTGAGAGAGTTCAAACACTGGGTTGTTTTAAAGGATAATAAAAATCCAAAGATCTTTAAAAGCTACAGTTTCAACGTTTTGTTTGCAAGATCCTCTCCTTCAGCCACAGGCAAAGAATCGTAAAAAAAAAAAAAAGAACTGAATTTGTTGGTGAATTTTCCAGGAGCCATGGGAATAAAAAAAAAATAAATTAATTAAAAAGACGAGTCCTTTTTCACTGAATTTGTTGGTGAATTTTCCAGAAGCCATAGGAATATCGTCAGGTAAGCAGCTGAATTCTCATAGCTGGTCTAACCACTTAGATCTGAGGTGTGTGTGTGTGTGTTATGGGTACCAAATCAAATTAATTATCAACAGTCATACACACAAAAACTCCACTGCCTGTCTATACAGGTAGTGTCCGCAGGTGTATCAGCCTGCGTACGCAGAAAGAAGGAAAGAAATTAATTATCACCCTGTAGAGCAGGTTTTCTAAGGGATTAGTGTGGTGTGGTGATGAACTGCAAAGTTACAGACCTTGCATTTAGAGTCAACTTCTTTTTGAAGTTTTTCAATCTCATGATTAATAACTTTAATCTTTTTTGTTTAAGCTTTTAATCAAGTAATCTTCAGAACAGCAGAATTCCAATTAATCCAGTGATCATATGAAACATTTCTGAGTCAGATGTCAGTACTGCCTATTCAGTAAAACATCTTTATGTTTGCCACCTTGGACGAATTAAGGTTCTTGAGCAAGATCTGCTGTTCCTGCTTTATTCTCCAGTATTGGTTTTATACTCTCGTTGGTTGGAACTGTGGATGCTTTTCTAAGTTCCCGCCCCCTCTCCCTCGCAAGGTGTAATTTCCTCTCTTGGGCATCCACTCTTTACATCAGTTCTTCCGTCCTACAAAAAAAAAAAAGGCATCCCATCCTATGGTTTGCATTTTCTGAAGCCAGCTGGTCCAGTTACCACACTGGAGTTTATTCTATCATATTTTTCATTCAAAGCTTCTGAACAATTGTCGTCAAACAGCTGTGTTATTATTGGAAAAGAGTCTGAACAAAGCTCAGACAGTTCTTTGTTCAAGGAAGTCCAAATAATTTGCCTTTGTCTGCGCGACAGATTCTTGGCCGTGTGTCTAAGCAACCAGAGCACATCAACTTTTATCTATCTTTTGGGTTGAAATGCTACTGCTCTGCTTGGGGTCAGTTAAAGTCTGCTGTGTTCCGTATGTTATTAATGTTGCAGTCTTGACAGCACGCTATAGGAGGTAAAGAATTTCCAGACCTCTGATTCACACATGAGACAATGAGGTGCTCGCTGTTTTCTGGCCTTTGGCACTTTTCCATGCTACTATCGACTTCCATGTCCAACATTTCATCTGCGAGCTGCTTGTCAATTAACTTGGAAAGAGATAAGGCCACACTTTTTGCGACTATTTCTTTTTCTGCTAGCTCATTCAATGCTGTGAGAAACTTCTTATCCACTGATGAAAGAGCCTTCTGTTCATTGCCAACCAGTCCCCTTTTGCCGCAGAACTATCCTCTAATCCTACAAGTTCACTTTTTGTTTCTTAGGTGCTGTCTTGCCTCATTTTCAGACAGCCTTTAGTATCTTCTTAGCCTCTCATCTTAGTTTCCTTTGTGGTAGGGTTGGTGTGAGGGAAGTTCTTTTTCTGCCTTTCGTATAACTTGTGTCTCAAGTTTTTCTTTCAGTTCATTTAGCATATGGATCATGACTTAAGTGCTTACTGTATTGTGCGTGCATTCAATTTCTGAATCTTGCTCTCATGTTACCAGTTGCTACCTTTACTTTCTGCCATCTTAGTTGCGTAAGCCCTGTAGAGGGTATTCTATTTAGTTAACCAAGAGGAACCTCCATTTGATAGTAATCCTCAACTCTTTTTGTGTCCTAAACCATTGTTGTGTATAGAAGACATCATATCTAATCAGATCTGGTGCTTACACAAAAATGAAAGTTACAGTTACTCTAAGACATTATATCTAATCAGATCTGGTGCTTACACAAAGATGAAAGTTACGGTTACTCTAAGACATTATATCTAATCAGATCTGGTGCTTACACAAAGATGAAAGTTATGGTTACTCAACCATGTCCATTTACAGTTGTCACTCAAAACACATACACATGTAAAACCTGTAGGCTATCCCAAGGCACAAACCTAACTGCATCTCAGCTGGCACTACCAAGTGATTTTCTGGAAGCATCTGGCTTTCAAGAGCCTGCAGTTTCCAACTGACCAGCAAGACGCGCAGGAAGCCAACAACCACTCACACCACATGACTTCAGACGACTCAGAAACAAAGATATAAACACAGATAAATACATATACTCATCCACTACTAGCACACACAACACAGTCAACAGAAAATCAAAACACATCTGACTACCCTTTGCAGATCATATTTTAATTTATTAGACTAATTGCACATACTTAAGACTTGAATCGACAGTGTACAGAATGGAAGAAAGGACAGTTTACCACATAGTTAAATACAACGTTTCTTTTTTTTTTAATCTCCAATGTACAGCTGCTAACAAATATTACTCTATCAGGACAGAAATGCAAGCATTCTGACAAAAATATACAAAGTAAAAACACTATTTCATGTTGCAAAACATGGAAAGAGAGCAAGTTAAAGGCGTTAACCGAGTCCAACCTACTGAAGCATTCCTATATGTCTGTACTATTCAGAAACCCCCCAATGATAAGTTAACAGCATCATCATAACAAATGAGACAAAGCTGTGCAACTATCACTCAATAAATGCACTGTTTAAAGTGTCCAGATCGTTGATGAATGTGTACAATACTAATACTCTGTTGGATACATTGTATTGCTTAGTTCGTGAAACATAACACATCATCATATAGCAACTGCATTACATACAGAATGTGTACAAACTTCCGGACACCTTTCAAAAACTGCTGTCACCTTTAAGCAGACTTCTAGATCCAACATACAAAACAATAGCAATGTGGTCAAATGTACAACAGTGTTATGTGTATGTTCAAAGATAAATAATGCTTTCATAAGTGGTCTTGTGCAATGTACTGCTTTCTACCACTTCCAAACCTTAACAGGTTCCCTTCTCTTTTTTGGACATGTGTTTGACAACCTATCTTATATGTTTCAAAGTCACAACTTATCAAAGTGATGCTCAATAAAATCTCACATGCTTCATTTACACCATACACTATCTTCAGACACAGAATTGATATCTGAAAATTGCTGTGTTATTAATACATTTCTATTCAACACTTGAAAAAAAAAAAAACACTTCAAATCTTGGTGTCCTATTCATATCACAGACTGATCTAAAAAGCAAATGCAAGCACACTGTACTACTACAAGACTATGAATAACTGTCTTCAAAATAAATTCTGTATTCTTCTGAGAATCATACGTGTAAATCACAGTTAATTCTTTCTCACACACATTTTTTCTCGGAGTTATACCTGTAAATCGCAATTAATTCCTTCTCACACACATATACACAAAGCATGCATGTACACATCAGAACCATGAGCATTTTAAGATCAAGTCTGATAAGAATAAAGTGTAACATATCTTAAATGGTTAAAAGTACTTAATTCCAGAATAAACACTGTCAGTTCTTACTTGAGGGGGGGGGGGGGGGGGGGGGGAGGAGTGCCCTCCAATGAGAGAGGATATCAAATGATATCTCTCATGCCTGATTCTTTCAGTCAACATGATACAATTCGTTAATTGTTGCATGCATGTGTGTGTTTTCCCACCAATATTCCAATGTCAAGAGTATGTTCACTTCAACATCCCTATACAAGATAACTCTTTTGAAGGTTAGTAAATGTGAAATGATGTAGGGACCAGTAAACAATAAACAGGTAGGGTAACTCTTGCTTCTTGTGGGAGCAAGAGTTACCCTACTTGTTTATTGTCTTTAGAGGGTTGACAAGACCATCATTACTACGTAAGTACAACATATTGTTGAAAACAGCAGCTAAAACATTTCTGCATCAGACTCCTTGCCTGACCATCTGTCGACAAAAGATCTTGTCAAGCAAAAAAGATAATTAACAAAGCTGGCAACATTGCAATTCAAGTCCTAGTTTCGAGAGAGAGAGAGAGAGAAAGAAAATATTTCCTCCTAAAATCATGAAGTTCTTTTCCCATAGCATGAAAAGTCAACTTTGACTAATTCTAACTTTGAATAACTAATTCTAAACAAACAAAGAATTCAACAACATACACAAACTTTGAGACAAATCAAGAGGAAAAAAAGCAACTGGTTAAATACATTCAAGAAGTGATCTTCTGCACATATTCTTGGAAACAGCCCATAAATATTAACAACACACCAGTCACCTTTGCTATGCACAATGTTTTTTGTATATACCAACAGTAATTTAGAACAGCAAAATGCAAAGAAAGCTTATCTCAAACTTTAAAAAGAATTAATTACCCACATCTCTCCCCCCACCTGAGCGTAAGTTTTTAATCTTTCGATTCACTTGAACCTGAATTTAAGGAGGTTAACATAAATTCAGAGTATAGTCTAATTGTTCAACTATATCTGGTTCTCACAAGCAAATCTCCCTTCTACCTCCATTTATATCTTTAAAGAAAAAAACAAACAAAAGCTATCATGAAGCATTATCTCAAAATTCTTTTATGATCGCATCCCTGTCCTCTAAAGAAAATTTTAGGAAAGGATTAAATTTGCTGCTAATTCAATATTTTCCACGATGACTGGGAAGCTATACTCCTGAAAATGGAATATATCAAAAAGTCATGCTACTAAAGCAGACAATTGGGCCCTAAGTTAATTCAAACAAATATGATAGTAATGAATTTATATAAACCCTTCGAAAAGATGGAGACAAAGAGGTTGAGCTAAACTTTTTTCTCCAGCGTAACAAGAGATACATAAGCAAGACATCATCATGATCTTCAGCATATAAGGGCCATCACTTCTGTTAATGCATGCCGTCTCACACTCACCGTCATCCCAAACAGGCATCTCCCTATTTCCATTTTAAAATGAACCCAGAGCATGACGTAATATCTGTTAATAAAGTCGTAACAACAATAAATGTGCCATGAAATACAACTTTGAATTCCTTTTATGAATAGGTCCACAATATACCACATTACATTTTACTTTACTTCTACATGTACTCATAAAAATATTTTTATAAGCTTACTTTTGTAATAAACTATTTGTTCATTATTTGTTACATAACAGAATCATAATTTCATTCTGTTTTGGGTTAAAATCTTTTCTATGATGATGATGGCTTATACTGAAAAAACATGAACTACCTCTTCTGAGAAGCCTCCCCGTTTTCAATTTTTCAACCAGCAGCAAAGGTCATTTTTAGTTTGAGATGCTTTCATTTATTAATGGTCCAACAATATGCCACTTTACATTCTATTTGATTTCGGTCTGTGACACACTCACAAAACTCAAGGTTATCTCATCCTTTGGGTTCCTTTTTTATATTATTTGTTTCTTTTTTCATAATCAATCTCGAATTTTGACCACAAAATCAAACTATACATGAAATGCTGCGCAGTCATTATGATTCTATTAGGAGGCTTCATGACATGTCTGAATGGAAAGTTGCCTCCTAGAATTAAGTGGTTTCAGCTTGGTTGAAAACTAGTTGAGCTTGCTTGACAGGGCTGCGCATCATGCAAAGGGCCACAGCTTTCCAATAGGTTGTGTTGATATTTTTATATAGACAGACAGAGTGAGAGACAGACAGACAGTGCCCCCCAACCCCCACCCTATTTTTTTTGTTGTTTTTTTTCTTTTATTTGAACACAGAGAACATCGGCACAGCTAAAAACATGATGAGAGAGAGAGCAATCTGTTTTTGACACAGAGGAAATGTGAATGGCTAAAAACATGATATGGTAATGCATTCTTCATCAGCAACTGAGAGCTCATCCAGCTGTTAATGAATGCGTCTCAGCTGTCCTTGGAAGCTATAATAGAAGATAGTGCTTTGAAGATCACACACAAATCACTCATTTCACTACCCATTCTCATAATCTGAAGGAAAAAGAAGATTCATGATGACTGAATACCATAAACCCTTCAACAAATAAGATAACCAAATCAAGTTTGTATTCAGGTGACATCAGGAGCCAGTACTTTTATTACTGAATCTGTACATATTTTTTTCTTTTTAAACAAGAACTTTACCACAGAGTTTTTATCAGTTTTGAAAGGAAGTGAACTTTTTCATTTGATGTGACTAACATCTCGATTCAAACAAAATTATAAAAATTTCAACCTGACTTTTTGGTGTTTGGCATATAACAAATAAGGATAACTCTAGCTTCCATGATGCTTGAGATATAAACGTCATTTTATGCTTGGGATATATACTTTGTCATTTTATGCATTGCGTTTTATGCTTGGGATATATACTTTGTCATTTTATGCATTGTGATACAATTTTGTCATCTTATTTTTGACAAGTCTTTAAGCTCCCCTCCCCACAAGCAGCTTTTGTTGGTTGACTAGATCGTATCAACATTAAGTGCATTGCGTGTGTGTCTGTGACGTAAAGATTTTTTTTATAAACAGTTTAGGAGAAAGTGGCTGTATGCCTGCCAAAAGATTATATTCTTTCCAGTTTAAAATCTGAAATTCTTCATGTTTTCCATGAAGATAGCCTTTTAATATTTAGGTTCATTAGAACTTTCTTTACAGGTCTGAGTTTAACCTTAGAAATTACCTATGCCCAGCAATTATAATTCAATTTCTCCAATAACTCTTTCTTCTTCTTCTTTGTTTGTTGTTGAATAAATCATGTAGTGGTACAGCTTTTCACCCCTAAAAAGCTGTCACTTCCAGCTTTCACTGGCAACATCTGGCTATGCATTTTAAACAAAAAAGTTATTAAAAGATCACATCAAATTTTTCAAAACATACTCACGGTTTGAAATCTTTACTATTAAGCAATGGAATGATCTTGTGAAGTGAAAACTGAAAAAAAACTCTTGTCAAGTTGTGGAAAACACTTGATTTCAACATAATTTTGTTAAGTGAAATCTCAAAAGATGCTATACTTATTTACAGGTTACTGAAGGCAGCAACAACTGCCCAATACAACGCATCACACAGTGTCAATACTTGTTCGGTTACATTCCTCTTCCTTTTCTATGTACATGGGAATCAAGTGCGAACAAGCATTATCATTGCAAACTCTACAGCTGGGCAAACTGAGACCACTGCCATCCTTTTTTTGTGTTGACAAAATGTATATACTTCAAACAAGCAAACAAACAAAAAAGGTACACACACACACACACACAATCTATAAATTGACCAGTCAATCACTACAATCAAAGGTTCACTCATCAAAATTTAATAATGTAGAATCGCCAACAGCCAGCCATCTTCCAAGACTTATTTGTCATGTTCTAAAATATCATTATAAGCAGGTCCAGCAACACCTGTTGCCATACTTGGGGAAAAAAAGGACTGGGATGTGGGGAGAAAAGAAGGAAAAGCTTTCTCACAGATGAACTGTTCTTATCTTTGCTTATGTTACTTTGCTGAAAAATGTAAACTTTTAATATAGTGCAATAAAAATCATCAGCGACTGCCAATGTGAAAAGTTGAAGGGCATAACAATCAAATTAAGATGGTTGCTAATCAGTGAGAAAAAAAAAAAGAAATAAAAAAGAAAAACCAACACCAGATGGCATGGATCACTGAACATGCATCTCATCAAATCGAGCATTCTTCTTAAAGATGTGGTCGAGTCAAGGAACAGCTCTCCCTTCTCTCTCTCTCTTGCACAGAAACAATACACTCAACACTCCAACCACAAATGGACTTTCAAAGAGAAACAAGAAAGAAAAGACCTAACTTATTTGATACTAGACTTAACCTACACTTTATTAAAAGACTTCATTGTACCTAATTATAAAGAATCGAACCAGCAACATCTTTAAAAAGTGGCTTCACACAAAACAGCACAACGTCACAATCACAAACACTTTTTATGCTTTGAACAATGATTTGAAAATAAATAACAAATAAGAGTTTCAGACAAACTGTTCTGAATTGAACAACAAAACGAGAAACCACTGCATATAAATAGCAATATGCATTTAATTTCATTTCAAAAAGAACAGTGCTGATCAAACTGTTGCATTGTTCAATCATATGAAAGAAAAGATGTTTGCGATTGTGGACAAAAATGTGATGCAAGTCAATCTGCACCATTTTTATAAAGTCTCTATGTACACAAACACGCATGTTTACCTCTACAACATGCCTACATCTAGCACACGGCACAACACAACATAGTACATGCTCTTAGTCATATTCATAAAACATAGATCATGAAAAACATCAAATTGCACTGTCATACTAATATTAACAATCTGTTCAGACAGATGACAATAACAAATGCATTTGTTATCTCTCTCTTGTACATAAACAAACATACACAGCTCACAGATATCTATTACAAACATCTTTGCGATAGTTATACTTGGTAGTATACCTCATGAAATGTTTTATTTGAACAGGTTCAATGTGATGTTGTCTCTGGTGTCCACGTGGATGTGTGATGATTAAAACACTGGCCTCAACCACCGACAACTTGATTCCAGTCAACATCATCTTTCTCCCTTTATTTTCTTTCCGGATCTGACTTCGCAAACTTGTGCTGTACATTCATTTCACTCCAAGCAATCATGGGGAAAAAAAATGACAACAACAACAAAATGAACACCCCTCCAAACTGATCTAAACATACCTGAAGCTTGAACCAGTAGTAATAACAATCAGAAGGGCAATGGTAAAATTACATTCAATGTCAAAGAAAATGTTCCTCGATGCAAAATGAGTTTTCCCAGCTGTTAAAATATTATCAATCATTCATCCTCTTTTTCACAGTTATCACCAACTACTGTCATTATCAACATCACCTGTGAAAAATAAATCTTCCCTTTTGCTACTCAAGCAATTGCTTGCCAACGTATCTGTCTTTCTTTTTCTTCTTGTTCTTTTTTTTTTATTTCTTAATTCAAAAAATTTATCATTCATATGGTGACTGGAAGTCCATCCCATTCCCATTTTTCTTTCAGTTTTTACTGACAAGAAAGAAAACTTTTTCCTGGTGTGTCTGACTGTATGAGTGCAAGTGTGTGTGAATATTTATTTATATATGTTCAAATGAGAAAGTTCGTCTGAATGTGAATATGTGCTAACAAAACAAAAGAAAAAAAGTTAAGAAAAAAGAAAGACATGTAAAAAAAAAATCATATCAGACCACTTCACAGATTCACGAGACAATTCACAAGGCGTGATCATTCTTCTGAACAATTTTTCTTTTCTAAGCTCTTCATATCATTTATTTGCCTAATGCAGAGTATGTGGGCTGGACATTAAATAACCATCTAGTTTCTGTAATAGATACTAACAGGCAACAAATCACTCTTGTCAAAAGGATGCCCACACAATCTAACGGTTAAACATGCAATGAAATGCACTACAACCAACACAACAGCTGGGTACAGAGGCGTGAAGCACATAATACCCTGATCCTCTCTCGATTTCACAGGCTGATCACTTCCAAGTGTCTGAGGGGCCAACTTGTCAGACATGGAGTGTATGTCACAGGAGGCCTGAGCACCATACTGTGACCAGCACAAGTGTACATCAGATTGGCTGAGTTATTGTGAAAACTGTGACCACCTCCACATCACGCTACACGTCTATGGCAAAGAATTCAGAGGCTCAGTCCACTCCAGGTTTAAAAAAAAATCTTAACAGCATCTTTAAAAACCTGACAGAGGAAAACAGACGTCCCTGGAACGTCCTGCTGCTGCCATGACCCTTCACCCTTGAGTGGACAGAACAAACACAGGTATACAGCTACTCAGGTGACATCAATGATGGTTCTGATTGGCTCCTGCTACAGCCGCAACCTTGCCAGTATCCACATTTGCCTTTGGAGTCGCAGCATCTGTCACAATACATAAGTACAATAAATGTGAAATTTGAAAACAATAAATACATGCTTATTTCTTTATCTTATACTGTCATTTCATGGCACTAATATGAGAAGAATTCCTATGGTATACGTAGCCATCAACATATACCATAAGGAACACACCATGGCTTCTGTCACCTTTGTCAGATAACAGATTTCATCACTTTTGTTTTACTCTGATATTGTAGATTGTAGAAAACCAATGATTCATGCTGCTAGCTTCACATAAGAGTTTTTAAAAAATAGGGGGGGGATTTGCTTCCCTTGCAATACTCCACTCTGCTATACATCTTTCAAGAAATTATTTTCATGAAAACTGAGATTTATTTACATCAACATGACAGCCCACACACCATCTCAGCTGTTAATAATTGCATATTAGCTGTGCACCTTTTCTGGCTCACCAAAGCTGGGGAGGCTTGAATCAATTCTGAACGAAAAAGACAGTGGCAAGAAAAAATTATACAATACTTCAGAAGACGATTTCAATGAAGAGACAATACTAATCATCCATTTCTATTGAGAACAGTGGTCTATACGACAGGCAGTGAAGCAGTGACTGACAGTATCTAACTGAAGACAATAATACTGACAGTGACTCACAAGGTTTGGGGACCCTCTTACAACCTCAAAGCATACATGAGCTATGTACCAAAATGATTCTGGTCACACCTCCTAGCACTAGCAGAACACTTTCACCAGTACCAGAGAGTAGTATGGGGAGGGCTAGGGGAAGAAGTGGGCAATGGGGCAGCAGACTGGGTGGGATGAGGCAGGTGTGTACTGTTTTAATACTACACTGGCAAATATTGAAATAGCTTAAGGATGGTCGGTCAAAGCCATTGAACACTGTCAAGAGGGTCACTGATCATTTTTTTTTTACATTCTAAAATGAGATTTTGTTCGTATGCTCAGACATTTGCCATATGTAAACATATAATAATTCCAATACATACTCCCAACTCACAGAGCATGTTCTTTTGTTTTGCCACCATCTCATAGTAACAATTATCTTGCACTGTTCTGTGTAATTTTTGTGCATGAATTTGCAAATATGAGGAAGCTACAGCAGTTGCAAACATTTATGACATCCTTTCCTCCATACTTGTAACACAAAACACATCACCAAGTGTTGGCATTTAAGAGGTTAAAATGATAATTATGTAGAAGTTAAATTCCCAGAGCTAGTCCCACTCACTGATACAGTTAAAATAAAGGCTTTGTTGGCAATCACTTCAATGGCACAACTCAATTGTAAGTTATTTCATTAGTCAGTGGAAGTTATAGTTACAATCTTCCCTTGTTTCATCTGCTGTGGAATTAAAAAATGTTAAATTCTTCGGTACAGTATCATAAATGATGCGGCACAGGATTTTACGCAAAGGGATTTACATAGCAACTTAAATAGTTCCAGTTTGAAAATACTGCATTTAACAAGTGAAAGAATCTAGCAGGTCATTTTACAATAAATGAAATTAAGAGTGTAGTTTCTTCCACCATCATCATGTTGACAGCCATGTATGATTCCTTATGGAATGAGTAACTTCACTAAGACATTTATAAAAAATGCTTCAGAGTCAAGTGGTTTGTACTAAATTATAAGAAACACTCCTTGTTTCCTCTGATTCATAAAAGATCTGTAACACAAAAGACACCACACACATAAAAAATAATTCTGTAACCGGGTCATCGAACTGTTCATAGCTGAATTTTTTCCCCTTATTTTATCAATATTTTAGTCTTGTTTCTTTAACATTTTCCTGACCGCACGCAACTATGTGTGCGCTGGCAACTGCTCTAAAGTGAACCATGTGCACCTACTGATGTGCTGCCTAAGTGCTTCGCTGCCTCCCACACGCATGTAAAGGTGCATTCATACTTAAATTCATGTTCCCAATCGCGTATGGTGAATGGAAAGTGATTCGTTTAAAACATTATGAAATGTTCCTATGTGAGACCCATGCCCTCATTTTTAAGGTCAGACCAAGTTCATGGTCACTGTAGACTGAAATAAAGAAGATACTTTCACGATCGCATCTGACCAAAACTTTGCGTTTACGGCCTGTACTGTGCCAGCAAAGTGGGCCTGTGTGTGTGTGTGTGTGTGTGTGTGTGTGTGTTCTGTGGGAAAAAAAGAGAGACAGACACACACACAGAGAAAGCAAGCACTGGTTAGTGGCTGTGTGGGTTACTTTTTTGTGCCCTTGTTCTTTCTTTGCAATGTTCTACAGAATGAAACACTATTGTCAATGAATTCACATGTGCTTGTCATTATCATTTTGTGGCTGGTGGAAACTGAAACTCCTGTTTATTGTTATGTATATACATGAAAGAAAGTAATGATGTATCTGGGTGATTGTAGTGGGAAAAATTCTGAATAGAGTGACTGATCAAAAGACTCATTTGCTGATTTAAGCGTAAAATTTTGTGATATTCTGTTGAAAATTCATAACAGCTCAGAGTAAAATGCACCATGAATGCAACTGCAAAAGGCATGTGCTCTTTTTTAATGGGTTTGTCTGCATGGTATGGACTCATAATAATCGTCACACTCTGATTTTTCAATTTTTGTGTGTGTTTTGCTCACATGATTTATACATGCATCATTCTGATACGGAACCTCTATGCATGTTGAAAATATGTTCACCTAAACATAATTGATTTCTTCTTTTCAAACATACCAAACACAACCTCAACAATGATCAAATACAGATAGTAAAATATATCAGAAAACTGCCAAAAATCTGTATGCTGGCAGGGATTTCAGCACTGTCGACAGCAAGCGGAAGGACAGGAAAATAGCAGCAGCCACCATAGGTAGACATTGTGTTACTATTTCTAATCCTCTGACATGATTATCAGGTTGGTTCAGATTCTCTCCTCTCTTGAAAAGTATGAATTGGGAATTACACGGTGGTGCAGAAATGAAGATTTAACAAAAAATATATACAGATGACACTTTATTCTGTAATGTTAGTTTCAATGCACTTAAGATCAATTGAAACTGAATACAAGAAAATTACATGTTACTTTTAGCTCCTTGTTTGGGTTAGTTTCAACTGTATCTTCCTGCAACTAAATGGGTATTCTTGTTCTTTTGCAATTTAGAACAGCAGTTATAAAATCTTGGTTATGGTTTTTCTGAGTAATTTTCATATTTAAAAACATCGAACAATCATTTTCACAAATATTAGTTAAGTTATGATAATTGATGTGTCTGTGAGAAAACATTTATTTAAACAACCATCAATTTCTGTTCATTTATATAATATTACAATAATAATGCAGATAAAGCCACTAATAATATTTGTTTTATTTGCTATGAAGAATAAGACACACTGAAACACACACAAACACAGAATTTCTAATTCAACCCAGTACCATTTGACACTGTTTTGATACTCTACCTTTGTGGTTTTGTTGTTGCATAGCTTTTTGCCGCTCTCTGCTCTCAAACTCCATCACCTCATCATATATCAAGGCTGCAATACAAAACATAAGAAACTTGAATTTTAATTAATGCTTATACATAAGCACTAAATAAGATGTTCAAAAACATTAAAGGAACTGGTCCTGCATAATTATAACCAAATGCCATGGTACAGTGATTAGCATTATGGGGTTGCCAGATGGGGAATCTTGGATTTGTCACATGAAGGAATGTGTCTGAAAGATTTTTTGCTCTGGACCATTCATACCTAGAGATCTCGAACGTGCTATGGATACATGGAAAAACTAGATCCATACAAAAAATGACTGCACTACAGATTTTGCCAACAAATTCTGCCCATAAATGTCATAAAATTTTAAGCAGATAATCTGCACCAGCAATCAGCTGCCTTGGAGAAGAGGTTTGCCTTGCAGACTTTGAGCTAGGAGGTCAAAGATTTGATTCCCGTCAGAGCCATTTATCTGCAGGATTTTTCTACCACAGCCAGCTCCTACCCAGCGTTAACTTTGCTATGAGCTCAACTGGTAAGACTGGTACGCACAGTCAAGTTACATCTACTTCATGGATGCGACTCTGAGAGTGTTGCTCAAATTTCCTGACCAACACTGCAGGTGTCTGTTTTATCTACTGGGCCTGAATAATGGTTGGACATATTAAGAAAGCCAGTGTTAGATTAGACCTATCATGCAGTCTCAGACCAGAATGGAAATCCATATCATTATCTTTGTCATCCTCACTGACCAGCATTTAAAAAAAAAGTCTCAGGCTCTGTGGCCCTTCATGCCCTGTTCTCATTGTGACCTTAGTTTCAGTTGCGTTTCCACGTCTATGGCCTGGATTTGGTTCTGTTGGAGTAACCAATATCAGCAAACTGTTTCAGACTACCCTTGGACAGACATAGTGGTGCCCCTCCAGAGGGAGAGCACCTCATGACCGCTTTGCAACTAAGCAATTATTGTCATCAGTAGGAGGACAGGGTTCGTACAGAATGAACTTCACAAAATTCCCAACCTTTCCCAACCCTGGTACCCATTTTCCCAACTGATCGAATCTTACCGGAACATGTAATATTCATTAAAAAAGAAAGGAAAAAAAAAAAAGAAACTCATCACTTCTCACGGCAGACAATACACAGATATAGTCGCTCTTTGGGCAGCAAAACTTAAACAGTAAATTCTCTTCACTGGAAAGAACCTTTGACATACCAGAAATCGCACAACAAATTGAAGATGGCATCACTCAGGTATTCAACTGCTATTTCAAAGTCCTACATATTTACAGAATTGTAACAGTCCTCAATATTTTGCTGTACATTCACAAACTTGCACTGTCATTTCACAAGATCTTTTTTAAGCTGTCTTTTACTGCTGCATGGCCTGGCACTTTTCAGCTAATTCCCTTTCAGTGTTGACCATTTCAGTCTTCTCTGATGCTCTTCTCCTGAGACCATTTGACTGAGCGAAAAGAGACAGTGCCCCCAGTTCTTCTGCCTTTTCAGCCTTCTCGGTAGATGCAGCCTCCAGCCCAGCAACGTCTTGTACCAGTCTCACTTTTTTGCCTTGAGCTGCTCCACTTCCTCAGCCTCTGCTTTTCTCTATTTTCTTTTGCCTCAGTTGCCTCTTTCTCTCTTTCTTCTTTGTAGATATTGTTCATACTGGTGTCTGGCTGAAGACCCAAACCAGCAACTCCTTGGTTATCTAAAGTTTCTCAGGACCACCTGCTCTTCTGACAGCATCAATGACCAGATGCCTGGCAACCAAGGACTTCTTCTTCAGGTTAACTTCCATGGTCTCCATGTTGACACTAAAGCCTCTTTCCACAGTTGTCTGACCGTGACCGAAGATAAGCACCTGCTGGGCAACTTCCCGTAAAAGAGAATACTCCTTCCGGCCTGACAGGTGCCCTTAGAGGAGTTCATCAACTCTGTCTTCTACTGGACTGAAGTTGTGAAACTTCTCACTGTATTCTGAGAGGATACTCTCTCTGAATCTGAGGAATTGAGACTTTATTAAGTCGCAGTTGCCCTCCTTCACCCTATCCGGATCACACAGGATCTTTAGCGTCAGGTGTAATTGCTGAACACTGGATGAGAATTTCTTTTCATCTAACAGCAATATGGGATCCACCCATGTCAGGCTGTGGACAAGCTGATACTTGTGATGGGGGCTTTCTCTACGATTTTTTTTCCACCAGTGCCACAAAGAAATCACGACACTCTGTGGAAAGAATGGCGATCCTTATCTGATGCCTCATTCTTCACTCGAAGATTCTGGGTTGCTGCAAAGCCAACATTCACCTTGTGGGTTTCCAGATGTGTCATCTTGTCAGCATAATCAATGCTATAGAGAGACAGCACTGGCTTGCCACTAGTGAGGACTTTAGGCTTGATAAATCTGGCCATCACATCTTTCAGCAGGCAAGCAAGGTCTGAAGCAAAGAAGGGAATCTTGCGATGATCTGCCTGGTTCAACTGAAGGAAAGGCTGCGCTTCCCGAGCTATGCAAATGAAAAACTGAAGCTTGGCTTTCAGCAAAGGATCACCCAATGCAGCTGTGGTTGTTTTTCTTTGTTTTTGTTTTTTTCATGTTTTGTTCACCTGCGAGTAGAGTGTTATCATCCAATTTAAGATCCCCAGAGAAAATTTTTTTTTTTCCTAACTTTCCGAACCCAGTGTCACTTTTCCTTGACCTTCCCAACCTGGAAAAGAGTCCTGTTTTTCCTTACCGTTCCCAACCTTTCCCAACCTGTACGAACCCTGGGGGATTAACAGGTGGTGCCCAGCATATGTTAAATCAGAATAGGCACCTCTGAATACCACCAAAGTGAACTGGCAGCAGTGCAGCGTCTCCTCATGATGACATGACACTGACTGCTCTCTATGGACTGCAGGTGCTGTGGCTGAGGGCAAGGAGCCACAATGAGCAGCTGGGGTGCATTGCAGGGGTACACAACATGTGAGAGCAACCAAGCAACTGGGAGAAAAAAAGGAAAAAAGAAGAAAATAAGCATGGGCAAGGGGTCAAAATGAGCAGCTTGGGTGTACAATGCATTTTGCTCACATAAACCAGATTTTGCACATGCTTAGAAACAAAACTCATAACACGTAAATGGGGAGTTTTTCTTATACTCCCTGTTTGGCTAGTATACTTACCATGTCAGACCATAGCATTCAACGGCAGTTAGTCAGCTCTGCCAGGCCGAAGATTTTTGTGGCTAATGCAGTAATAAGACTGTGATAAGACAGTCAAGTGAAGCCTACCCCACTTCCGCCATGCGCAGAAGGCCGAGGTGAGCTTGTTTACCTCATTCTTCGGAGGCCACACTAAAGTAACCCCGGGAACCCTGACGCTAGAGGGGAAGGAGGGCGGGCATGAGTCTGACATGGTAAGTATACTAGCCAAACAGGGAGTATAAGAAAAACTCCCCATTTTGGCGTCATATACTTTACCATGTCAGACCATAGCAGAATTTAAAGGAATTGGAGGAGGGCAGTGCCCTAATGGTTCTTGGGGTTAGATGGCGGAACGGAAATAGCTGCATTAGCCACCACAACGGAGATCCCTTTTGAACCATCAGCTCGGGTCATTCGGATATCCCTCAAGTAGAAGTTTATGAAGGGGTTTTCCGAACGCCAGAAGGCTGCCTCCAATAGGTGGCGCACGGGGACAGAGTGCTGGAACGCCGCGGAGGTGGCCAGCGCTCTGACCTCATGAGCTCGGGGAGATATGGGCGGGAGATCCTTGTACGCCTGGGCGTAGGCAGATCTGACCGTCATGGACAGCCATCTGGAGATGGTGCCCGCCGAGATGTCCTTAGAATTGTTCAGGTTAATGGAGATGAGGAGGCGTCTCTGGGATGCGCGCCTGGGGTGCGAGCATTCCCAGTAGTATCTAAGGCACCTAGACGGGCACAGGTCCATGTCCCCCCCTTTTTCTGGACTGCCGAGGATATCCGCGAGTGAGCGGATGACGATGGAGGGGGAGGAAGAGCCCGGGTCCTGGTTCTTAGCTAAGAATTCAGGGAGGAACTTCAGGGAGACAGAGCCGTCCCTGTGGAAGGCCACGTCCTCGGGGTCTCCGCTAAGGGCATGGATCTCGCTTCGCCGTCTGGCCGAAGCCAGGGCGAGGAGAAATGTGGTCTTCATAGAAAGGAGGTCAAAGGGGATGGTGGCAATAGGCTCGAAAGGGGATTTCCTAAGAGCGTCAAGAACAATAAAGAGGTCCCAAAGGGGTACACGCCTAGGGGACTGGGCCTACCGTAGGGCCACCCCCCTGGAGATCTCTGAGGAGGAAATCATTCTCAAAGGATGGTCCGCCTAGTTGGCGGATAGTGGTGCAGATGGCTGATCTGTAACCCCGGATGGAGCTAGCAGATAGTTTCAGCACTGAGGCTAAGTGAGATAAGAAGTTGCCTATCTGGATGCTAGAAGGGGAATCATGGGGAACGGAGTTGTCAGAGCACCAGGAGACCCATCTCTCCCAGCGGTAGTCATATAGGGACTCGATGCTGGGTCTGCGCGAGGCCGAGGCTAAATCTCGCAGGTCCTGCGAGGCTCCAGCCCCGCGAGGATGTCTAGGACGGACCGGGCTCTGTCCGAGTGGGAGACAGGGGTAGATGCTCGCAGCCGGGCGGACACAGCAGCCAGGCGTGGAGGCGGAGCATCTGGGGGTTGGAGTGAGGGCGTCCGGAGCGGGGTTGCCTGAACATGTCCCACCTGGGGTTTAGTTGCAGAGGGGGAACATGGGAGAGGGCTTTTAGGTCCGGAAACCAGGACTGGGTCGGCCACCAAGGGGTTATGAGGATCAGCTTGGGTCTCTCCAGTCTCGCCTTCCTGATCACTTTGTGGAGGATCGGGAAGGGGGGAAAGGCGTAGGCTATGAGACCCGACCAAGACAGGGACAGGGCATCGATGGCATGTGCCTGGGGATCGGGCACGGGAGAGACATAGACTGGCAGACGATGGTTGAACCGGGTGGCAAACAGGTCGACCATCGGCCTGAACCAATGAGCCCACACCGACGCTAGGGTTAGCGTGTTGAGCGTCCATTCTGTGTGTAGGAGAGATCTGGACCGACTGAGGGAGTCTGCCAGGATGTTGCGTGTGCCCGCAAGGGCGAAACAATCAAGCCCCGATGTTGGAGAGAATTTGGAAGAAGAAGACGAAACTCGATCACGACTCAGCAATGGCGGAATCGCGAGAGAAGCAGCCGATAGCGCAAAGAATTAGTGTAAACAAGAATACCTCACCCACCAAAGCCTCACACGGCAAGTGTACCCAGGGTCTATAGCGTAAGCCACAAAATGAATAAGCAAAGCAAGCAACACACAGCAATCTGAACACAAGACAGAAGAAAAACGAGACAGAGCACAAGACTTATCTTGCTTGGACGGCAGGCCGAAGAAGAATGAGGTAAACAAGCTCACCTCGGCCTTCTGCGCATGGCGGAAGTGGGGTAGGCTTCACTTGACTGTCTTATCACTGTCTTATTACTGCATTAGCCACAAAAATCTTCGGCCTGGCAGAGCTGACTAACTGCCGTTGAATGCTATGGTCTGACATGGTAAAGTATATGAAGCCAAAAAGTTATTTCTCTATTGTAGTCAGCAAGTACACATACATATCTTAAAACTATCTTCATCTTTCCTTAATACTCAGTATATTTCTCACCAAGGCTAAAAGCAAAGTATGGTATAAAGTGACAAACTTTATATCCAATAAATAATAGACCAGTGAAATTGACAAATATGTCTTCTTGACACATTTCAAACAACAGACAATGAAAGCAGTCAGCTTTCTCCTTCTCCTGCCGATACTATCAGTGAGTATTGATTTCTGCTTTTCTCTGTTATTTGTAATGCATGAAGAAAGCATACTTTCCCTCCACAAGCCACTGGCCTGTTTATTATTGTACAGAACATCTGCAGGATTTTATACGCATTTTTCTGCACATTCATGTTTGTTTTGTCTTGTTTTCAGTAATGCCATATTCTATTTCATTTCCCTTGTTATCCATCAGCATGAGAATGCAAATGCCGACAGCTGTCAGGGGAGTACTATGTCTTTTTTAGTTTGTACTGCCTGATGAAGACACATTTTTTACAAATTCACTGGTCTGGTCTGCACTGCATATAGAACCTGTGTTACTTCACACATTTTTGGGGGTGTTAATTTTGGACGACGTCTTTTAGAGAGCTGTGTGGTTGTTTCAGAGAGTTGTGTGATTTTTCTTTTTAAGGACGTGAGTTGACTTCAACGTAGTGACAGCCCTGATATGGCCCTCTGCAGTCGGTTGAGCTATAAGCAACATTACCATTACCAATGGGTGTTAATTTATATTTTTGCTGTGTTTTCAGTAACACTGCAATCTGTTTTATTTTCCTGATGACCCATCAGTTTAAAACACTAGTATTACTTTTAATTTTAATAATTAAACTTCCACTTTTAGTTACTTTACGTTACATATGTAACTCATCAAATCTCAGATTACAAGTCTCAGATTAACATTTTCCCCATGATGACTAGATGTGACTTTTCTCATTGTTCACAATCCCTTCTCAGTCCATGGTTGTATCAGTCTTTTTCCATAATCTCACAGCCATTTATTCTGCCATCTCAAAATACTGACAGCAGTAAATGCTTACAGTTGACATCTGAATAAGAATAAATATGGAAGTTCACTATTCCCTCCATATCACCATTAGAACCACCAAAAAAAATCAGTAAAAGATAATCCAAAATTCAGAAATTAATTTTGTTTTATAAACAGCAGGGACTTGTTGTTTGCCCACAACCCATTTCTTTCTTTTTCTTTTTTTTAAAGGTCAGATCTACTGGATTTTATTGCTTTCAATCACTCTCGTAAAATCAAAAAAAAGGTCTAGAAACATAAATCTGATTGTGTTTAGAAAAACTGTGACGGAGGAATGTTGATTTCAAATAGCAGAGACAGATAAAAAGGGCACGCCCAAAACTTAAGCCCTGGGGCACCTCCTACAGCAATGGAGTTGGGCTAGATGTGGAACTATCAACAGCAACAACTGGATGGTCAGTACTGTAGGAATGAAACCTGCTCAGAGATCGAGTGAGTTGTGCAATTAGGAGAAAAAAAATTAATGGTCGATGGTACTAAAAGCAGCACAGAGTCTGGCAAAGACAGCAGAAAAATGTTGTTGCGGGCAAACAGTAAGTCCCTGCTGTTTCTGACAACAGTTTCTGTGCTATGGCCAGAGCAACAAGTGGACTTGAGGGGATATACAAGAATGAAACCGGTCAATGAATTGAGCAAGAAAAACTTTTTCGTGACATTGGAAAAGAAATATAAGTAAAAAAGAGACATACAATTCTTGAGAAAAAAATTTTCAAGGCTTTTCAATATGGTTCTCTGAAAGTGTCCTTCAATTTTGGAAGAAATTCAAGACCTCAAAGAAAGCAATTAAAACTCAAGTAGATTAAAGGACCTTCAGGGCAGGTAAAAAGGCAAGAAGACGTGGGTTTTTCAAATAAAACAAATACCTTTTACTAAAACAAAAGCAACTCACATTTCCACTCTTCCACGGAATGTTCACGTTCATCCACAGAGTGATCATAAGGAGCTGGGGCTGGCTGAAAACCAGGGAGAAAGAGAGAGAGAAAAAAATGAAGCATGAACAAGCTTTTCAATACTGATGTCCAAAAGTTCTGCACAAACATCTGCTGCTTCAACAGACACATCACATCATTCTAGAATTCACAATGATCTTCCATATATACTAATAGGCTGAAACAAGCACTAGATTTTCTGCAAGTCCAGCTCATTTCATATCTTGCTTGTTAATGATAATTTGCTGACAGTGCTTCTTTTGTAGAATTTTGGGACATACATTCTTTCGTGGGACTGTTGGGATGATGTAGATTTTTATACTCCATATCACCTGTTTTCAGATACAGATCTTGTAACAGTAATATGAAACACTTTCTGCATTCTGTGTACAAACTGTTACATGTTCTCAAGCCACACATGCTAATCCCAAAAGAGACAATCTGATATTTCTAATAACTGAGAGAAATAATTCAAAACTGAGAGCTATATTAATGGAATTAAACACACTTCTTTAAAAAGTCTTCATTTTATTGTCATAATTAAGAAAGCACAGCTGCCAGGTCTCAATCTCATCTAAATATTTTCTTTGATGGACTTCCAGCATACACCGACCACCCTGCAATTCAAAGTATGTTCTGGCAAGAAAACATTTACTACGAAATTACTTATGAAAAGGAAAACTGATATAGCACAGAAAATCAACTTGCCTATCTCTTTAAGGTAAAAAAAAAATTAAAGCAAAAAGGCTGAGAAAGCCCCTAAACACTCAAAAAAATCGTAAGTAAAAAAAAAAAGTGAGCATGCTGTATAAGCCCCCAAACACTTACAAAAAAAAAAAAAAAAGCTACACCAAACAAACAAGGTTCTTCCCCTTCCACTGAACGCATACATTGTTAAGCATAGTGAAGTCATACCAGCCACCATGGCATAGTGGTTAGTGTCACGAACTGCAGACTGGGAGGTTGTAAGTTTGATTCCCATCAGAGTAATTTATTTGAGAGATTTTTCTGTGCCGACTGGTGTCTGTCTAGGCTCAAGTTTGCTATGGGCTCCAGTGGAAAGATTGGAACCACTCACAGTCAATTTTCATCCACTGACGCCTCTTTCAGAGTGTTGCCTAAATTTCCTGACAAACACTCCATATGTCTGTTATCTCTTGGACTTGGTTAACACCAAGATAATATATGATAAGACACTTATCTAGAATACAGCCCTGTCATGTCTCTGATCAGAATGGAACTCCATAGCATTGAATGTATCTGTGGCCCTTCATGCACTGCCCCTGTGGTTAATTTAGTTTCCACTTCCTCTTCATGTCTATGCCCTTGGTGAGTTCATATCAAAACCACTGATATTGTAAAGTTGATCGGGATTGTCACTGGTGGTGCCTTCCAAACAGGGACACTCTCCCATGCTGGTCACACTATTTAGCAATTATTGCTTTAAGTATGGGGCTGAGTAGGTAGCAACTTGCGTATGCTGGATCAGAACAGGCACTACTGACAAACCACTCAAGAGACTGCAGCAGTGCTGTGTCTCCTCTGGCGAGTTGTTTTACAACAATATTGACTGCACTCTGTGACTGCCCGTCCTAAGACTGTGAGGACAATCAGGGATGTGTCTGTGGGAAGGAGCCAGAAGCAGCGTTAAAACAATGCCTTTGGGCTGGCATGGGAGATGACAAATGAAAAGCAAACAAACAGACAAACCAAACAAAAACATAGTGAAACTGGATTATACCAACCCCATTCACTTCTGACTCATCGAACCAAACGTTGATGTATGGATGTCTCAATGCCTCATCCACTGAGATTCGTCTTTCAGGATCGATGACCAACATCTTGGACAACAAGTCTCTGGCTACGCTTGCTCTCAGACCTGGGTGCTCTGCACTCTCTGCTGGAAACAATACATCTGGGAAAAGCTTCTCAAAAGGGTAACCATTGTGTCGTGGTCTGTTCTCAACGTAATTTCTGACTGTAGGTTGTAGACGCATCATGAAGTCTTGACTAGGTGTTCCCAACTGTTCGATGATTTTATTCCACTGGTCAATGTCTGAACAAAGCTCAGGAAATAACGGTCATTTTCATAGTTACATAATCTGAGTATAATCAATGTATTCTATAACATACAAGAAGTGATGTACTGCCAAAGAAAAAGGTCCAATTTATCAACACTACCACCACTATTCTGCTATACCCCTCTCTGTGCACTGAGAATACTGCAGCCACTGTACATTCTCAAAGACGCCTGCTTTTGGTCTTTTTTTCCCCTTTTTCAGATAGCCACAGAAAACAGTGGATAAGTTTTTATCTTTATATTGAGTTATTCCCAAGATTCATCTTTGTCTAGCTCAAAGTTAGCAAATAAATCTTAATTGTGATGTGTTAAGCTGACTTGTCATGTGCTGCGATAAAGCTCATGACGTACTGTGAAGCAGAAAGGTATCTGTTGCAGGCTTAAGTCAGGATGCGTGTCGAAAAAGTTTGACAATTAAGAAGACAAACACAAATAAATGACAACCACAGTCCAAACCTTTACCTTTATCTGGAAGGTTTCAAAATGATGAAACACTAGAGATGTTACACTTAGCAACTTTAGCCTACATCTTAGTTAAATGAAAACACATCAAAACCCAAATTATACAGAAGTCAAGTATTCAAATCATTAACTGTAGCATGGAAATTTATGATAAAAAAACATGCATAAGAGAAAAAGGATACGATCACTGCCAGGGAACATGACTGTCCCTCGTATCAATTCTGCCATAATGCACCCTACTGACCAGATATCCACTGAAACAAAGAAATCTCTACATCTTAAAGAACTTAAAAACAATGTAATAAATGCCAATTTGATGATCTTATAGCTACATGAACAGTTACAAAATAATAATTCTGCACAGTCAAACTTACTTTCCCTCACAACAAAAACAGAAGAAACAAATGGAAAATATTCAATGTTAACCATACACGACGACACAATGAATTATAATGCAGTTTTTGTTCCATAGACACAATAATCAAAGGCCAGAAGTGTTATTACCATGTTTTTCTTCATAACTTTATCTATTCTACCTTAATGTTAAATTGTTATAAAATGTCAAAAAATTCATAGCAACTGTTTGTCAAGCAATTTAGTAAGTATATATGTCCATTTATTGCTATTTTCTTAATAATTATTTATTTGTTTGCTTATTTGTTTGTTTGATTTTCAAAAATTCAATCAACACACACCACTAGTGCTTACTATTTTTTTTCCAATAAATTACAATTGAGGGTCATGCTTTCATGAGTTTAAGTATGGAAGGGTCCAGAAGCTTGAAACATACTGCACTAAAGCCAGCAAGCCTGAAAACAGTTTTTACACTGGCATTCTCTCCAAATTCTTATAAAAAAAAAAAAAAAAAAATCAGGGATTTGGCATCATCTTCCCATTTCTCCCAAAAGTTGGGGCGAGGTGTTGGAAAGGGACAGTTCTGATCTCAACACACTTATCTTCCAAACTGCAGAGGAACAGTGGGAATTATCATCACAAAAAAATTGTCTTTTCAAAAATCCCTTTTTCCCCTCCATTATTTGGAGCTCTTTAGCTTCAAATACTGCTGCATTTTCTGATTCTCATGCCACTGCAAAAGCTAAAAAAGCACAAAGTCTGGAAAAAAAGTGTAGGATCATTTACATGCTGAAATGATCCTTGTGCATTTGAACAGTATTGCAATATCTTAAAGGCACCTAGGACATTAATCTTCTTACAACATATTTCAAATTTATCTTCATTTCCATTGCTTTCACTCAACCATGCTCATCTCTAATTCTTGACCAAGTCCTCTATTTCAGAAAGTACTTCTGCATCATTTCTGAAATTTTCTCATTAAGAAGTTCATTCTCAACTGGATCCACTAGCTGAACACTTGCCACGAAAACAACGGAGAGAAAAGGCGCCATCTACAACTTCACAATTGAACAGCTCAATAAGCAGAAGACAAGTCCACAAATCTATTAACAAAACAGAAAATTTGTCTGAACCAGATTAGGGAAAAAAGATTATTACGTTAGATGTGAGAAAATGTTCTAAGCCATATTTCCAGCCTAGGCTGGATCGCTTCCACCCTGTGTCTTAGAATTTTAACATTCGCTACTATACCTAAAGATCAGTTTCTGCTTGTCCTTTCACAGATATACACCTTCATCATGTCATATCCAAACAAATTTGACAGAAATGCATTGTATCTTTATAATTAAAATCATGTTTATAACATCCCATTAAAGATAAAATCAAGCACTATCTGCAACTCAGGTCATACCGTTGGCCTTGTAGCCCATGCCAAGAATGACCTCTGGAGCTCTGTAGTAGCGTGTGACAACATAGGGCGTCATCATGAAACCAGTGCCAGCTGTCCTTGCCAAACCGAAGTCCAAAATCTTCAGTGTGCAGTCAGATTTTACCACTATGTTGCTAGGCTTCAGATCCTGTGTAAAGAAAAAGGTATTATATCAATTTCCTGCGCATCCATCCAGAGCATGATTAATTAAACAAGATGTACTCCAGCATCCATCCACATATCCAAGGTTACAGAATCCTAATATGTATAGTCTTAAAGCACCAACTTGTGTGTGTCATTTACAACAGTCTCACTCAAAACATTTTGATTTTATGTGGTAATTTGAAAGAATACTAGTACGTTCATGGAATACAATACCACCAGGAACTTAACGCAAATATTTTGACATCCCAAAAAGATGTATGTGTGCGTCAATGTAATCTGCATGCATTGATAGAATCTGATTCTGATTGCGTCTCTAAGCACATACTGTGATGCGTTGCATATTCATGTGTGTATGAGCTCTGACACATTTGTGTGTGGACATACTTTATCCTGTGTATTCTTTTACCTGCATAATGAATTACGTCTCTTGTGCAGTGCACAGAGCTATAAAATGTATATGCAGAATGTGCTACGAAAATTGCCTCCTTATTTTTACAATACGAGTTATCATTGTTACTGTGCATAGCACACTTTATAAGTATGTCCAATTCAATTCAAAATATATACACTGCCATTCAAATTTTCCAGTTATGAATACTTTATGACCTATTGGGTCGTCATACCTAAACCTTTTACATTTTTATAACTTTTAATATTTCTTGCTTGGGGGCCAAACTGGTATGTAGATGCAACCAAAAGAAAAAACACCCTGTATTTTTGTGCAGAACGCTTTGAATACTAAGAGACAAAAGGCTTAGGGTAAACAGGATAGAAGCATTTACCCGATGTATTATTCCAGCTGAATGGAGATGTTTAATGCCACACAACATCTGATACAGCAGGTAGGACATGCGCTCATGATCAAGATCCATCTGGATCACCTGACACAGGTTGGCATCCATCAACTCCATCACCAGATACCTGATTAACACAATGACATTCAGTAGAATGACTACGAGTGACTTCTTGTTAGTCAGCACAAGCATACACAGGCAAACCTCTGTCCCTGCCATAATGATGGAAAGGTAAAAAGCTGGACTTTATAAAGCTTTCAAAAAAACAGAGTGATTTACAACAATTTCTACCACAAATATAAAGACCATACTAAAACCTTGAAAGAAATCAATCCAGTGTGCTTTACACCAACATTTACAATAATAAATAAAAAAAAAACAAGAAAAAAGTCTATGCTAAACCTTCATACACACACACACACACACACACACACACACACACACACACACACCACACACACACACAATCAGTTTCCAAACATGACATTTAGAGCCAAACTGTTTTCCAGTATGAAATATTTTTGGTGTGGAAAACTGACTTCCAAATTTTCAAGGAGTCAATATGATCTTTAAGGAGGTCACGCTTTCTAACTGTTAAATAAATACACTGAAAACATGAGCACACATGCACACTGACTGGCTCTCACACATAAACACACACAGAAAGTGAGAAAGAGACAGAAATGAACAAGAAACGAGGAGCAAAAGACAAATCACATTTCATCAAATACTCCAGATTAGGCCAAACATTATTTATTCACTTCTTCTTCTTCTTCTTCTTTGTGAACACCTTGGTCTATACAGTCAGTCCGGCCCTTGTGATGAATAGTGCCGTTTTCTCCAGCCCATGTAGATTGCCATAGAGATTTATTCACTGAATCCAGACTTCAGCACCACTGTTAGTAATGTCAACTAAATTGAATGAATATAAGAACATGAGCTCGCACACAGTGATGATTTTAATAGTAAAATTAAATTTGTGGGATATCCTCTTCAATCATCATCACACCTGTGCCGATCAGAATTTTCACAAGAACCATTTCCAACTGTATTCAAATGTTCTACCATCTGACAATATTCCAGTCACCAAGCAATGATCACCAGAAGTCTGGTGATGAATAAGAGCTGAGTGCTGAACATCCATGGAGCAAGTACCCAAAAGCAGGGGTACAAGCATGGTTCCCACTCCTGAAACTGCTTTTAGGTCATCCCACCAATCCTGTAATCTGCATTGAAACTGCCCAAATTCAGAATTCCTGATCAGATGTTTCAATACTTCTAACAAGTCTGATCTAATCCAATACAGTCTGCCACTTTAGCAGTGCAAAAGTTGTGCAGAGAAAAAAAAAAATCACCATCTTAATATTGTTGATAAATCTGGTTGCTCTGTTTGTGATGTTGTTATAGTACCCTCCCTGATCCCTCCGCACCCCCTTTCCCTTTATCATTTCCTGTTTCTGGATTGACATGAGTTTGCTTGCTAATTTGAGACTCTTTTGTACCTTCCCAAAAGAACAGTTTTATTAATCATGACAGTTGTGTTAACATTTAATAACCAAAATTAACTAAATAACGGTTACTCTCGTAACTAATTTTTTTTTTCCAGAACATTTACTCAGTATCTTGATATGCTCCAAAATGTAAAGTATCTTTATGATGAACTAAAGAGAAAATATAACTTCCAAAACATTTCTATGCATCGGAAAGCACCCCAACAAAATCCCCCCCGAATGGGTGACTGCACAAACACTATCTCATCAATCCAGAGACAAAGTTTTCAAGATTTATCTGATCCTGATTATCGTTTAATCTGGAAGACTTTCACTCATGGGAAAGCGTTCTGAATTCAGAATTGTAGACTGGCCACTCGTGTCAAGTGTGCAAAACTTTCTTCTATCATTCGATGTATGCAGCCAATTGAACTGTCATAACCAGTTGTGTGAAAGTCGTGAAACCTTTGTTCCATCTTCTGGTTTATTACATGATTAGCTGAATTCCATATGGTTTGCCATGCTTACTGCTTTGTGACAACTTGGCTATATTACTTATTCTTGTTGTCCAACCACAGACTAGGTAGCGTATTTTGTAGACTCTTGATTTTCACAGGAGAAGACTTCACAAGCCGAAATTGTTCATCAATTTAGACAATTCTATAACAATGAGGGCTAATTTATTCACTACCATCATGGCATACCAGACGAAAATGCTTTAGGGCAATGTGCTGCTTGTAGTGTTCACTGTACAAAATCATTACATCAGGGTAAATTTTGGTATATTTCAGTGCGTCAGATAAGAATTTTGTGCATCAGAGATGCACGCTTGTGTGTAACAATTATCACTTTATCTATAATTATAGCTACTGGCCCTTATTTTTTTTCAGAACATTCAAGTTTAAACAAAAAAGTTTCGACCATCAATTGATCTTTTAAGATTCTGAAAATGAAAACAATACACCAAGACTTTTTAAAAAACATGCATAATGCATGTACAAATAGCGTAAAAAATGTGCACAATGCATAAATAAATAACAAATAATCAACAACTACAGATAAAGCCATGTTATTCATACATCTGTTGACCACTGAGGCTACATAAGGGCTAAATCATTGCAAGTAACTCATGAAGTTACAGGTACCAATTATGTGACCACTGGTAAGCACCGATGTGCATCGCTGATAATTTCAGTGGCAAATGCATACAACAGCTGACTGGTGTATCCCAGACGCTTAGCAAATTTGATGTTTATGCATAACACTAGAAAGTATGTGCTGATTTTCTTGTCATCATGAGTGTGCCCATTTAGATTGTAACAAAGAAAGAAAACCAATGCATAGATATAGAGCAGCAAACATGATATTAGGCCATCTCTTCTGCCACCAGTGACAAGATGTGCTATCACAGTGTAGATTGGGTAGGCCACTAAACGACCCATCATATGAATCATTGCAAGATGATAGATTTCTTCAAATAAGTTTTGAGTTACACTTGAATAAATTTTTTTTTTAAATGGAAGTATGCAGTCAAACAGACAACACATTGCAATGTGACCTCTTCCATACATGTGGCTTGCCATCTGAAATGACTGCACTTTATTGCCTGATAAATGATCTGAACAGAATCTTGTAGCCCAAACTAAGTCAACCATATCTTTCACCAGCTTAAAAAAACTACAACTTGCCATGTCACCAAAGTTAGGCTGTCTCTACCTAACTGAAAAGGCCGGAATGATTCTTTGGACGAAGCAGTTATCCAATACCAAAATCACTCATACATCTGAACATGCACACAGAGGCACCCTCTGAGGGGTACCCTCATTCATGCTGACTAATCCACTAGGCAATTATTACCATCAGTACAGGACCAAAAATGCCAACAAAGTGACTTGGCAGTGCTACAGTATCTCTTCTTGCTGGTCATTTCATGACGAACTGATACTGACAGCTCCCTGTAGTCTGCCAGTGCTGGCACTGTGACAGTATGATTCTGGGTGTGGCCATGTATAGGATGGCTGGAATTAGCAGCATGGAGTCAGCTGCAGAGGAGGAAAGGCACTATAATCATAAAGCAACAAACAATAAAAACAACAACAACAACAACCACCAATCAACCAACAAAGACAGTACACATATACACAAAACCTAAAGAAAAAGAAACAAACAAAAGGACATAGTTTCCATTCAATAGATATAAGATCAACCAAACTTACACATCCTGAAATTCTTCAAGCGACTTCTGGGGTGTGAATGCGTTGAGTAATCCTATTATCTGAAAACACAGAAGTTTAATGTTTTCAAAATGAAAATGGTAATTGCACACATTTCCTAACAACACCCCCTTTCCCTTTCCCAAAGTCTTCTGTCTACAACACAGGACTCTCAGATGATCCACATCCCCTGTAGAAGACTACTAAATGCTTCGTTTTCATTCTTTTCCATTAAAAAAAAAATATTTTCCAACCATTCACTTTCCATTTACTTGAGAACTATGCTTGTTTCATCTTTATCATGAACCGTCAAGATAAATTATCAACCAGATACACTGAAGTCCTGTTTTCCACACGTCACATCTTTCTAATCATCGGATGAAGTCCAACAACACACAGACATGGGGAAAAATAGGCATACAATGTACACCTGGAATGGGTGAGAATCAACTGGAGCCATGTTTTCTTTCAGACTCCTTCTCTCTTTCATTATGATTAAACACAGGATTTATTATAATGCGAGGAAGAATGGTGAAATCATACTTTACTACAAATGGTGAACATGAATGCTCTACTTTGTTTTGAAAAATCATCATAAATCAACATATTTTCTTAATGAAAAATTTCACAAGTAAACAGATGGGCACAAAAACAGACATACATAACAAATAATCCTTACGTTTTTATGATTCACAAGCTTCATCAGGACAAATTCACGGTATGCTCTCTTTGCATGCGTTACATTCTGGAATGGTCGACTCAGCTTCTTTATGGCGACATTCTGTCCTGATACTGTATCACAAGCCGCACTGTAAGATCAAACAGAACGTGCACGCACACACACACGCACACACACACACACACACACATATAGTCTTTGCAGGAAAACTGTCATCTTACAAATCCTTTTTGTGAGTTTTTAAGACCCTTTTACTTGAAGATTAGTATTTATTCTTGACCAAGCTTTTGCACCATATGGCTGCGGAATGGAGGTGAAAAGTGTTCAGGTAACACATCTCACCTGCCAGGACAGAACCTTTGCAGCAGTCATTTCAGCATCCTCATTGGGAAAATATTTCACTACCTCCAGGCTATCCATGGACTCCACCTAGGGCGGCAAAATCAGACTTTTCCCCCTTCTTCAATACATTCAGAAGGGGGACCAGTGCGTGGCCCACGACACGCATTTTGTTGGAGCTAAGTTCTGAGGGATTAAACACTCATCAAATGCTAATGTCCAGATGGTTATAAACATTACATAAATCACCTCTAGAAAAATTGTATATTTTCCTAGTGAATAAGTGCATCTGGTGGATATGTCCTGAACATTTTGAAACATTCTGGGATAATTTCCACTTATAAAACACAATATTTGAAATTGTAATCATTTTCTTTATCATAACATACAATTTTTTAAAATCTGAATTATCTTCCCTCATTTTTTTGTCTTATCCAATTAATAAGTTATATTGCATCTCAACTAATTTTTCTTCCAGAAAACTATACATTTCATAATATATATATTCTCTGTATTATTCCTAATTTTCGTCTTTTCTTTTATGTGAGACGATGATTTTTTTTCCCTTGATAATAGATTTTTGGGAGTCAAGGGGCTGACTATAACCAGTGTAAGAGCGAAAGTGCTAAAACAGTCCAAGTTAGCATCCCTGTACTATCTGTAATGCTCTTTACCTGTTGTGACGAAAAGTGTGAATATACCAGTATCTTAATGTAACATATTGTATCAGCAGCAGGGAAGATTTACATGGATGACAGTCAAGGAAGGCTACCCTAAAATTTCTCTGTGGGGAGTTCTATCGGGAAACAAAAGATTTCTTTCATGTTAGAGTAAGCAAGAGCAGAAGCTCAGAAGACTGACTTTCCTTTACACCCAGGCCAACATCGAGTGCCTACAAAAAAACAAAAAGATTTCCATTCTATACAATTTCTGATTATCTCTGTTTACAAAATGCATGTTTTTTTCTTTTGATTTCTTTATCTATTTAAACAAAGAAGGTTCGTTCTTTCCCCCATAACAGCAACTGCTGGATGGGAAAAGGGGTGGGGGGAAGGGGGGTGGCAATGTAATTCATCAAAGGATACTTTGTCCTGTGAGCAATGCTTCCATGTTAGATCTATCCTGAAAAACAGGTTCACTTGGTACCAGGAAAGACAAATAAGAGTTTACAGAACCTTTAAAAGTTACAGTATTTAAGAGTAATGAGGTTGTCATTTATGAGTAAAGAGTCTATAAGTATCCAGAAATATGGACTTTTCTTAGCAGCAATACCTGTGTGAGTAGCATTTGTGCTACTTTTGGCAAGACGGCACTTAGCTTAAAGATCTTCTGGCCTCAACGCTCCATCTGGTTCAGAATCAGATATATGTCACTTTTTTTTTTGCATTCAACCATCCCAACATTCAGAAAATTACAAGTGCCAATTAATACATACACTCCTCTTCTCTCGTGAACACATACGACTGAAAGGTAAGGTAAGGTAATGTTGCTTATAGCCCAGCCGACCACTTAAGGCCATATCAGGGCTGTCATCATGTTGAAATCAGCTCACGTCATTCAAAAAACAAACAAACTTGGAAGCATCATACAAATGGAGCCCAAGCTAATAATAAAAAGTTAAATACCCTGACACTGATATTTTCAATTCATCCACAGAAAAATGGTAAGCAATACCACAACTCTTGCTACATGCAATTAAGAAAACAGGGGGGGGGGGGGGGGGATTTTTTTTTTTTTTTTTAAAGTGCCATCAGCAGCTTTTCTTTCGTTTAGTCTCTTCATCCAGCTCAACTCAAAAAGTGAAAGAGAAAAGATTTTGACTGTATTCCTTTTGGCACAAATCCAAACAAGTAACTCCAATTTGTACTCATAACACATTCCATTCTAATTTCTATACTCCTACACAGGGGAGGTATGCCATAGTTATACCAAAACAAGCCATGGCTACTGGGAGGATTCATCAGGCTTGCTAACCTGGTTGCCAAACGCAGAGTGAAACCTGAACATAAACAAGAAGCTTCTTGTTTGGGGAAATGCTGGAGGAGGGAGATTTCATTTTAATAAATAAATATGAATGATCTAAGAAGTAAGATTCATGTTCTATAATTTAACTACTCAGAGTAGGAAGAAAAAAAAATCTTTTAAAATTGAACAGTAAATGCATAATAATGATAATAATAAAGAAAGCCACCATAACGGCATATATGATCCTCACAATACACAATTCAAACATGAGTTCAGAATAAAAAAAAGCAAGCGCCACTTACCAAACAATACCCTGCGCACCAGATCCAATGGGTCTCAAGTTGCAGTAGCGACGAAGAATTGTGAAAGTGGAATCTCCTACTTCCTGAGAGGTGAACTGACTTGGATGCTTGTTGCTCTCCACCGTTGCATACATGTTTGGCAATTTGCTCATAATTGTAGAATTTAATTATATTTCTCACCCAACTTTCAACAAAACTGGGTTTGAAAAAAAAAAAATGAAAACCCAAACTGCTGGTGACCACAGGTGTATGTCTACTTCCAAAAGCTGTCAGAATATCTTTGTCACAAAATGAAGAGAAATACAAACAGTCTATCAGAATATTATGTTTTTAAAGAGCACATGAAAAAATTATTATTTACTGTTATATAATCCTACTACTTCTACAAGTAAAATTTTGAGATGCTCTTTTTTGAAACGGAGTGTGCATCAGTGCAGGCCATTGGTCCGGAGGAAAATCAGGAGTTGCCTCCTGAACATCATACAAGAGATCGTCTTGTGCACAACCTGAAAAAAGAAAATCCCATTTCTGATTACAAGGCATTTTGCATAAGACCTGCCAATGCTTGAACACACATAACAGGAAAAATTCTAACATCTGAAGGCGAAGAATAATTCAAACTTTGGAATGGAATACACAGCTGAATATCACAGGAACTGATTGTTTTGGACACACTGCTTCAATGTCTTCATGAAAGATGAATTGTTTGCCTGCACTTGTTTTTCTCCATGACTAAATTTATGCAGTAAATACATTAGACATATGGCACATCTTATAAACCATACATTTCTTGTCACATTCCAAACATCTACTAGATGAGAACATATGTATGTCTGTGTATGCATGTCTGCGTGTCATTGTGACCATGTGGCACTGTGATTGTGCGAGTGACAGAGTACATAACTGTCCACATACTATACTACAACTACTGAACAAGAAAGCTAAAGTGTGCTCTGTTGCATTTCTGAAACAAGTTGGCATTCTTTTACCTTCTCAACATGGCCAATATAAAATCATGCTTGTGACCAGAAATCACACACTGTTCTGCACTGTCCATGCAGAGCTAAACATTAAAAAAAATATTCAACGTGATGCTTTGACATCAAACCCAAATATTGATTATATATAAGGATAGCTGACAGCATAAAAAACGTGTAATTTTCTGTGTATTTTTGGAAGTGAACTTCTGTTCAGCTTCTTTTTCTACCTCAGAATACCACAAGACCGTTTGGTTCACCTACTTTACATTCACTGCTTAAAAAGGCACATAATTTTCCTAATCAACTGGTGCATTTTTTATGATTCTGAAGAAACTGTTCCTGGTATTCTTGCAGACCTGCTGTCTAAAAACGTGGCAGCTGTTGTTGTTATTCTGGCTGTACCAAACAGACACCCAATGTTTTTAAGTTCTAAAAATCCAGCCATTTTCAAGGAGTCATTACTCATTCTCTCACTTAGTTCAAAACAGTATGCCCCGAAACAATCAACATCCTAGACCTGAGTAAGGTGCAGGAGAACTATTTAAACTGAAAAACAGACTTACACTGAAAATAGGATGTCTGAAACCAAGTATACAATAATGGCAACAAGAAGAAGAATAAAAACACCAGCAACAAAAAGCATGAAAAGGAAAACACTCACTGGAAGTATTTACTTGGTGCAATTTTGACAATGACCGATGTTCTGGATGATGTCTATGTGACTTTGAGCATCAGACTAAATCAATCTCTGAATACATACTTGAAAGTATGTTTTAAGCTAACTGTAAACAGCTTTATTTTCTGTCCCAAACGAGATACTTAGTGAAAGGGCGAACAAACAAGGCTTTCACATTTCTGATCCAACATTTTTGTTGCTGTAGTCCAAGCAGAGGCATGTATCAAACTTGTACACGTACTAGTTAACTAGGGAAAATTAAATATCCAGAAAGTGATGACGTTATTTTTGCACTATTTTGTGTGTGTTGTCATTGTTCTAATATTGCCTGACCACTTGCGTACAAGCTTTCATGCCGTATCTACATTATCTACAGGAAAATAAACCTAGTCGAGTTTGGTATTAAAAGAATTGTCGAGAATTCACCAATTCAGTCATCTCTAGAGCACATATGTATTACATTTTTCATGATAACCACTAATTATCAAACCGACAGCCCCATTTGGAATGGCCACTCAACAATGCCAAATACATTGCTGCCAGACCAGCTGTGCACAGATGACATTCAGTTTGTCGAGTATAGCGCGGTTAGCTGGCTGGTGGGAAGCGGCCTGCAGAAAACACCCCTTTCCCTGACCTGCATTCACGGCTTGGCCTCTGTAGCTGCTGGCGAGCTGTAAACCCCCCTGCCTCTCAAAACTAAGTAACATGCTCTGAACAGCCGTGTGTAATTACATGTCTGAAGTATCATAACTTTCTCCTCAGTTTTGAATAGCTTTTCTTTATTTATGTTACAAGACAGTAAAAAGAGCTGACCAGATTAAAAAAAAAAATGCCATTCAAGACGAAGGCAGCAGCTGTGTAACACAGGAAGATGACACTGAAAATGTCCAGTGAATATTAGTCTTGATGTCTTACAACAAACAGAGCAAAGCAGATCCAAGTGTGCTCACAATACAGAATTCAATACTGCCATAACAAGTGCACTATCAGTTTAATCAGCCATGCCAGCAAAGTAATGCTCTCAATCACTCTAAATAACGTATGACAGCAAGCAATACTGTTATTGCTTAACAACAAGCTAGATTCCGCAAACGCAAAAAAAATTTTGTCACAGCTCTCTCTCTCTCTCTTCTAATTATGATGGTTAATCAAGATAATACAGAAAAAAATACACATAAAGACATCAGTAAAAAGATTACAAAAATAAGAAAATAGAGGCACTGCACATACATGTAACATACCGTTCTGAATAATTACATACACAAAGTGCATGCGAGAGAGAGAAAAGGGGGTTAGAAGTGGGGAGACAGACACTGATAAAGACCTTATATGCAATATCAAAAGTTAGACTCCATACGATTTTCAGATTCACTTTGATTTGGTCACGTTATGGTCGCAAGCTAAGCTGACATCTTGCTAGTTATTGCATGGTTTGAACTTGACCCTTAAAAAAATCAAAATGGCCGACTAATGAAACCAATCAATAATGCAGCAAAATCACAATCATCAATATGATTTTTCTACTGCTTCTCATTCTCTGCCTACCAGACATGGCCATTTTTTTCATTTAAAAACAAGTTTACTGTCAAGGGATCTACAAAACCTTGGTTCTGTTTATGCTGCCAGCAAGTCCATTTTAATCTTTTAAAACATTCTGAAACTTTCATTTTCTTGGTGTAGGATTTCATCACAAAGTCTAGTAGCAGCATAGCATTATCAACGATAATGTAGCGTGTTAGACTGTTACACCAAAGCGCAGCATTTGGCAGCTCTAATGTTATATATGTATTTTGCTCGATGACTCTGTGTGTAAGTGTGTGTGTGTGTGTGTTTTGTGTGTGTGTGTATGACTATGAGAGAGAGAGAGAGAGAGAGAGAGAGAGAGAGAGAGAGAGAGAAATGTTATGAACAGCATCTTTGTGCTTGATTTTTTTAACAGAAAAAAAAAATCCATGCACATTCTCTGCTATCTTGTGACACTGACCATGACAAGTCTCTCCTTCACCTTTGAATTCCATTATTTTTCATGGCTGACCTAACTGTACAATGAACGCAGTGTGTATGAAACTAACATCTGCAACAAACTAAACGGACATAACTGTTCTTCCTTCAGTCTTGAGAACAACTCTTGTAACTTGTTTTGATTCAAGATTGATTAAAAGCTGACCATTCACATCTCAAGACGAACAATTGTGACAAGGACAGGTACAATTTTTTATACTTTGGATATTCCACATGATCGAGTGAGAGAGATAACCGATTCCCACCTCAGCATCACCACGACAGGCTTATGACAGCCTGTGCATGAGCTTGATATGCTATCTAATAAATAGGCACCAAAATGTAGCAAGTGCACTAACAATCTGAAGCTCCACTTCATAATCAGAATAAAAACACCAGACAGTCATAAAATCTTTTCTGACTGTTGCCACAATATTCATTACATTTTTTTTTAATTCAGACTGCCAGTATCTGAGGCATCTTTACATAAGAGGTTCACAATCACATAATAAATCTTAGCACCAGATTGTCATACAATGAGGTAGAGATCAGTTCTCTCTGTCATTGCTCTTCAGGAGCATCAGAAGTCATTATTCATGTCCATGATACCTAATTACATTCAGTTGAAACAAGTAACTTAAAGAAGAACAGAATAGCGTTTCTTCGTACTATTGCTGGGTCTACAGATGCTGTTAGTTGCTGTACAATGCAAACATCTACAAGAAAAATGCCACTGAGGGCAAAGAGGAGTTGACAGTGTAACAAACCTGTAAACAGAGCCTGATGAGCTGCCCTGAATACTGAGAGATGTGACCAGCTTGTGCTTGTTTGTATTGCTGAGATCCTCTTTCAAACAAATGTATTTCTCAAAACAGCTGAGATGTGACAACCTAGTTTCGTAGTCCCCTTTTGACTTGACGTCGGCCACAGGCGCTCTCAAGGAGACAATGGCTTCTCTTCATGAGAACACTAATTAATGTGATTGAAACAGTTACTAATAAACTAATGACACAGCCTGACAGACCTATCAGACATACTTATACAGTGTACTGCAGTGTCACTATGACAAACTTTAAATCAAGAAAGCCTGTGATTTTACATGATGATAAACAAACATAAGAATTTAATACTCCATAATATCAAAAAGCAATAACGGAATTTGAAAAGGACAGCGTTTGCTTTCTTGTTAACTTGAACTCATTTACTTTATAACTTAATTCCAGCAAATTTTGGCTAATATGATCATCATATCAGATCTGGTCATACTGGAGAACTCAGAGGTATTGGCTGAAAATCTTTCTCATACCTTTGCCTTTTTCTCCGCTCTTTCAACTGCCTGAGAACTTATGTCCAATGGTGATCGGGAAAAAAAACAAACAAAAAAAACCATCAACCATTGAAATCAGTTGGGAGAAAAAGGCAAAATAATTGTGACATAAACTGATTATCAGTATTTTAAACATTACACATGTTTAATTCACAATGTGAGATTTTTATGCATTCCAAAAGGTTACATGCTTTTTTTTTTTTTTTTTTAATGGGAGTGAGATTTTACAAAAGAAAAAAATATCAGGAGGAAAAGACATATTCCTGGCAATGTGCGCATGATCATTGTTACAAAAACTTACTGTTACAGTGCTGATGGGGAAAAACGTGATGCTGTAAAGTGATGCCTTTAGCAGCCTTGAACATGATGATCAATCGAAACCATCTATTGATTAATCATGTCTATTCATGCTTGCACTGTCTCCTCCTTTATCTTGTCTTTTGACTTATCATTCTGACTCAGTTTGAGTTACTAAGCAGGTGCCATAAGTAACCATCACATTATCGTTTTATATCTACGACTTATTGCCGATTATATCGCACTAAAAACATGACAAATGCCAGTAGCAGACTGCAGGTATCAGATTCAGTGTTTAGGAGGCTGCGGGTGCACTATCGTGTAAGTCAAATATTCTCAGTTAGAAATTCATTCGAGTGTTTTAAACTAAGACTGGTTCAATCAAAAAAACATTAAATATGACAGTTAAACTTCTAAACAGGGAACTTACCTTGTAAAATCACAATCAAATGGTTGTAGTACGCCTTGATAATTCAGCTACCTAAAGGCTAGCAAAGCAGGCGAGTGACGTCACGTAATGTTGTGCATTTAACATTAACGTCTCATGCGAGATTTGTTACTTTTTTGTTTCATGATTGCTTTCAATATATTTATTCTTCAAAATTTTTGTTTGTAGTTCAGAAACAAATATATGTTTTATTTTCTACAATACAAAACATTGAAATGTTTCGTCATCAAACAATGTAAAGAAAAGGGAGATAACACCGGAGGAGTGGGAGTGAACAGAGTGAGAAAGAGAGAAGTTGCAGGAAGCTATGGAACTCCCTGTTGTAGGAAATACAACTGTCACCAATCAGCTTGACCATGAAGCATAATTTTTGAAGAATATCAGGCAAGTATTATGAATCCGTGGTATATTCGCAAGTAATGTTTGTATGTCAGAAACAGTTTTCAGTTTCTTCTTCTTGATCTTCTCAATGACTATATATATAAATTTGATGATCCTGTCGTTTTGCGGGAGGCAGCACGTCTCATTTGTCTGGAGTATCAGTTTGAACAATGCAAAAAAGAGAGGGGGAAAAAAAGTATAAACTGCAACTCGGTGGCCCGGTCAGTCGCACAGTTTATCACCCAAACCAGTTTATCAGTATGATTGAAGGAGTGTTCCCAGGTAAGGGGGGTGAGGGGGGGGGGGGGATTTGAGATGAATGAATGTTACTTTGTAGTATCAGAGGAGAAACACCAATTAGGACCTGAAGCAGTCCAAAGACTTGGCTGTCACAGCCTCTAATGATAGTGCCTTCACAGCCTCTAAATAATGTGTCTTCCAGTTCCAGTCCGAGGGAAGATGGACATCTTTCTGTACTGCATTCTGCAGGATTGGATGTCATAACTGCAGGTATTGTTTCACCTCTGAGTTCAGTTTGTTACTGGATAATCTTGGTAGGTATTCTGAACTCTGGAGATGAGTCCATGAAGGAACTTGTAAAAGATCTCCAGGCAAACTCATTTTTTAGAAAGAGAGGGTGTTAGTTACCGCCAATGACATTGACAAACAAAGCACATGACGAGACACGATGCATTTCAACCACTTGGGTCTTCTTCAGGCGAAAAAATAATCACATTTAACATTTAAGACAGTACAAACAAAGAACGAAAATGACTCATCTGTTGTTAGT
>CM065714.1:31273054-31425554 GCA_033310375.1 Conus canariensis
TTGCCATAAGTGAAATAGCATGATGGCATTGGCATGATAATGCCAGTTGAGTTTAAAAAAAAAAAAAAAAAAAAAAACCACAACAACAACAACAATAACACCGCCACCACCACCACCACCAACAACAGCAACTTTGGGGGGGGGGGGGGGGGGGGGGGCAATGATAAATGACTCGGTTGGTGGTAAAGGTTGTATCTATAGATGAAATTATCACCGTCTCACACACACACGGGCATGCGTAATACATGCACGCACACATTGTATATGGGCAGGTACATATGTACACAGGCACATCCACACACACACATATGCAAACATATACACACATGTCAAAAAAAAAAAAAAAAGGGATGAAGAATAATGGATAATTGGTCATTGTCTTGAGTGTGATAAACAGTGCTATAGGATGTTGTTCATTGCCATAAGTGAAATAGCATGATGGCATTGGCATGATAATGCCAGTTGAGTTTAAAAAAAAAAAAAAAAAAAGATGTTATACATAGGACATCTTAAACCTTATGAGTGGTGGTAATAATGTAATGATGATCGTGGTCATATATGGGAATGTGGGGGGGGGGGGGGGGAAAAAGGGGGACACACACAAAACACACACACACACACACACACACACACACACACACACACACACACACACACACACACACACACCCCCGACAAACACATGTACATGCATCCAAGCATACCTGTATGTCTAGGGGTGATCATGAGATACAAGATACAATGGGGACAAAGGAAAGGAAGTGGTCAGTGAAAAAAAAAAAAAGGAAAGGGGGGGGGGGGGGTTTACTGCAAGTTAATGTGGTGTGGGTGGGTGTGTGATTTTGTGGAATATATAGTGGGTTGTTGTTGCAGTGAGGGACCGGTGTAATCATGTACTTGGGTTGGGATGCTGGTGATTACGGGGGGGGGGTGGGGGGGGGGGGTGAAGGGAAAGAGTGGGGGGAGGGGGGGTGTTACAGGGGGGGGGGGAGTTTGGAGGTGGGAGGGTCGACTACTGGGCCTACCCTTCTGATAGGTTTTTTTTTTTGGGGGGGGGGGGGGGGGGAGGGGGAAGGGGGGAGATATTTTGTGTGTGTATGTGTGTGTGTGTGTGTGTGGGGTGGAGTAGGGGGTAGATCAGAGGGTAGGTAGTTCATTGGTATAGAACATGCATGGGGTGTGGTGGAAAGTGAAAGGTGAAGGAGGGTGGCTGTAGATTAGGTATGAAGTGAGGAGCGGGGGGGGGGGGCTTCTTGGTGGTGCTGTGTGTGTGTGTGTGTGGTGCGTGCATGTGTGTGTGTGTGTGTGTTGTGTAAGTAAATGAACGAAATGAAATAAATTAATTGAAAAAAAAAAAAAAAAAAAACCTTGATAAATAGATAAATTAGAAGTGGGGGGAAAAAAGTTGTAAGGGGAAAGGTAAAGCAAAATTAAGATTAAATAGGTGGAGGGTGGCTGTAACTACTGTATGTAGTGAGTGAAGGGGATATGGTGGTTGGTGTGTGTATATGTGTATGTGTGTGTGTTGGTGGTGGATATTGCCAACTGATATAGAAGTGGTGGGTATGTGCGTAAGGTTATTGTTGGATATTGATGCCTTGGGGGTGTAGTGTGCCCAGTTTGGCAATGAGATGGGATTCTTGAGTTGTGCGTTCAAAGCTGTCACTCTGTGACTGCCAGAGTGCCATGGCTTTGACATGGTTGATGTTGTGTTGGGTGTGGTTGAAGTGTAGGGCGACGGGTTTGGGTCGGTGGTGGCGGATATCAGCCAGGTGTTCAGTGATGCGTGTTTCAAGTGTGCGTGATGTTTCCCCTATGTAGATCTTGCCACACAGCTGGCAGTGGATGGCATATATAATGTTGCGGCTCTGACATGAGAATGTGCGTTTGACTGTGAAGGAGTCTTTGGGGCCCTGTAAGATGGTGTCTGGTTTGGTGAGGGGGCAGATTTTGCAGTTGGGTTTAGAGCAGGGGTGAGTACCTGGTGGTGTAGCTGTGGTTCTGTTCAAATTGGACCGCACGAGGAGGTCTTTGAGGTTTTTGTCACGTTTGAATGTGATCATGGGTTTGGTATGGAAGGCGGGTTTGTGGTTATGTACAATGTGCCAATTGGATTTGAGGATCCTACAGATGGGGAGGGTGTGCGGGTGGTAGAGGAGGTAGGCTGTGGGTCTGTCTGTCTTGGTTGGATGCTGGGTTTCAAGAGCAGATGTTCTGGATACAGCTATGGTGCGGCGGAGTGCTGCATTGATGATGGAACTGGGGTATCCGCGGTTGGTGAAAAATTGTGATATTTTGGCTGCTTGTATAGTGAAGTCTTCCTCGCTGGAGCAAGACAATGACCAATTATCCCCACTCAAGACAATGACCAATTATCCATTATTCTTCATCCCTTTTTTTTTTTTTTTTTTCCCAACCGGCATTACTACATCAATGCCATGACATTATTTCACTTATAACAACTGCCACCCCCTACAGTACTGTAGATTTCATCACAGCTATCAACATCCATCAGTCTTTATAATCATTTCCTTTACTCCCCCACTGGCATTATCACACTTACTAATGCACTCTCCTACTCCTTTTACAAAAATGACCATCATCCTACACCACTATGACCATACCTACACCTTTACCATCATCATCATCATCCACCCATCTTTAAACACCTGCCCCATTCCCCCACCGGCACTTTACACCATGCCACAACATCATCCCACTTATACCAACAATTATCATCATCCTACAGTATCTCCAATGAAACATGACCATCACCCACCAGTCATCTACCCCAACCCCCCTCCACCCACTTTCTCAACCTGCAATATTATACCAATGCCACCTTATTATTCCACTTACCTCAGTGACTATCATCCTACAGTACCATTGATCTCACTCATGCCAGTGAGCATCACCCACAGGTCATTAGTATTTTCCTATGCCCCCCCCCCCCCCCCCCCCCCCCCCCCCCCCCCCCCCCCCCCCCCACCTTGCACCATTGCACCATCACCACTGCATTTTTCCACTTGTATAACAATGGTCACCACCTTGGTACTACTGATTTAAAATTATTACCATTATCAGTCACTGAAAATACTCCCATCCAGTGAATTATCTGAATACCTTCACACTGCACTATATGGAAATGAAGAAGCTGACCAACTGACAAAGGAAGGACAGCAGCCCCAACTGTAAAAGGTAGTCTCCTTGGAATAAATCTAAAATATTTCCAAGGAGACAAATAGGAAGATGACTTGAGCAGCACCCAGACTTCAACAAGAGGGATGCATACTACCGGACGCCCAAATCAGGACCAAGTGAACATTGTTGGACTGAGGATAAGGCTCCCCTGGCCTCAACATCACAGGTCCACTATACTCCACACCTGTGAGTCTTTCAAACCATCAATGCAGTGCAGCCCAGAGACAGCGGAGCATTCCCAGCTTGGCCCAAAGTGGAAACCTGGCCTGCCAACTCACCAATGAGTGCAAAACCATACTGACCACTGGAGGGTCTTCACCATACAGCAGCCTCCGTCAGTACCTCCAGGATTCCAACCTAAGTAAACGAAGAAGAAGACCATCATTGTGATACTGAGAACCGGGCACTCCAGACTATGACATAACATCTCTGCAATACTCCACCTGGCGGGTCTGCAATTCATCCATGCAGCCCCAATGACTGGTGGAACAGTCCCAACAACACCAAAAGAAGAATCCTGGCCTGCCAACACACTGATGAATGCAAAACCTTATTGACCACTAGAGGGCCTCCACCATACAGAAGCCCTTGCCAGTACCTCCACCTTTCCTGCCTAAGGGAACGGAGAAGAATCTCTTCCTACACTACCGTTGATCTCATATGATCATCACCCATCAGTGACTGATTAATGATAATAATTTTTACCCTCTTTTGTGTGTGTGTGTGTGTGTGTGTGTGTGTGTGTGTGTGTGTGTGTGTGTGTAAAATTTTCCACAGTTAGTCTCCTATGATCACACGATCTTAACTCACCTAGAACATTGTTTACATGTGGTCGCCCCCCCCCCCCCTTTTGTGTGTGTGTGTGTGTGTGTGTGTGTGTGTGTGTGTGTGTGTGCAACACATGATACCCTGTTTTTCATTGATCACTGCTATCTTCTCTCAACAAACAGCAGCATATTGATGCCAACACATTATTTCACCTGTTACAATGAACATCATCCCACAGCATTGTTTACTTTTTTTAAACAACACTATTAATATGAACCTCCCAACCTCCCACCCCCACCCCACCCCATAGTGGATGAAGAGATATGAGCTCTCCTTCTCTTGCCCCCTTCTTCCTCCCCCCCCCCCCCCCCCCCCCCACACACACCACACACACATTACCCTCCTCCTTTTTTTTTTTTTTTTCTCAACCCCCCCTCCCCCCCTCTCCCAATCATACCTTATCACCCATTTATCTTCCATCCCCTTCCCTCCCTCATTAACATTACCCACACACCTTTCACAACTACCCACGCATAACTACCACCACCTCTTTCATCACCCAGCGAAATCATTTATTTTATTCACCTAAACTTTTTTTTCATTTTTTTTAAATTTTAAGTTTCTTCTGTTCATGTACTTATTTACCCCTTCTATATATTATTATTATTTTTTTTTTTTCCAGTTTGCCTCCCCCCCACCCCCCACCCCCACCCCCACCCCTTACCATTATTATCAATCCACCATTATCACAACCGTCACAAAGATATCACACCACCCCACTAAACTAGACACACAACCCTATCGTATCACACAACCCCCCCCCCCCCCACAAACACCCCCCCCCCCCTCCTTTTCCTCTCCCATAATCCCCTTGTCATTTCCGCCTAGCGGCTATTCTCCCCACCACATGGACTAACAACAGATGAGTCATTTTCGTTCTTTGTTTGTACTGTCTTAAATGTTAAATGTGATTATTTTTTCGCCTGAAGAAGACCCAAGTAGTTGAAATGCATCGTGTCTCGTCATGTGCTTTGTTTGTCAATGTCATTGGCGGTAACTAACACCCTATCTTTCTAATTTTTGCTTCGTTCTCCGCTGTCAGTCACTCCATTTTGAAACTCATTTTTGTCATTCTTGCATGGTGTGCCAGCCAGAGAGGTTAAGATGAAGTTAATGCAGTTTGATTGGTGGACTGGTTTGTGACTCATCTTGCGGCTCTGTATATGACTTTTTCAACAGCTAAGATTTTACTCATGGTGTTGTGGTCCCATACAGTGGCTGTATACTCAAATACAGGACTAACATGAGTCTTTTATGCAGTTACCTTTGACTTTTTGTTGCCTGTCATGAGATTACATTGCAGAAAGCTTAGGGTCTTGCTGGTTTTGTTGGTGACTGAGTTTATGTCGGATCCTTATCATTGGTCTTCCTGATTGTTTACACCTAAGTATTTCACAGTGTGAACATTCATCAGACTGTTACTTAATTTGTAAATTGGAACAACCATTGTTCTTGTGTCACTCAAGACTTGAGCATTTTGGTGGGGGAGGGGTGGGGGGGGGGGGGGGGTGTAGATTTCACAGACCACCACATTAGCCAGGTGTTGGGGGAGTACACAAAGGTCATATCTTTTTTTTTTTATGACAGTGTAATATGGTGTCATCAGAAAATATTCTTGCCTTGGACCTGGTTGATTATTAATGGAAAGAAAGTGGTATAGGCTCAGGACTGAGCCTGGGGGACACCTGAGCACACAGGAGTGTAGACTGAGATTGCTGTCATCACAATGACTGCCTGTTTCCTGTCCTCAGAAAAATTCTTCACCCAGGATTTGAGATGACCTCTAATGCCATTCTGGTTTGGTTTGTCAGTAAACAGGGTATGGCTGACCACATCAAAAGCTTTGGAGATCTCCAGGACTACAGTGTCCACTGGTTCCCTCTCTCCAGCTCTATTGTGTTTTCATTGATGTACCCAATGAACTGAAACTTGCATGTCCAATGGCATCGGAAGCCATATTGCTGTGGGCTGATAATGCTGCTGTTCTCAAGGTGGGCCATGATGTGGTTGGTAAGGATATGTTCCAGCAATTTGCAGGGGATGCAGGTGAGGAAAATGGGGCAGTAATTCACTGCTTTGTATCACTCACTTTTTTTTCAGATTGGTGTGATGTGAGCCTGTTTCCAGTCATGTGGCAATGTTCCAGTAATATATTCGGTTTGAAAAAGCAAGAGTAAAGACAGATGCAGTCTTGAGGAACCTGGATGTAATGCCATCAGGACTGCAGGCTTTGACGGGGTTGAGGCTGAGAATTTTTTTCCTTAAGCCTTCTTCTATGAAGTTGATACCAGTACAGGTTTGGTAGTTGAGCCAGTTGAAGGTTTGGGACAAAGCTAATCAAACTCTTCTGCTTTGAAATCTTCCTTGGGAATAAAGACTGAGCAAGATAGGTTATTAATGACTCATGCATGTTCCTTTGGATCTGCGATGAGCTTTCCTGCATCTTTCAGCAGAAAAACACCAATTCCTTCAGATCTTCTGGCTTTGAAGAAGCGCCAGAACTTTTTCCTTTGGAATAGCATGGTTGAATGTATCATCTGTGATGAGTTCTATATAGCTCCAGTACAGACAGCACAGTCTTTTTGTACCTTTTCATTACTAGATTTCTTCCATTGCTTGTACAAGCAGTCTCTCCTAGTCCTATGGATAAGCTTTCTGGTCTTGTAATCGACCCATGGATTGCTGGGTTTGGACTTTGTGAAGGATATTTTCAGTTAGGACTTGACCAGCATGGAGTGAAGACCAGATCTCTCCAGTGCTTCTATCTTTATTGAAGGTGGACATGATAGGGTCATTCAAGTTCTGACCTGCTCCTTTTAAAGACCCTTTGCATGCTTCTAAGATGAGCGTCTGTGGTTGGTGCTTCTTTTGGGGGTGGATTAGTTGCTCCATACAGACTGAATCATGGTCCCAAAAGCCAGTGACTGTCTTGATCCTAGGCACCAGGTTGGGGTGGTCAGGGAATAAGAATTCCGGGAAGTTTTCTCGTCTTAGTCTTATGGTTTCTTTCGGAACATCTGTTCCCAGCCCAGGTCGTTTATGTTGTCCATGAACTTTTGGTGGATGTGGAAGCATGGGGACATTTTCTTCAGCATCTTTGTGGGTCAGTGCAATCCACGAAGATTGAAATTTGTACGTACAACTTTGACAGCGTGTTTGTAAATGAGGCATTTTTGGTTGATTTATGAGAGGTTTGCATGCTCTGTGTGAGGATGGTGGAAGAAACAAACCAACAGAGAATCATACTCTTGCAGCTTTATCTTCACTCACAATATTTTGCTGTCTGTAGACAGTTCTGGTACTTCAGATGAGGTAAAGTCTTCAATGACAGCTATAAATACTCCTCCAGGATGTTTTTTTTCAGTCTCTGCAAAACACTGTGATCCCCTTTGGAAGATCTTTGCATTCATGTGTTGGGGTATCAGCTATGACTTTGTGCCAAGTATTGCATCAGGCCTTGACCTGTGAGTAAGATTACTGAGTTCAGTGGGGGGTTTTCCCACAAGGGACTGGCAGTTAAGTGTGACAAAGCGTAGTCATCTCCTCAAGTGTTTGTTCTGTCTGCTAGCATGTAATGGGATGGATATGTGCAATGGGTGTAAAGAACTGTCAGGTTTTGATTCAAGGGACTATCTGAAACTGGACAGTGTGGTGCTGGACTTGTGCATTTCAGAGGCAACAGTATACAGTTTTCATTGGCACAAATGACACAGAACCATGCGCTCTCAGTTTCATCTGTGGTGCTGTATTCTCTGCTGCTGATACTCGGCCATTCAAGGTGGAATTGTAGTCCACAAGTCTCACATGCAACATCCCACCGGTCCCAAGTAACAGACCAATCACATGTGTCACAAGGGAAGTGATCAGGTGTCAGTGCATGCAGAGTAGACTACATATGCCACACCACATCTGCTAAGCTACAAGACCACAGGGTGCAGGATTTACAACTGATCGATAAATAAATCAATAACTAAGATCAAAGGGGGATTGAAGGAGAGGGTCTGGTGGATACAATTTAGCAGATGTCTGACCTGTGCATTAGCCCATCTTGCAGGTCAGAACTTGGGTACTTACCAAACACTGTCTGCACCACCATAATTGTATGTGTGTTTGCATGTGTGTGCATGTGCATGTATGTGTGTGCATGTGTGATTGTGTTCATGTTGGTGAGTGGATAGGCCCATGTGTATGCAAGTGTATGTGGTGTATGCGTGCATGTGCATGTGTGTACGTGGAAGCATATGCATATGTGTGAAAGCATATGTCAGCAGCTAAATAGAAATGAAGGTAACATATAATAGGAACATGTACATTAATTTTCAAGAGGCATGTGCACCATGGGTACATTAAATTTCAGATCAGTTCTTTGTGTGTAGTTGCAGTTTTTAATTTGTAAGTTAGTTCACATTAAGTTGCATGATACTCTTTTGGCTCTGACTCTGGTTTAGAGGTGCATGCTCTTCGTTCTGTATAAAGACAGCACTGTAATCAGCTGTAAGTCAATCTTTCATGGTCCTAGGTCTGAGCCTGCTACCATAGTGAAAATCCGACCAAAAGTAAAATTTTCTTCTTCAGTAAATGAACAAAACCAGACTCTGACATCATGGAAAATGTAGGAGCTTTGAGTCTCCCATCAACCTATATAAATCTAGAAAAAAATGTAAACCTATCCTAAAGCCTTTTAGTGTCTTTCTTTAGTTCTTCTGTTTCCTTCTATCCAGGGCCCATGACCAGTACGTGTTAATTTGGCAACTACCTTATATAAAGTCACTGGTTTCCCATTCTTTTGGGATTGGCTCTGACACTAGTTGTTGAGTAACACAAGTTCAGGATAGTCGGTATTGGCACTGATTTGCAAAATTCCTAGCACAGTCACTGATACACACTGACACACACACATACACACACACACACACACACACACACACACACACACACACACTCGCACACAAACGTTTGTGCGCATGTGTTCACACAGGCACACACATACAACCACACCACACACACACCACACACACACACACACACACACTCTCTCTCTCTCTCTCTCTCTCTCTTACACTCACATACATGTGTGCACGCTCACTCAGACACACACACAGACACACATACACACACAAACACACTCACATATATGTGTGCATGCTCACACAGACACACACACACACACACACACACACACACACACACACACACACACACACACACACACACACATACACACACACACACACACACTTACACGCACATATATACACACACATATACACATACATGCATGCATGCACATGCACACATACATGCACACATGCATGCATGAGCACACACACACACACACACACACACACACACACACACACACACACACACACACACACACACACACATATTGAAACATGCAAACTCACTTCTTTGGACAGTTCATATCACACACTTGCATCACTTCATTAGTTCACACTTACCAATGCATATGTGTTTGCAGTAAGTAAAATAGAAGATCCTGTGAGATTCAGGGTCTGTTATCTCATTTGACATGTGTTTAGTCATTCTCTCATTTGTGTCTGCCACTATATTAATCTGCCCCATTCTCTAAGAGTCTTCACAGTGTTAGTATTGAGAGATTATTCAGATATTTGTTTAGTCAGTGATGTTTCATGCTCGTCCATTAAGTATGGATGGGCAGCCACTTCCTTTCTTCATGCTGAGCTCTGTAAGATGATCTGTCATTTATTAAGGTGGCTGTGATCTTGTGTTTCTTAAGATGATTCTTTAGGTTCCTCATCACATCACATCAGCCAAGCTGTAATCCAGTTCTCTTAGTTGCCTTGTGTGCCAGTGTGTCTGCTGTTTCATTTCCTTTGATACTTGCATCACCTGGGCACTACATCCATATGAGTTTTTGAAATGAAAGGTGGTATATTATTTCATGCCAAGCAGGGATTTCCATTTCCATTTCCTTTTCCTTGAGGCAGGTTTATGGTGTCAGTCAGTGTCATGGCTTGTTGGGTTTGAAGCGTGTCTGTGTATGAACACCTGTAGAGTGCTTGTGCTACTGCTTTTGCTTCCATTGTTAGACTTAAAAATTGTTAAGCTGCATGCATCTTTAGTTTTCCTGGATTGTTTGGCCATTTGCTTCTCTGTGTAACCCCAGCCCGTCTTATCTTTGGTAACTGAACTGTTGGTGTATATTGTTACGACATCCTTTTGTTTACTGATTTTTTTGTCCAACTGCAACTGAATTCCTGCATTCATTTTGCCCTCTTGCTGTTATTGACAGTGTCTTCTAAGATCTGGTGTGATGGTAGTTTGGTAGAGGTGTTTGAAGTGGTCAGGATACACTTCCCATTCCTTAGTATCTTTGAGTTCTAATAACTTCCACACAAGCCATACCTTATCATTTGTCTGTCCCATCCATGATTTTCTGTGTCATAGATAAATGCCTTTGTTTTTTCTTGGCTGCCTCTTGAAGTGGGTTTTGGGATTTTCAAGTGCTCTGAAGTATGCCTTTACCTGTTTAAGTTCGTAGTCTGACCTGTATTGAAAGAAGGTGTAGCAGGAAACAAATAGTTTCAATCGATGTGTCCTTTGTAGTTCTTGAGATCAGTCTGATCAGTTCATTTTGAATTCTTTCTAAATTAAGAAGATTGCTGAGGGACGGTGTTGTGATCCTTAATCCATAATCAGTCATGCTGACTACAACTGCCAGATTGAGTTGGCAGGGATGGTGTTATTGAATGCCTTTAGCTGCCATTGCTTTGATAGCAGACAGACCCATTTTGCATTTAATTAGAATATTCTCAATATGTATTCTAAAGGTCAGCATTCTAAGTCTGTTTCCTAGTAGTGTAGGTTATCAGTTGGTTTGATATGTGTTTCATTGAATGAAACAAATGGGATGATTTTCCTAGTGTATTGTTGTTCAGGGTGCAGACCAACGTCTGGGCTTATGATGGGTTGATGGAAGATCCTTTTTTTCTTTTTTACGCCACTGAGCAATGTTGTTAAATTGTTGCTGGACTGCTTTCATTCTTTCTTGAGCATTCTTTGATGTTTTGTAGGTCAGACCATCATCTGCTAGTTCAACACTTGAGCAATTCCATTTCTATTGGGGTCTGCATGGCCTTTAGTGTAAACAGTGTACAAAATGGAGGAGGGAGGAAAATCTTGAGGTAATCTTATTGACCGATTGTAATGTTCAGACATCCAGGCTGCAAAAAGTAAGATGACGGTTCTCTCTTGAAGTGCTGCTGCAGTTCATCTGGTGATTTTGTAAGTGTCCTGCTGACTATTGTCTAGGAAAATGTTGATGAGACACAAAAGCTAGGCATTGATGTATGCATCCTCCTGGTCTGTTGCTATTGCCAATATTTCTTCCTTTCTTTGTAAGCCTTCATATATTTCATCAATAAAAGTGGTGGCATTTTCCCCTGTGCTTTTACCTGTTCTGTAGCCTCCTTGATTGTGAGAGAGGATTTGCCTATTTTCAAGGTCTCTTGTAACAGGAAAACTGTCTAACATATCCATCCCCTACACAGATCTAAAACCGAAAGTTAATGACTATGTTAGAGACTTCTGGCAGGAGGACTGGAATACACAGACGGATGACAAACTCTTCCACATCCGTTCAAACCTAAAAGAGTTCCTCTCATCTACCTCTGGTGGTCTTAAAGAAGAAACGGTTTTACACCGGCCATTCATATTTTTCTCATTCGTACCTTTTAAAGAGTGAAGAAGCTCCGTGGTGCATTCCATGTCATATACCACTCACAATGAAACATATTCTTTTATTCTTGCATGATGTGAAACATAAACATTTTACAGCAGATTCCATGAAAACCTTGTCCAGAGATGTTCCACCTGATGTGATCTTTGAATTTTTGAAAGAGATTAGCAGTTTTCATCTGATCTAAGATTTTACAGTGGAAAGATTTTTAACAACATTTTGGGTATGTTTTTAGAAGATGTATTTTAAAGGGTTGTGTGAATGAATGACTTGTGAGTTGACTTCAGCGTGGTGACAGCCCTCATATTGCCCTTTGCGGTCGGTTAGGCTATAACTATAATAAGCAGCATTACCTTACCTTTGTAAGTGTCCTTGCTTTGATGTGTTCCATGAACTTTCCAACTATATTTTGCTTAGTGATCATACAGTAGCCACTGAGATGATGATGATCTTTTCCTGGTTTGGGCGGAGGCTTCAGGTAACAGTACGTCCAGTCCTCTGGGACATAGCCTTTATCAAAACTGCCCTGGTAGAGACTGAATGTATGCTGTGTCTCTGAGAACTGTTAGATAACTGGATAACATACTTGGTCTGGACCTGGAGCACTATCTATAGTGCATGTTGCTTCAGCCAGTTCAAGTGGTGTAATTTATCATCAATGCCAGTTTGAGGTAGATGTTGATCTAACTTTATCACATATCTTTTCTTTTCACCCATATCCCTCTTATAACTCTGTTCTATGAAGAGTTTCAATAAAGCCAACCCTTTTATCCTCATTTGTCTTGAGCTTTGTGGTGCCATCAGCATCTTAGGTATCAAGGGTGGCATTTGTATTGTTTTTCTTCCATGTGATGATAAAGCTGTCAGAAATGAGTGAGTGTTGTGTCATTATTAAGTGACTCACAATTAGTTTTTTTCCTTCATTAACTATTAATTTGAACTGCTCAGTCTTTCGATTCATGTCTATCCCACTAACTAATGTCAGCACAGATTTAGAAATGTAATTACTAAGTAAGTTCAAAGTTAACAAAATCTTAACATCTAAACTAATTTTCATGTTTACTGAGATGAGAACAAAACTTGACATGCGACACCATAGTATATAAAGGGAGAAACGGGTGATAAATAGGTTGAAAGGAATGTGGTGAGGCAGAGACAGAGCGAGGACGAGACAGCAAGAGACAAAACAAACTTCTTTATTTGCAAGGATAACAGATGAGCACTTTTTTGCTTATTTTCCTTTACATCCAGACTTCACCCTGCTGAAGTAGGGAAGATAATGTAAAATTTGATAAATAAAGCAACACATGTAGAAGCATGCGAAACAAAAAACTAAAAAAAAGTCTTCATCTTTTTTAAAAATGAGAGAGAGAAAGAGACAGAAAAGTAAACCCAGTGATGTGAATATATTCTATAATACAAATTCAGTTTTGAAACAAAAAATGATAAGTAAATAAATGTTTAAGAAAAGGGGAGAGAAGTTTAGAAAAGGAGGAAGGGAAAAGATACATTGTGTATAACTTAGCTGATTTATCCATAACCTAGCTGACCAAGGAATTCATGTTAGGCTGATTACATATTCCACTTCCTTCAAATATGACAGCAACTTTAAGCAGGAAGAAAGAGGGTAAGTGAAGAGACTGAGTGAGTAAATGAATGGGGGAGGGGAGAGAGAGAGAAAGAAAGAAAGGTGAAATGATATAAGCATAACAGAAAACATGCACATGCACACACGCACACATACACACAACCAACCACCACCACCACGACCATTACCACCACCGGCACCCCCACTACCTCCACCACCACCAGACAAGCAAAATAGAACAACACAAAGAAAAAAACACAACCTAGAACTGTCATTAAATCAAGCCCTATCCCTCCTGTCTCAGAATAAACAGAAAAACAAGCAGATAACAAAAAACAGAGGAAACAAATGAAAATGCAGTCAAGAAAGCAAAGATGGAAACAAATAAGCATTTAGGGATGGAAAGCACACACACACATACACACACGCACTAGCACACGCACTCTCTCTCTCTCTCTCTCTCTCTCTCTCTCTCTCTCTCTCTCTCTCTCTCTCTCTCTCTCTCACACACACACACACACACACACACACACATACATTCATACACACACAAGCACACACACATTTTCTCTCTCTCTCTCTCTCTCTCTCTCTCTCTCTCTCTCTCTCTCTCTCTCTCTCTCTCTCTCTCATACAAGGAAAATGAACAAATGAACCTTCCACCCATACTTGTCTCTTGGAAAGCAGTTGGGAAAACAAACGAACAAAAGAGGTAGAATGAAAGAAAAAAAACAAGACAAACAAGCAAAAGAAACAGAAAGAAGAAGAAAAAGAAAAACACTAATATAAAGCAAACTAAGCATTCAAGCATACCCCCCCCCCCCTCTCTCTCTAAATATCATACCAGATATTTCAAGTACAAAACCAATTATTGTCAGAGCTATTATAACTAAGAAAGAGAGGGAGGCCTGCGGTGTGATGTTGGAGGGGTGTGTGTGTGCACGCACACGCGCGGGTGTGTGCGGGTGTGTGTGTGGGTGTAACATTAGTGTATGTGAAGGCTGAAGTAATGGTCTTTGAAGGTTGAAGTGCATTGCTGTTGACTGATCAATTCAGGGAGCAAGTTTCATTGAATGGAGCCTAAATATGACAAACTTGATTGAATAAGTCAATTCTTTGAACTGGAGCATGGATTTAGGGAAGAGTCCTTGAAGAATTAATTGAGAATCTGTAGGTTAATGTTGAGAGTGTGTTTCCCATCATAATCTTGTGCATTATGAGTCCTTTGTTGTATTTTAGTTTGTGGCTCAATGGAAGGATGTTAAGTTTATTGCATTAAAGTCCAAGAGGCTAGTGTATTTTTAGAAGGGCTAATTTGAGCACTTGTTTGTGAAGGCTCAGTAATGGTTTCAGAGTGTTAACACTTAAAGAGTCACACAAGGAAGGCTCATAGTCTACGTATGACTGATTATGGACATGAAAAAAGAGCTTGCATGAGTGATGGTCAAGGGAGTATTTGATTTTGGAGGATTGATAGACTTTCTGTGATAATGTTTTGCACAAAGAAGTTAAAGGATGCCAACTGATATTATCACCAGTTGTGTCTAGTGCTTTATGATATGTAAAAAAATGTTCAATAGTGGCATTTTTTTTTTAGGTGTAGTGAATGGAGAGTTGCTATGAGATTTTGTCTGGTTGTGATAAGAATAGTTTTTTTGTTTGTTTGTTTGTTTGTATGTTTGTTTGTTTTTTGAGTTTGGTCCATTTTACAAGATCACTGGCGCATACTAACTTGTTAAGTTTTCGTAGGAATAATTTTGTTAGAATCATTTATGTGGATTGTAATGTCATCCGCAAAGAGATCACATGTGTATTTGATATGGAGATTTAGATTGTTAATGTTAATTGTGGAGAGTTATGGACCGTGAATGGAGCCTTGTGGGTTGCCATAGTGATGGATTTTAAATGTGTATACAAACATATTCATTGTTACACACTGTTGTCTGTTTTTAGGTATGATTGAAAAAGCTTAATAGTACTTGTGGATAAGTCTTAGTCTTACATTTCTAATCGTTGAAGAAGATGGTCAAGGCCATTGACATTAATGGCTTTTTTTTTAAGTCAACAAGGAGAACATTCCAATATCTGTTGTAGTTGATGTTATTTAGCAATCAGCAATCAAGTTGATTAAGACTGTGTGAATTTGGGGTGAAAACCAGATTACTCTAAGGGTTTAGACTGAAATAAGGCAATGTCTAGTCTGTGCTGTGACAGAGAAAGAGAGAGAAAGGATAGAGGCAGAGAGAATCATATTGTTCTTGAGAGTCAGGGAAAGGTGGAGATTGGTAGTATAAAGGGAGATTCACTCACAGAGATTGAAAGAGAGGATGGATCAACGCCCTCCTCCACCTCTACACTCCCACCCCCTCTCCTGAACACCACAAAAATGATAAGGTATCAGTGAAAGGCCTTCTCATAACAGCCTGATATTGATAGTTCCCATGTATAATTAATTTTATGACCAGTTTAATAGTGAAAAGTATAGGAAAAAAAATCAGCATCTGCTTTGTATTTTTCTTTAACTAAGGGAGATAATATAATGCTCACAAGAACATGTCATGGTCCATTAATCCTTTACATACCAGCCTGCCTAAATTCCTGCTTAATGGTGGTCTGACTCCCTGCACTGTAATACTGGGCTGCATGGATAGTCAGCTGTGGTGTGGTTTATTTTAATAAAACAGCTGTATGAGACTAACCAAAGTATCAATTTTCATAATTCTTTTGCATGTTAATTAGAAATGTGTATTCTAAAATACCCGTATTTAAAAAAAAAAGAATTACATGGTCATTCTTTTTTCTTTTTTCTTCTCTCCTTTGCAATAACTCTGAAGTTAACATTGGTCACAACAGTTTTTATCTGACTGTTCAGGTAGCCAGATTCCATCTTTGAGAATGATGTCTAAACAAGACATATGTGTTCATGTGTTTTATTTTTGTGTCATTCCTGCTGCCAGCACATGATTGCCTGCTGTTCTCTAGAAGGTCCAGTGTGATTTTACACGTGTGCAAGGTTTTGTAAGTTTGTGTTCATACACAGGACCTTGGTTAAAAGTGTCATCTGAAGGACTAGGAGGGGCTTGGAGTCTGCACACATGTTGACTTGGTAGAGAAAAGTCTCTTCTAGCCTGGTTGTCTTTTGAGTGGGAATTGAAACCCGGACCTTTGAACATTTGTTTGACACCTTACCCAGGCCAGATGGGCCCATTTTCATGGTCATAAACTGGCTTTCCCCTCTGTTCACTCAAAAATATAACTTCTCAGAAAATACAGAAGAAATGGCACATCTAGAAAGCACACAGACATGTGCACGTGCGCATACACACACACACTCACACACACACACACACACACATACACACACACACACACACACACACACACACACACACACACACACACACACACACACACACACACACAAAGGTGCACTCTCCCAGAAACAACACTGATCGGCACAATAAAGCACCAAGTATCAAATGACCTATTAACATCTTCCAGTCTTAAATGACAGAGAGCTGTGAGTCAGGTAAAAGTTATTACTCCATTCGTTTGACAATTGTCAGCTTTTGCCATCTCTGTACATACTGACAAATGTTACGATTGGCAGCCCACAGCACTGTCAGAGTTCATCGCCAACCACCATGAAAGTGTTAAAAAATGAGGTATGTGCTTGGCATTTACAAATCGCAAATACTTTTTTATTTTTCCAACCTGCTGAGGGGCCCATAAGTGTCAACAAATGTGCACTTGAACATTGTAAGTGTGCTTAGAAATGTTCTGGGGTCATCCAAAGTCAGTTTTGAAAGCTATGATTAACAATATTTTCCCCATGTTTTGACAAATGAGTCACCTCTCTCTCTCTCTCTCTCTCTCTCTCTCTCTCTCTCTCTCTCCCTCTCTCTCTCTCTCTCTTTCTCTTGCTTGTTCAGTCATTCATCATTGCTATTTGCCTGTACATCCACTTTGGCTCTCCTCTCATTCCCACACCCCTCTCTTTCTGTCTCTCTCAGTTTTTGTCTCTGTCTGTCTGTCTCTGTGCTTTAAGCTTGTATCTGACTAACGCACTTTGTCAACATTTACAACACTTAAGCGATTCTTCAAAGAGCACATAATGTCACATATCAGTTATGTGGGATGGGTATAATGATGTCCACAAGAAAGATGGAATTCTCTTCAAAAAGTTCAATGATTAGCACCAAAGCTATTCTTTCCAGTTGTAACTCTCACAACATACTTCCTCAAAATAAACACTTTGAAAGAAAAAAGGCATAATTTATGCTTAAATGACAAATAACATGCCATGTTACAGTAAACCCTGTTTGCAAGACTAACCAGTACTTCTGGTTTGAAGAAGTTTATTTGATTTTAACCTACACTTGCATTGATCAGTACAAAATAAGCCTAACTTGGACCATACGTCTGGAACTCATTTCCAGCAAGTTAATAATGTACAAATCCTCTAGAACGTTTCAAGAAACATCGATGTAACATCCCTATCTCAATAATTTGATTTTTTTGATTGAAAATAATAGACCACTCACAAATTCTTCTGGCACCCATAATTTGAATACACCGAATGAACACCCACTCCATCCAATCCTTCATCCCTACCCCTCAGTTTCTCTCCAAGGCCCTCCCTCTGTCTCTGTCTCTGTCTCTCTGTCTCTGTCTCTCTCTCTCTCTCTCTCTCTCTCTCTCTCTCTCTCTCTCTCTCTCTCTCTCTCTCTCTCTCTCTCTCTCAACCCCTCATCCTAAATCTAAGGGAAGTGCACTTTTGTAGTTTTATGGAGCTTAGAAAAGGTTGCCTCCATACACATGCTTGCTCACACACATGCATGCACACACGCATGCACACGCACACACACACACTGATGACCCTCCATGGACTTTCTTCACTCCAGAGATCCGGTTTGATTTAGCCTTGTACCGGAAAGATTCCACTAGTTCCTTGGCATGCAAGTCCCTTTTTGCTGAAGTGTGTTCCAAGTTTCCATCCTTCAAAAGAATTTTCACTGACGGTTCCAAATCTGAGGAGGGAGTGGCCTGTGCAGCCTATTGCCCTGGTGCTCCTTCTCAAATATTATTAAAACATATTCCATCAGATGCTTCTGTTTACTCTGCTGAACTTACAGTCCTGGTTCTAGCATTGAAGATAATCTCTCAATCCACAAACAAGAACTTCCTGATTTTGTCTGATTCACTGTCAGCTTTGGAGGCCATAGCTGGCCATAACCTCCATCATCCTGAACTTCTACACTTTTTTTAAAACTTTTTACTACATTGGAAGCAGAAGGTCACAACATTGTTCTGTCTTGGGTTCCTGCTCATGTTGATATCGGAGACAATAAATTGGCTGATCATTTGGCCAAGAATGCCACAGCAGGGAAACTGTCTAACATATCTATCCCCTACACAATCAAAAACCAAAAGTTAATGATTATGTCAAAGACCTCTGGCAAGAGGAATGGACCTTGCAGATGGATAACAAACTATTTAAAATCCGTCCAAACCTGAAAGAGTTTTTACCATGTTCCTGAGGCGTCTGTAAAGACGAAACAGTCTTGTACCGCTTGCACACAGGCCACTCGTTTTATACCCATTCTTATCTTTTAAAAGGTGAAGAAGCTCCGTGGTGCATTCCATGTCATGTTCCACTCACAGTGAAACATATTCTTTTAGGTTGTTGGGACTTTCACGATGTGAGACATAAACACTTTACAGCAGACTCCATGAGAACCCTGTTCAGAGATGTCCCACCTGACGTGATCTTTCAGTTTCTGAAAGAGATTAACATTTTTCATCTGATCTAAGATTTTACGGAAGAAAGATTTTTAACAAAGTTTCTGGTACTCTTTTAGAAGATGTATTTTAAAGAGATGAATGAAAGGTTGTTGGTGGGTTTGGGGTTTTTTGTTTGTTTGTTTGTTGATGGCTTGTGAGTTGATTTTAACGTGGTGACAGCTCTGATATGGCTCTTTGCGGTCGGTTGGGCTATAAACAACATTACCTTACCTCGCACGCACGCACGCACGCACGCACGCACGCACGCACACACAACCACACACACACACACACACACACACACACATTTGCATATGTGTACAGATATTTCAGTACAGCTATATAAGCGTGCACTGGCCATTAATGTGTTAAGCCACAGTACCACCCGATCCAAACAATAAACATAAAAACCCATCTTGGTTCACAAGAAGTGGGATTATTTCCTTTGTTGAACTACAATAGCATGCTGAGTCAAAGTCTTGTGCAAAGACTGGGAAACTACCTCTAATATGCATGTCACAAAGTGCATTTTGAGAAATATCTGTATCAGTACTTGATTCTTTTGAAATTGAAAATTATAAACCTTCATTAACAAACTCTTCTGGTAGCCATAATTTGAATGCAGTGTCTGAATACTCAACTCCATTCTACTTCTCACCACCATCCCCACTCTCTCACTCCCAACCCTCCCCCCCCCCTCTCTCTCTCTCTCTCTCTCTCTCTCTCTCTCTCTCTCCTCCCATCCGCTCTCTCTCTCTCTCTCTCTCCTCTCTCTCTCTCTCACTGTCCCCCCCCCCTCTCTCCTCTCTCTCTCTCCTTCCCTCTGTTCCTTTCCCTTCCTCTCTCTGTCTCTTAATGTTTCGCGATTGCTGTTTCATTCACTTTGACTTTCTCTAGGTCGGTCTGTCTGTCTGCCTGCCTGTCTGTGTCTTTTGATGTAGAATCATAACAGTGTATTGACAGCAACAACCGTATCCATTTAAGCCTTGACAAGCTGAAGATGCTGACATTGATAAACAATTCCAAGCAGATGTTAGCAGAAAATTTGCTCTTTTCTACTCTTAGCAGAAGACCTTAAAGCCCTCATAAAGTCATAGTTTCAACCAGTTGATAACTGATACAGCAACAGAGGTCCCAGAAATAAGCAGACAACTATGGATTTCAAGCAATATCTTGGAGGTGTGTGACAATAGAAGGATCCTAAAACCACTCGAGAAGATCAAGTGGGAAACTACAGTGCTTTAAACCTGAGAATCAGTGAAGAAATGAAGAACGCAAAGAAAAGCTGGATTGAACAACAAAGTGAGGACAACAGCAACAAAAAGAAAGCCTTAGAATTGTAAAGGACTTGGACCAAAGAAAAGCAAAGTCAAGTCAGCACCATTCAGAACACTGGCAGCAACTGTCTGGCACAGCAAAAAGACATCATTGAAGGCTGAGCCAAGTATTGCTCTGAACTCTAGAGCATATTGAACTCAGGAGATCCAGATGTCCTAACAGCACAGAATTCATCAAATAAGGATTATTTTCCAATACTGCATGAAAAAATCTTAGCTGCCGTTACATTGAGGAAATGTGGGTAGGCCATGGACATCAACAACATCCCTGCAGAACACCTGAAACATGGTGGGAGAGGCAGTAATTGATATCCTAACTGCCATCTGCTACAAAGTCTGGCACACTTGGGGAGGCCTACGTCATATATGTGATCACCAACTGTCACCCTTCCCAGGAAAGCAAATCTCCAACACTGCTTGAACTACTACAGTATAAACTTGATCAGCCATGCCAGCAAAGAAAGGCTCAAAATAATTCTGAATTATAGTGAATAGATTTGAATTGCAAACAGATACCATTATTGCTGAACAACAGCCTGGATTGCATAAAGGCAGAAGTACCATCAAACAGTTCTCTGACCTCTGTACTTTTGTGCAAAAGCATCTCCAGCACCAGAGGGTGTGAGGTGCAATGGGCCACAACGAAGAAATATAATGTCAAGCAAAAGCATGTCAGTGTCTGTACTCAAAAGCAATTTGTGCAGCATTTGTACAAGGTGCTGTTGGAGAATGCTTCCATACCTTAGTTGGACTTCATCAAGGCTACCTATCATTTCCCTTACTTTATGATGCATTTCTAAAATACATAGTGCCTGATGTTTTTAAAAATCATGTTAGCACAGTCAGCATCACAAACCTTTGATTTACAGATGAAAGCAGTGGTCTTGCAGGCATTGAACGAGAACTTGCCAAACTTGTTGAATGACTGGGTGAGACATCAGCAAGATAGGGTGCAGAAATCAGTACTGACCCACCACAACACTACCATCAGTGCTTTTGTAACTGTCCATGGTCAGAAGTTAGAAACTGTTCATTAGTTCACATATGTAGGATCCACCATTAGCAGTAAGGGATCCAAACCAGAAGTCCTCTCAAGGACAGCAAAGACTTCCACAGCACTGTCCAGATTAAAATATGCGTGAAAGGACAACATCTCCATGGAACGCAAGGTCAGACTCCTGTGTACATTTTATTTTCTTGTACGCATGCAAGACATGGACCCTCACAGTGGATATGGAAAGAAGAATGAAAGCTGTTAACGAAATAGTATGGCAAGACAAAAAACATTAGATCTATTGCTCATATATCACTAGTCAACAAATGTGTCAACCCATCAGGCTCCACATAGGACCATTTGTACAGAGGATCATATAACAGTCTGCTGACGTTAGCCAAGAAAAGGAAACTACTTTGGTATGGCCATGTAACAAGATCCAATGGCCTTGCTAAACAGTCCTTCAGGGAACTGTTGAAGGAGAGAGAGAGAGGGAAGACACACACACACACACACACACACACACACACACACACACACACACACACACGCACATACACACACTCAAAACCAATGAATTGACAACATTGCAGAGTAGACCAGGAAAATATTTGGGGAGACCCAGCTCTTGGCACTCGACCAACAAAACTGGAGAATTGTAGTAAACTGTACTTCAGTGTGGCGCCTTAACGACTCCCCGCTTAGATAATAACAACAAACCTTTACTCATTTCAGGATCACAGTTCTACATAGCCAACAGTTGTAAATAGTGTTATGCTGTAAGAGGGTAAGATGTAACTGCCAGAAAATAATGGATGCTGACGTTTATAACTTAATATCTTGCTCAAATATAGTTGTCAAAACCCTCAGCATAATGATGGTGGATAATGTATGAAACAAGTTCCTGTTACAGAAAGACAGTATACTACGCCTGTTATTAGAAGATGCAGTTGGAATGATAAATAAATGCAAAATTGATATCTTTTTTCATATAAATTATGAGAATCGAGATGATTTTTTAAAATACTTTTTCAAGTGAAAATCTTGTGTTTTACACACACACGCATGCACACACGCTCACGCACACACACACACACACACACACACGCACGCACGCACGCACACACACGCATGTGTGTGTGTGTGTGTGTGTGTGTGTGTGTGTGTGTGTGTGTGTGTGTGTGTGTGTGTGTAACACTGATTTTAGAGACGGAGAAAGAGCTCACTTGCTTCAAAATGCTATGATCATCTTTTTCACTTCACATGAAAAAAAAAAGTTGTTATCAAAATGGGGGAAGAAAAACAAAGCAAAACAAAAATTAACACCATGTGAAAACAGTGATTTCCACAGGTTTTGATGCTTTTAACACATAAGATAGTGAATCCAAAGAAAACCACATTCTGACCTTTATGAACTGTGAGCAATGAAAACTGTTCATTATGGCATTTAGTTCTGGCTTCTGCTATCTACACCTGTGGAACATAGTCTTTAAAAGGCCTAAAGTTTGTGTAATGGGGATTCACTGTGCTCGTGACTCATATTTACCTATTTCATCAGGTTAACCACAAAATCTTGTGCGATCTTTGAATTCTTGAAAGAGATCAACGTTTTTCATCGGATCTGAGATTTTATAGTGGAAAGATTTTTAACAAAATTTGGGCGTGTTTTTAGAAGATGTATTTTAATAAGAGTTGTGTGAATGAATGACTGGTGAGTTGACTTCAACGCGGTGACAGCCCTGATATTGCCGTTTGCGGTCGACTGGGCTATAAGCAACATTACCTTACCTTACCATATTAGGGTGAATACAAGCAAACAAGAAGTCATGGAGCAACAACACCAGCAATAACTAGTTGTTTTCAGTACATTAAATATCAGTAGCATTTGGTTTTGTTTTTGTTTGTTTTTAAAGAAAGAAAACTATTGTTTTCATGAAAAATGCTCACAGGCTTTTAGAGCACCAGTTGATAGAACTCTCTCTCTCTCTCTCTCTCTCTCTCTCTCTCTCTCTCTCTCTCCCTCTTTTTTTTGTGAAAAAAATATTGTTACAGTGACAAACATTCCCACAGTCATGATGATGCTTTACTGGCTTAAAAACCGGGACAGAGTTGAAGACAAGAGGTAGTCGTAATTTCTTGCTGAATTACAATCATCACATTTGAATGTGTTAATCTCTCAGTCTAGACTTAAAGTTTTGAATACTTTTTAGAGATTTGTGTGTGTGTGTGTGTGTGCGCGCGCGCGTGAGAGAGAGAGAGAGGGGGGGGGGGGGGAGAGAGAGAGAACTAGCACTGAATTGACAGGTCATAAGATCTCCAACCAGATTTGAAATTAAATCATAGCCTTGAGCTGCATTTGCTTCAGTGGTGTCATTATTAGAGGTCAGTGTATTCTGTTTGATTTTTTAAAGGGAAAAAAAAAACAGAAAAGAAACAAAATAAGGTTTAAAAACACTGTGCAAAAAAGAGTATGATGGATTTTACTTTGTGTCAACTGTTCTGTCCAGAACTGAAATCACATGTATGATTCTAGCAGGTGGAATATCAGTTGTTCTGTATCACTTCTGTTTTATAGTAGTTGTTATGGTGGAACCAGGGAAAAGTGTATGATTGTGCGCCTGTATGTATGTCTACATTGGTTGTGTATGCCCTTGTGAAATATCCCGTGTTTTTAATCATCTTCATTCCTGATACTGTGTGATAGTGAGTACTCCAAATTTCACAGTTTTAGCTTTCAGTGATTGGAAACATAGATGTACCATTTTTTTTTCACAGTTGCTCAATTGATTGTGGTGGGATAGCATATATCTTATAAAAAGAATTCCTTTTACATTTCTTATTGGGTTGTTATCATTGAAGTGTTCGTTTTATGTGGTTCATTTACAGTGACAATAACACAGAGGAGTCTACTGTGTGAAGCAAAACTAACTCTATGTAAATCTTACTCAGTAAGTTACTGAAATCCAGCAAGAATGTTTTCAGAAATGTTCATGGAAGGAGGCAATGTAATGATTATTGTTATCAAAACATTAATAAAAACACACCCAGGCCATAGATAGCATGAAGATTTTTGAAAGGCAGTGCTGACTTTCCATGTTGTGTATGTATGTTTGTTTATTTGTTGGTTTGTTTTTGTGAACACCATGTGGGACTTCAAAGTGGAAAACTTTAATGTATGACAATTATCATAGCAAAGAATTAATCTGTTTGAAAAAAAAAAATGATTGATACAATTATGAATAGCTGCTTAGATGTGAAATAAAGTATGCTTAAAATGTAAGAATGAAAGATGTTTTTTTCCCTTCAAGATATGTCTTGAAAAGGGTTTAGATTCTGTGTTGTAACGCGCAGGAAAACATACCCTTCCTTGTTTTGTATTGTACAAGTAGGTTACTTCATTGCTGTTCTGACACATTGTCCACTATGGATGAAGAAGGTGCTGTGTCATAGTAAAAAGTATGACCTGTGACTTGGTATGACAGTATTTATATGTGTGATACATTGTGATTGCAGAATGGAAGGACTGGGCCTAAAGTATGTCTTTGGCAAACCTCTTAAAGGATGGCTGCGACAACACATGGGAATGATGCGAGGCTGGCAGCGGAGATTCTTCATGCTGGATTCTGGTCGTTTTTCCTGCTTGACGCGAGAAGATGATGTTGTTGCCATCAAAACATACGTATTAAAGGACTGTGAGCTCAAAGAATTTCCCAAAAGTGCCGATTCATCTTTTGAGCTTACAGGTAATATTGACAATTCAGCTTTACATTTCATGAATATAGGATTTCAGAGGGTTTTTTTGTGTGTGTGTGACAGAATTACAAGGTGACCATGGCAGCCACACCAGGACTGAATTTAATTCTTTCTAAATGTACATAATAACAGGCACGTGGTAAAAGAAAACATGAGAAACATAAGAAAGGCATTACACTTAAAAAATTATTGAAAAGGAACTGTGGTGGCAACAAAGGCCTTGGAGCTAACAGCTGGTCATTGTTAAATCAATAAGTCACTAGAAGTAAAAATTGATATAGTTGAATTTCTGTAAGAACTGCTTATCAAATTTATCACCCATAATTGTCACTTTTGTATATGAAGTGGGTGCCTGGATATGTGCTGCAACATGCCAGCACAAAAGAATTATGAATTTCATCTTTAAAAGCTAGATCATTGTTCTAAGTTCCCCATCTTAATTTTTTAAGGGTTCAATTCTTCAAGTTCATAGTTTCAAAAGATAGGATTGTCTTGCCTCCAGTGTTTCTAATGGCACACATGCACGCGTGCACATGCACACACAAAGTAATACATGTAGATACAAGTGCAAACACACTGACAGATATACACAAATATGCCAACATGCACTAGCACTGCAACAATAGTGAGCATACAGATTAGATTCCCAACACATGTAGGCAATTCTGATTGACATGATTGTGGAGAGCACTAGCACTGCATTAATAGTGAGCATACACATTAGATTCCCAACACATGTGAGCAATTCTGATTGACATGATTGTGCAGACTTACACACTTTTGAAGTGAAGATATCTGTATTCTTCTGTAAAAGGGGTACACTTGGAGACTGGTCCTCGGATGAAATGGGTTGACCTACTCTGAGCTTATGTAAACCTGCACAACTTTCTTTGTATAATGTATAGCAAGCAGGTAGGGTAACTCTTGCTCCTGCGATGAAATGAATACACGCCCATAACTTCAAACAAATGCTGCTTATGACACGAATCGCCAAGCAGATATGACGGCACAGAGCACAGATTTTTTTCAGCTTTAAAACCCTCTCTGTCCACCCAGCTGTAAATGCATATAACTGATTCAGTTCAAGGAAGGTTAAAGGTGAGGGAAGGAGAAGGATGGGCTGTGCCTTCCGTTATGCCATGCCCTAGACACAATGAACCTCTGATAGCTCGCTTTCCCTACAAACACTAGGCCATGAGAACCTTTTTTTCTTTATCCTTCCTCCCCCACTGCCTCCAGCCAATCCCACTTGCTTCTTGTCTTTTCCAGTCATCAGGCTGTGTACTGTTATTTTAAAATCATGACAGATTAACACAATGCATGTATTTTAATGTGTGTAATGCAGATGTTGGGAATTTGATTTTTCAGAGAAAGTAACTGGAGAATCTGTGGTATTCCGTGCTGCAAATGAGGAAGAGAGAAAGGAATGGATTAAAGCTCTTCGCTTCACCATTTATGGAGACACAGGAGGAGGTAGATACAGTTGTGCTGGCCAAATTACAAATACATATGTACAAAAAAAAAGTGATTTTACCTCTCTCTGTCTCATGTCATATTCACCCATAATTTTGACAAAGGACTGCATGAAAAGAAAAAGTCAACATAAACTTATTTCTCTTTATCCCTCAATTATAAACATTTTTGCATGTTACTTTCAGTTTTGACTAATGATTAAACACTGTGTTACCATGTTATTATGGGTGTAATGCCTACACCACAACAGTGCAGCCTTTGTTTGGATAAATTTGGGGGTTCCTACTCTTTCAGCTGTAGTACTTCATACGGTGTTCAATAATGAATATGTTCTCGTTGTTCTCTATCTCTCACTCGGAGCATTTTTTTTCTTTCAAGCTTTACTTTAGATGCCTCTTTTACTTTTGACTTATGACATTATATTAATGTGATACGTTTTTATGGTTTTTGACTATCTCAGTATGGGTTGTGGCCTTAACAACCTGAATAAACATTTGTCCAAAACTAGAGTATTTTGATCTTTTCTTGTGGTGAGCTCTTTAGAGTAAGTAATATACCACAACATTTGAAAAAAATTAAAGTGAAAGGGAAAAAAAGTGTTCTGTGAACAAATACAATTCCTCCCTCTCTTCAGTTTAGTACCCATAGTTATTGCCTTCCTGCAAATTCATTATATTTCAAAATATAATTAGAAAACCTTTCACCACCCATAGTAAGATATAGCCTTCCTACAAATTCAGTGTGTTCTAACATGTAATGAGAAAACTTGGCTTCCGTCTTGTATTTGCACTTTGACTACCAGATTGTGTTATCACCAGTTTGTGGACAACTTTAACAGGAATGTAATAGCCAGTAACAATACTGTGCCAGACCTTAATGAAGAATGGAAGCAAACCTTTCTCCAAGCTTGACAAAATTCCCCTCATATACTTTCCCATGTATTCATGAAAGGGGTTTTCTTTGTTTCTGTCATATTGATGCTAATCTATATTATGGTTGATTTCTTTCCTTCACTTCAAAAGAAGAAAAAAAATTAACTTACATGCTACAGAAAATTTTTTAACTTATATGCTACGGTAAATCTGAAAATAGAAGAAAATTTTTTAACTTATAATGCTACGGTAAATCTGAAAATATTTTTCATGTAATCTTGTTGATTTACTTACCTTCAGAGACAAATAAATAGATAAGCATTTGATTCTTTTAACAGCCTTATATTTAAAAAAAAAAGTTGTGTTTTCAGGTGTTTTTGGTGTACCACTGGAAGTATTAATGAATTATGAATCTAAAGAAGGACGCACTGTGCCATACATTGTTGAAGCTTGCATGAACCACCTGAAATTGTATGGCCAAGACACAGAAGGGATCTTCAGGTATGTTCTATGCTTGCTTATGGTATATGATGAACTACATAGAGAGAATGTAATGCAGAACTGCCAACTGCCACATTTTGTCAAATTATTACTGTCATGTTCACAGTGACATTGCTTTGATGAAGCAGCAAAAATCGAGCAGTAAGTCTTTAGTTTATCCCCTGTAAAACGATTGATACCAACAGCAGACTGAAGAGAAAATAAGGAAGTGAAGCAGGGAACAAGATAGGTATACTTGCCTGTGATGTTTTAGTAAACAGTTTTTATCTACCTGTGAGAGTTTGCACTTCAGAATGCCGTAGTCTGAGCTAGTCAAGGTTCACGCAAATGTTTTTTTCTTGTTCATGTTTTTGTTGTCAGAACTTGTCTAATTTGGTTTAGCTGAATTGTGCTGAAATGTAATCCAAAGAAATGTCCAGCAAAAGAGCCGGCAGACAGAGCTGTCATGGTGCATACATAAAGGAAGAGCTTGTTTGTTTTGCATGCAAGCCACTTTTTGTACGTTGCTTTTAATGTGGACTTCATGGCCATGTTGACAGAAAAATTGGAAGTCACATGCTAGCTTAATTCCCCACCCCCAGCCTGCCCCTCCCTACTCACTCCTTTCAGGCCTGAACTTTGATCAGTCTTATTTCTCTCCCCATTCTTGACTACACATTGCCTGTTCTTCACCTTCTTCACGCAGCTCGCTCGCTCGTATGTGCTCTTTCTCTTCCCACTCACCTTCCTCAACTGTAACCCCCTCTTGTGTTCTCTCCCCAGCCTCCTTCTTCCTCTTCCACCCTCTTCCTCCTTAACCCCTATTAAAGGTCATGAAACAAGTTGTGAGAATGGACAGGAGAGAAAGTGCTGGATGGTGGGTGGATCAGAGTTGACAGACCTGTGTTGGCACAGACTGCATGGGTAGAAACGGAGAGAAGAGCATGGCATAGAGAAGTGGGCAAGGGGGAAGAGGACATTGAAAAATGGAGAAAATAACTTTGCTGTGAAAGATGCTTGAATGATAGCAAGCATATTAATGTTAGAAATGACTTCTGACTTGTGTATTATTTGAAAGTCTTGTTAAAGGATGCCTCATTAAAATTAAGCAGTTATGTGAGTCACTCCTGTTTGTTTGATAAATTTGACAGGAACAGCATCTTCATGACACTGCCGAAGAAAAAATGATCTTGGCAAACACATGCACGTAAATTATTGCTCTCTCTCTCACACAAGCGTGCATACGTGTACGCACGCACGCACGCACACATGCGCACGAGGGCACACATGAGGGCACACACATAACACGTGGATATGTACACCATGATGTGTACACACATAGAGTACAGAAGGGAAGACTGGAGGTGAAAAGAACTTGTACTGGTTGTTACAGCTGTGATTACTTTGGCCTGTATTGATTGTTTGTCCTGAGTTATTTCTTTGATATGGTGAATAGGGAGATGGCTCCAAAAGAAGGTGCAAGAGATACTGTTTAAAATGTGGTTTGTGCTCCTTGATGTGAAAAGTTGTACATTAACAAAATCTGTTTTCTATGTTTTCATCCCAAGCTTCAGGAAATGATAACTGTTCCACTTTCAGTAAACTTCTAACATATGCTCTTTACGAGGTTTACACTTAAATCAGCATAATTGTTCAGGAACAAATTTACATCTGTGCATTTACAGTAGTGTGCTTCTGTAGTGGGTTGCAACATTTACAAAGGGGTTGCATAACTGCCAGGGAAGATAGGTTAATAAAAGTAAGGAAAAATTAGGTTGTTGTCCATAATAGCAAAGATATGAGGCAAAAGAAGAGATGAGAGGGGTGTGGGGAAGGAATGGAATGAGAGGAGATGAAGTCAAGGGAAAGGGGAAAGGCAAGATGGGGCACTGTAGAACACAAAATCAAAATATTCTCAGAAGTTAGAACTCGCCATGCCTTCTGCCATTCTAGTGCTAATTGTCATGTACATGTTCTCTTCTTGTCATCAGGTGTATAACCAAGAACCATCATTATTACAAAAGTAATCAAAGACAAGATGTAAACAAGATGAGTAGGACATTTACTGCTTTTTTTTTCCAGTTGGTCTTTTTCTTTCATCTTTTGGGATTGCCCATTTAAAAAAAAAAAGGGGGGGGGGGGGGGGAGAAGTGTCTTCAGATTTATACCTGAAATCCTTTTTTTAAATTTCAGGTGAAAACAAAATTATGGCAGAAAAAGGGACATAGAAACAGTTGAAAATACTGACATCATTTCTTCGCATAGCTCCTATCCTGTTGATGCGGTTAAAAAAAAGCAACAACATTTCGGATCCAGCATTATGTCCTGCAGGGTTTCTTTCTATTCTCTCTTTCTCTTTCTTTGTCTTTACCTCTCTGTCTCACTCATTTTCTGTCTCTCTCTGTCTGTCTCTCTCACTCTCTCTGTCTTTGTCTGTTTTTCAGCTGTTTCCAAACCCTTTTTCCAGCCCCAGAATGCACAAAATTTCATATTGGTTGTAGGAAAAATTTGGGGTGACCTGTTCCCAAACCCCATAGATTTCCTGTCTCTTTTTTCCCCACCAGTTCACACCCATGATATTGCATCTGCAGCTTGATCTTAATCGCTCTACAGAAGTTGTTTTGGGAATTGTATCTGCATGCCCCTTTCCTTCCAATCCGCCTTGTGCCCTTCATCCAGCTGTTGCATGTGTTCATCACAAGTGAGTGAAACAGGCAAATTGCTTCTCTTGTGTTAATGGACACTGAGGGATGTAAAGCTTGCAGATTGTCATGACAAAGAGTTGTTGTACTTTGTTCTTGTGATTCAGAGTTTAACATGTATTTATATGTCTCTTAGTGTGTATATGTTGATACATCTGTGAGTGCATGCGTATGTGTCAATATCTTTATGTGTATGAAGTCTTGTTTATATATCATTTATGAACTAAATGATTAGTATTTTTGTTGCAAGTTGGAGAATTTTTTTTGATGCATCAAAAGAAAAAAAAAGTGATATTCTGAATCAGTACATGTGTAATTTTTCTCCAAAGAAAGACAAAAGTGTGTAGAGAGTGGTGACTTTATTTTCATGAGTGTATGTGACCTGTTAAGTCATAGGTGTTTGTATATGTGTTCTGTTTCAGAATGCCGGGAAGGGCAGGCTTGGTGAAGGAGCTGCGTGGAAAGTTTGATCAGGGATATCGACCCGTGATGGACAGTGTGGATGTGCATACAGTGGGGTCGTTGCTGAAATCTTACTTGCGTGATTTGCCGGAGTCCCTGGTGCTTCCCAGTTTCTACCAGAAAGCCATGAACTTTGCCCTTCGTTATTCTGATGCAAAGTCTGACGATGAACTTCAGACGAAAGAGTTAGCAGGGTTGTCAAAGTTGTTGAAAGAATTACCCAGTGCCAATTATGCCACTTTGGCGTACATTTGTCAGTTTCTTCATGACCTAGCAGGCAGGTCAGAAATAACGAAAATGGATTCTCACAATCTTTCCCTTGTGTTTGGTCCAAACCTGATCCGTCATATGGACGACAACCCAGAGCTAATGATGGTTACAACTGATCTGACACAGCAGCTAGCATACATGCTTATCCACCACTGCCCATCTCTCTTCACCCCTACACAAAGTCAGGAGCCTTCTCAGCCAGAAGCTGCTGGAAATAGTCCTGTCACGAGAAGAAAGGAGTCTCAAGACAATATTCCTACTGCTGACTTACTGCACCTGTCTGCAACATTCGACAGTCAGACGGACACATCCACATCCGCTCCTTACCCAGCAGCTCTTAGTGATTTAATGGGTGTTGACTTCAGCAAGCAACAAAATGAACTTCCCCCAGATCAGTCTCAGTCTCTAGCTTCTTCGACCAATCCACGTGTCACTGATCAGTTTCAAGCTTGCAGCATGGGTGCTCCGGACAAAAGAGAGGGGTCAACTTTGAGTGAGACCAGTGGAGGAGTTGGATGTGTGGATACAGGTGCAGCAAGTGTTTCAGGAGTTGGTTCTAAACCTGTTCCTCCCAAGCGCGTTAAATCAAGAACACTTAAGAGGAATCAGCAGCCCCCTCCTGCTTCATCTCCCTCAAAACCAGATGCATCTGCAGAGCCTGCGCGTCTGAATACTGGAACAGCTTCAGCCGTAACTGACACTCCTCAGCACTTACATGAGAAGGATAAAGGAAGTGTATCAGTTTCAGATGATAATTCTTTGGGGACTGGACTAAACACAGCTGTAGGTATTACTAATAACCAAACACAAGAAGGGCAGCGCATGAGAGCTGCTGACTGCCATTCAGTCAAGAACAAAAACAAGAGCGATGAAGTCGTGATCAATGAGGAATCTCTGTTTCATGCTGGTGATTGCAGTGATGATCTGGCAGCAAATGCAGTGGTAGATGAGTGTTTAACACTTGGTGCGGACATGGTAACGAGCTCATCACGAACATTACTGGAAGCTCAGGTTTCAGCTCTGAAAACTGAGTTGGTCGGTGCTAAGTCACAGTATGATTGTCAGGTGTCTTCCCTCAAAAGTCAGCTGAACAGTGTGCGCTCCTCATTTGAGGAAAAGATTGCTTACTTGGAACAGCAACATGTCATCCAGATTAAGGATCTAACGGCAAGGCTGGCGGTGGAGCGTAAGGCTCGTGCTGAAGCTGTAGATCAGACTGTCAGCTTGCAGGCAGAACTCTACAGATACAAACTGCAGTATGGAGAACTTCAGGATCCCAAATAACACTTTGATCAGGTGATTCCAGTATCTCAAATTGATACACCATGAACATGAGTCAAAACCATAATTATTTAACTGATCACTCTTAAGTTATCCAGAAAACTAGAAGAGTGCCTACTTGCTACATGGTGAGTGCATTAGATTTGTTAGAAAGTCTGTTGGTTGTAACAGTTGGTGGACACTATCTAATCTTTACAATAATGAAACTTCATTTGGTGGACTTCCGACTGACTGTTGCCTTATTTTTCTGTATCCATAGGTGGGTTTTTGTTTTGAACTCCCATCTCTCATGTTAGCCAGAACTGCTTTCTATGGTTTATTTCCAGTCTGTGTTTTCCACTTTCAACATTTACCTGATAGCTAACATGGTACACTGAACATTTGATAGATTAAAAACATCTGTTGGTTGTATTTCTTTACATAAAAGAAAGTATGAAGGAAACAATAGACAATATGCCTAGGATGAAAGGATAAATAGACAGACTGCTAAGTATTTATGCTGTTAATTTTTTTTCATTGTTGTTGGGAAAACACACTTTTGACTAATGTATAAATAATCAAATTTAAACTTTGTAATTGCCATCTGTGTGTGTGTGTGTGTGTGTGTGTGTGTGTGTGTGTGTGTGTGTGTGTGTGTGTGTGTGTAACATTCACAGTGCGTTTTTATTTTCAGAAACCACATGTATACAGTTGCATGCTAAGTGGTATCTGAGCTAGTTAGACTGTGATAAGATAATGTCAGATGTATGCATTTGTATAGCATTTAACAAAAATGAAGGTCAAGATATTGCTAGACTCATAAATCAGTTGTATCCAAGTGATTGGGTTTTTTTTCTGTCTCTATAAAAGCACAATCCCCTAAGGTGATGTTTGTATTTTGGTAGTTGTGTTAGTGGTTACTTCTAATGTCACGCTCTTTCCAGTGATTTTTTTTAATAGTCAGTCAACATAATGGGACATCCTCAACAGTGTGATTTATTGGAAAATTCTGAGAAATACTGCATTTTCTGAGGATCCATATCACCAGATATTCCTGACATGGTATATTAATGGAAAATAAGATACTCATGGGATCATAATGATAACATGAAAAAATCATTTCATTTACAGCTGCGACTATTCTTCGAGGGAAGTGTCTGGCAGGATATGGACTTCTTTTTTCCTGTAATGGTCTCTGTATGACTGGAAGTGCCACAGATATGGTTTTGTCTGTCAACTTCAATATTGGGGAGAGGATGGGGGAAGGGGCGGGGGGGGGGGGGGGGGGGGGGGATGGAGGGCATTGAATACATAAGATTCCATGTATGTTTCACTAAAAGATTATAATCTTTTATGCATCCTGCTGGGTTAACCTTTTGAAAACCTTTCAAGGTTAATATGTTTTGTCATCTTTACAAATGTGATAAGCTGAAATTAATGCATCATAAATGTATGACTACAATTTTTAGCAAAGTATTTGACTGAGTGTATCGTAGTCTGTATTTCTGAAATAAGCATATGTTTTGCGGGTCATACAAATTCATATTCCAGTTAAATAAATGACAGTTGTATTTTTCACAACCCAGTATATCATATTAGTTTTCATCTGTAAGCTTGACTTTGGAGTTGAATGACTGAAAACCATATGGATGTTAAAACACAACTTCAGTGATCAAATTTGCTGTTTTTCTTAAATGTTTATATCATTGAGAAGACAACACCATTCTTAATTCACAACTAGATTACTAAAGGCAATTGCAATTGTTATGTTGTTTTTTTATTTGGGTTAACATTTTTTATTGAAAAATGGTGCCAGTCATCGCCTATATCCATCAGTAATGATGACCAACCATAAGAAGTGGGTTTTTCTGTTTTATATGCATGAACAACTTCAAATTTTGTTTACAGGCTTTCAATATTTTCATGTATTTTTATTTCATTTGCAGAGGGAAAAAATCCACATCAACTCATGCACAGACTGATTCATTTTTATCAGTTCTAGCAAAACTCTGATGTCTAAAAACTAATCAGAGGATCTTTTAAACTGCTCTGACCATGTTGTCTGTATACTCTGTTTGATTTACACCAAATTTGTACCTGAGAAAAAATAGAAAAAGAAGAAAACAAGAACAACTAAAACCTCACCAGTACTTCAGTGCACATCACTAAGTGTATACTCAATTCATGATTCATGCAGATCGCAATTCTTTTTCTTTCCATTTTTCTTTTTTTTTATTAAATAGATTAAAGATTTTTTTCTTTTTGTTTGGCTGTTTGTTTACATTCATTATTGAAATCCTTGAAATTAGTGCTGTATACTTTGTGCACTTCCTTTGAAGTAGACTTATACAAGTGTGAACCGTCCAATATTTTCATTATTCAGATAGAGTTCCAGTATGAAAAAGTGCATTTGCTCTTTCACCCAACTGAAATGGTTCAAGGCCGCTTCTTAAAACCATTTCCCAAGAAACCAAACCAACAAATGCTCATGTATACTGAATGACTATTCAGATGTACATATTTGGTTCTTTTCAGTTTGAAGTATCAAGTTTCTTGATAATGATTTTTTTTTTTAATCTAGTCTTGCATTATCAGTAAATTTCTGTCCTCACAGCTGCTTTTTTTCCCATTGTTGAGTGAGTCCTTGTACAAATTGTGTTTTCGGTGAAAATGCCTTCAGTTGTTATTGAGTGATGATGAATGATTGAGTTTTTGTTAATTATATCTTGAAATCATAGCGTTCATCTTTGATAACTTCTCTAGTGTATAGTATTTGTTTCAGGCTTGTGTATTTTTTGTCCCTTACCATCCCCAACATTTTGTCTTAGGTTTTGTTTGATCATGTATTTCACCATCTTAAAAGCTTTCTTTGTGTTGTTATTGTCTAGTTTTTTTGTTTTGTTTTGTTTTTCAGTGCACTCATAAATTTTGTTTTATCCATGCCAGGGACTCAGTCACTAATTGTTACCCTTCTCAAGGAAAAAAATCGCCAACCTTGCCAGAACTATCACACGGTCAGCTTGATCACCCGTGCCAGCAAAATAAAGCTTAAATTAAATAATTCTGAATAGATTACATCAGTTGCAATTATTACCAAAGAACAGGCAGGATTCAACAAAGGCAAAAGTATTGTCAAATAGATGTTTAACCTGTTCAACTTGTGTACCATCTGCGAAAAGGATCTCTGACACAAGAGGGCGTTCTGTCACATTTTCGTAGACTTCTAGAAGAGGTTTGACAGGAGGTGCTATAGGCCACAATAAAGAAATTTCACATAGGACAAAAGCTTATCAACACCATCCAGAAACTGTAATAACCAGAGCAGTGCTCATACACGATACAGGATGCAATCAGAGAGTGGTTTAAGACTTCAGCTGGACTTTGTTAGGGCTGCCGTCTATCTCAACATACTCCTGGAACACATCATGACTGATCAACTTGAAGAGCATGTTACCGAAGTCAGCACTGAAGGAAGAACCATCATGAATCTTTGATTTGCGGATGACATTAATGGCCTGGCAGACAGTGAACAAGAACTCAAGTTTGTTGAATGACTCTGAAATAGCAAGTTGGGGTATGGAAATCAGCACTCAGGGATCCAGACCAGAAATCCCTTCAACGGCAGTAATGACAACATCAGCACTGTCAAGACTAAAATCTGTATGGAAGAGTAAGAACATATCCCTGAAATACGTAATCAGGTTCCTGTGTGCACTGGTTTCTTCCATCTTGTTGTATTCATGAGAGACATGGACCCTCACAGCAGATCTGGAAAGACAAATCAAAGCCATAGAAGTGAGTTATAAGGTAATATTAATTGCATTACTAATGAACCAGTGCTTCAAACTATCAAGCAGCACATGGGACTGTGAAAAGATTTCAGTCTTATGATGGTGACTGCATGTAAGACAGACTTAGTGAGGCCTTTCTCTGGCTATGAAAGTGTTGTAGGGTGTTGAAATAATGAAAATGTTTCCTGATGTGCAAGCACAACATTAGAGATTTTCACAATAAGGTTTTCACAATAAGGTTTAAGTTTATGTCTTTTTTTTTATTTCAGCCAGTGAAATTCACCTACATATCTTGCTTCTATGTTTGATTTTTGCATTGATAATTTTCTTGTATCTTTGTTATTTGGATAATTTCTTTCTCTTTTTGACAATTGATTAATTTTTTCCCCAAGAAGTTGTGGGGGTGGGATCAGTAGTTTTGTATACTAGGATAACAAAAAATCTTTTTACATGTATGTGGCTTACTGTATGGTAGCAGTTACATATGGGTTTTGGCGCTTTTTTAATTCAGCTGCAGTTATGTGAAGGATTAGCTGCATACTGCTGTTGGAATTAGATTAAACTTAGTGTTGCTTGCCTTAAAGCTGTATACACTTTGTTACAGACGTGTTTAGAACTCTGTAGAAAGTGAGAGAAACTGAAGATATATAGAAGTGGATTGGCTAATATTTGGAGACATTAGCAGTAGCAGAATTTTTTGTTGTTGTTTTGTTTCACAGCTTTTTTGTATGTAAGACTACTTCTGCATGTTTTGATGAGAACATAGAGTATTGACTGATTGAACCTCAAATGGACAAAGGTAAATAATTATATGAATTAAGTTGGAAGATTTAATGTTACACTGGTGCTTCCTGTCCTTGTTACTCTGTTGTCAGGTTTTGCCATCAAGAATGGCATTTGTTACATGATGAAGCACTTGCTGTATTGTAGTCTTATTTTTTTTCCTGCCATTACCATAGTATAGAAACAACTGAACAGCAGTTGTGAATTAGTTGTTGGCAATTTTATTACTATCACAATGCTCTTATTACAGATGTGTTATTCTTATGTCAGTTATGGCTATTTGGTGGATATCAATTTCCCAAATTGGTTAGAAATTATTTCGTACCCACCTGAATATATCTGCAGCCATCTAAGACTGTCTGTCTGGTCTGTTCAGATATATGCTTTTGTATGCATAATAGGGCAAGGGAATGAAAGTAGTTAGTTACAAGTTCACGTTATGATGTAAATATGTCATGCATAGTACTTAATAGAAATGATCCTCTATAGTTATTCGAAGCATATATCAACAAGTATAGAATGTTTTTTGTATGTTAAGTGAAGACATCGAGATGCCTGTCAGTGATTTCTAATAAGAAATAGTTTGTGGTACACAGCATCACTGTGGACATCCAAGGTGAAAGACTTGATTTCCCTGTGCCTGATCTAAAATATCTAGATCTGTTCCTTGAAAGATAGCTTCCAACTCTACTCATTACATTATGATTAATTGTACATTACAAACACTTTTTTTCTATAAGACACGTTGAATATCCTATTGCTGTGTGTCTGTGTCTGTGTCTGTGTGTAAAAACTGCTACAAATATGGTTTTCATTTGATCCATAAATTTGACTGTTAGTTTAGCATGCAAGAGCCTTCAAAGCTGTTAGTTTAGCATGCAAGAGCCCTCGAAGCCTTCCAATACCAGGTTCTTTTTTGTTTTTGCTGGAAACTGCTTGAAATTTGACAGTGTCTGTCAAGACAAAGTTATGTAGAAAGAGAAGAAGGTATTTAGTGTAACTTATTTTGGTTCATATTATGGCAGACTTCGTTTGAAAGCAGTGCTTGATTTCTGGTTGATCGTTCATTATTGATAAAATGATCAATGTAGCTTTGTTTCTTTGCATTGTATTATTGTATTACATAGTGGTTTTTTTTTACATCACACTTGAATTCTGTTTGTGAAGCTTGGGCTGTTGTCGACTGGAGGAACGCATCAGTCTGGTAACATTGAATTTAAACAAGCAAAAGAACTTACTCAGCTTATAAGATAAACATACTTGAATCATAAGAACTGACATTTTACTAATGCAAAAAGCTAATTCTGAAGGTTAAGAAAAACAAACATGTCAGATCCTCATGTGTTGCTTGCTATGAGAGATTACAGCTTTACATAAGACAAAAACTGCTGTTCAAACAAGTGACACATACTGTCTATATAATACCTTAAAAAGAATATAAAGAAAACTCTTGCAGTCTATATACTAAGACACCAATTTGACTGGTTGTCAGTATTTATATTGTTAGGTCATGGGCTATCCCTCCCCTCCCCCCCCCCCCCCCCCCTCCTCCCATGTTTTTAGCAGACTGGTGACCTGTAAGTACAGTTAAAGTTCATTCTTATAACTGGAGCATTGAAGGACAACAAATTATTGTGGTTCTCTTTTCATGGAAGCTTTTGTTTGTTCTGAAGCACCTTGTGTTCTATTTCCGTTTGATTGTACAGTCATCTAGTCATGATTTTTTTTTCTCCACAGAAGGCTCTCTCTCTCTCTCTCTCTCTCTCTTTCGCATTAGCTTTTATACCTGGTATGTCTACCTTTTTTTTTTTGCTGTCCCACCTTCTGTGCCACCTCAGTGGCACTGCACCCACGCCACTCATTCCAACACTCCATCCATAGCCACAGCCTGGCCCGGCCCACAGCAGCCCGGCACCGGCAATCCACAGTGAGCAGTCAGTATCAAGTCGTCAAGAGGCCAACCCACCGGAAGAGACGCTGCACTGCTGCCAAGTCATTTCAGGTGTGTTCAGTGGTGCCTGCTCTGATCCAGCATACACTGGACATCACTTACTAGGGCCCCCCCCCCCCCCCCCTTCTTATGATGTCATATTTTTTGCATGTTATGCCTACACATAGACACAGACACAGACATTGATATGTATGTGTCTGTGTGTATGCATGATATACAGAAAATGTAAAATCATAAGATGGGAAAAATTGTAAAATCTGTAAAACTTTTTGTGGCAGTAATTCTGAATATCAAGACCTTTTGAATGCAAGTTTATTTGTCAAGAAAAAAATCTCAGTTACCTTTTTTTGTCTATTTTGAGCTTCAGATTGCAAGAGCACCCTCACCCCATCTGCAAAGCTTCATTTGCTTTTATGACAGAATGTAAGTCCCACTTTCAACGGTTTACTTTTAGTGCCTGATTGCACTTTATTTTTCAGTAGTTTTGCTTACTACAATATGCAAACTGGAAAAAAATGGGGTAGTCAGGTCTGGATAAGTTTGCTTCAATTTTGTTTTCTAAGTAGACTGTGTTTTTGTCAGTGATGTAATATCTAGAGAATGCTTCAAAGGCAATTCTTGACAGTTGAAAATTAGCCACAAAAGTACTTAAATTGAATTGTAAGAAGACTGTATGAATATTGGCATACGAACCTGTGCAGTGAGTGAAAAATCAACAGCTTTTTTTTTTCATGATGATAAATGCAAACATTTTAGATCTTCTCATCAGTTTTTAAAGTCGATGAACACTTTGACGGAACATAGCCAGTCCACAATTTTCCTAGATTAACATTTTTTTTTTTTCTGAACCTAAAACAGTGTAGCGTTATCTGTCATGATACATTCATGTTGGAAACATGTTTTTATTTACCAGAATTCAGTTATTCATGTGTATTTGAGTGGGCATACTTGCCTACTTTTCTTTGCATGTGACCATCTGTGTGTGTGTGTGTTGTGTGTGTGTGTGTGTGTGTGTGTGAGATATTTAATCATCATTTCTCTTTACCATTTTGCACATTGAATTAAGAAATACTAATGGAGTTTGCAGTTTACTTGAATGAATTTCTGTGATAAAAGTTTTGTGGCAAGCTTATGACAGGAAACATGTAGATGATTGGTTTGGTTGTATTTATTTTGTTTATTGATTTCATGCAGCAGTTATGTTACGCCAGGTGTTGTTTTAAAATGTATTCAGTGTTCATAGTTTGATGCTTGCTTTCAGTTACCTCCCTGTAATAAAATCCAGTTTTTGAATTGTACGTGTATGTTTGTGTATGTGTCTATTGCTTCCATTAGAGGTTTTTAGCATGGTTAAATGTGCTTCACTGAATTGTTTGTCAGTAGCGTAGGCTTTCTGTATTTCCTATGAGAGACACAAGGTTTTCTTTCAGTATGAATTGTACTCCACTTGATGAAAATCTGTGCTTGAAATTGTTCACTTTTTCCATCATTCTCTTTGTGTGTGTGTGGGTTTTTTGTTTTTTTTTTATAGTTTCTGCTGTTTGTTTGCCGGTATGGTCCTACTGCCTGTCAGTGTTCTGGAAAGCCTTCACCTTTTTTCCCTTCTCATTACCATTTGGAACATTTTGGCTGTACTTACATAATCTAACAATTAGATAGTGAGATATGATACATAGGGATGAGCGCTTGCTATCCTGTCTTTATTGTTATTATCTCAATAGAGATTTTTTCAGTACAATTTTGTTTTTGGTTGGGTTGTTATTGTTTTTTTGCATTAACTTATTTCCTTTTTTTTTTTAATTGTGGCAATAGAATATTGGTAACATTTAAGGAAATGGCTGGATGTCAACAGTATGTGATGTATTTTGTATAGACTGACGTGTGCGGTTTTTGTTGTTTGGGGTGGTGATTTTGGCTGTAAGGGAAGGGTCATGACAGTACCCCGTGACTTTTTGAACATGGTGACAGCACTGACAGAGCTCTCACATGCCTTCTGCGATTGGCTGGGAGATGCCAGGAGTCTTTCAGTATAAACTGTCAGCCTGCCCTCTGAAAATTCTGTGTTTGTAAGTTCTCCAGTTTTGTTGCTCTTTGACTCTGTCTTCTCTCTCTCTCTCTCACTCTCTCTCTCTCTCTCTCTCTCTCTTTGATACTGTCATTCACTTTTTCTTCAGCTTTTCTTGAGTGTTCACCTTTTTTCTACAGAAAGCCTTTACATGTTTTACTTTTGTTACCATTCATAAAATACTTTGTTTTATGTTGTACTTGTCACTGGTTACTAGATAGTAAGAGTTTGATTACTGAAATGAGCACTATCTGTTCATCCTGCAATGCTGTTTGCTAATATGACTCTTTTCAAACTTTTTTTTAATTGTATTCGAATGGCTTTGACCGATTTCTTCACATATTTGTCTAACCTACCTGAGATAAACAAATCAGAATAGCTGCTGCACACAGGATTTCAATCTTGAAATTAGTATGTTACAGTTGGGGGTGGGTGGGTGGGGGGGGGGCTTGATAATATACGCGTCTGCATGTCTATGAGGGGAGAGGGATAGCAGGTTCTTACAGGAATGACTGTAGTGTAGGGTGGTTACAGCCCTGAAAAGGCTCTGTGTTGTGGGCTGGGCTAGAGTGGACCCCAAATGAAGCGCCTCTCTGTTGAAAATGGACATCACATAAAATCACATTCTCTTCAGACTAAAACGGTTTCAACCTAGGTCCTTTTGGACATTCTGGGGGCTTTTTCTGTACAAACAGTCTCTCCCTCCTCACCTTCTGGAACTTCTGTGTTAGCAGCCTCTTTTCTGTCAGTCCCTTTGACTCTTCCTTTTTCTTCCTTACTAAGTTTTGTCTTTCTTCACTTTGGTTACTGCCTTTTTCTCCTATTTTTGTGTTAACGTGGTGACAGCCCTGATGTGCCCCTTGCGGTCGGCTGGGCTATAAGCAACATTATCTTATCTTATCTTATCTCCTATTTTGTGATATGTATACTTTATATTTGTTGTTGCTTGTTTGGTTGTTTTTGCCATTGTGAATCATGTTCGTCTTTATTCTAAAAATTCTTTTGCATTTTATTTCTGATCACAATTTTTGATATGCCAGCTTTTTTCAAAATTTGATCTTGTGACAAGGTCATGAAAATTGAACACACTGTCTACGATGGACACTAGTTGTCTGTTCTGCAGACTCGGTTTGCTTGCATGGCATTTTAAAAAAATATTTGTTTGGTAATCTGCTAATGACAAATAGACCAGAATGACTGGTGCTCTTAGTATGGCCTAATCATATCCGCTCTGTGCTATCGTTTACCTCTGTATTATTAAATGTGTTTTTTTTTTTTCTTTTTCAGAATGTTGGTTGTTTTTTATTGTTATGATCTGACCAGATCAGGATGTGACCTTTTTCCTCTTTTCCTGTTTGAATTTGATGGCTTTGAAAAGGCCCTGTATGATCAGCAAGCTATAATGAGAAAAACGGTATTGAAAATTCACTGATGTAAAAGGGGGGGGGGGGGGGGGGGGGGGTCGTCGTGTTTATATGAACAAGCAACATCCTCACATTTTCAAATATGGGATGTTATTGCTGTCATTGGGCAGTTGTTTGTTACTGTTGTAGTCAGAATCAGTATGGCCCATTTACATTGAGTGGTGCGTGTGTGTGTGCGTGTGTGTGTGTGTGTGTGTGTGTGTGTGTGTGTGTGCATCTTTGTGAGTGTGCACACATGCGCCATGAAGACTAATGTTATGACCACAAAAACTGTATTGACATATACGCATTATTCAAACAAAGCATCGGTCCAGAAGAACCAACTATATGACTTGCCATCAAGAACATTACCTAAGCTTTAGTTGGGTGTGTTGGTGTTTGTCTTGGGTGTCACATCTCGTCATGAAATTTCATGCGTGTCTAATGATTCAGGCTGTTGTTTAAAAAGCTACTTTTGATTTATGTCATGAATATTCCTTAACCCATACTGTTTCAAAGTGTTTGTGGAAGGGATAAAACCTTGTCAGATATGTCATATGTGCTGGATATTTATTCATGAAGGCCATATTTGATTGATGTGTGTGTGTGTGTGTGTGTGTGTGTGTGTGTGTGTGTGTGTGTGAGTGAGTGAGTGAGTGAGTGTGTGTGTGTGTGTGTGTGTGTGTGTTATTGGCAAAACAGAAGGGTGGAAAGGATGTGAGTGGTTATGATCATTTGCTGCTGTCTTATCTTTTGGCATAAAATTCTGTGGAAGCAATGTGAAATTGAATTATTTACTTGGCAGAGGCCAAAAGCTGAGTTCACACCCACAGTGTTTAGTAAAGATTACTTAAGGTGGTACTGCTTCAGAAAATTTTATTTGCAACGTCAAAATATTTGTCATTTCTGTGTGTTCATTCCGTATTGGATTGGGCGGCACAGATATCTGTGGAAGGTACCGCTTTCTGTGATTAAAAGTCTAACATTATTATAACATTTGGGTAAAATGAAAGAATGTAAAGGCATACACTTGCACATATGCACATGCTTATGCTGCACAATTGGTAGTAACAGCTAGTGTGATGATTACTAAGAATGGGTCTGAAAGGTTGTTAAAACAGATATTTTATATGTTTAATAAATAGAATTTTGAAAGGAAGACGTTTTCTTCATTTGTGTTGACATTTCACTGACAGGATTTATTTTTGTTCGGTAAGGGGAATTTTTTTTCAGAAATCATGTATAGTTATAATGGTTTACTTTGATTCATGTTTTATATTATAGTAGTAGTATTTTTCTTTTGGAAGTTTCGCTCCTTTCCCATCATGATCAGAAATGCACAAAATTTGTGGAAATGCTGATTGATAGCCTCCATGTCAGGACTTTACAATTTCGAAAGTTCTGTTCAGTCATAAAAATTATGAGAGGTAGCTGATCTGTTTTTTAGAAAGCTAGTCAACCATGATCATAAATGATAACATTTTGAGTTTATTTCAACTGTAACAGTGTATTGCATAGCTTTTTTTCCCCACCCAGTAAATTTGTACAGTGCAAAACTGATTTTTCTGCTAGGCTACCACTATTCCACATGTATATAGTTGGTAACCCAAACGTTCCTCATCACTGCCAACCCTCACAACTTTTTTTTTTTTAATGAATTTCACTATGTACAGTATGTTTCCTGACATCCTGAACTTGTTGGGGGAAAAAAACATGAATCCCGAATTTCAAAAATTGCCAAGAAAACTTCTCAAAATCCTGTGGCTTTACTCCATCAGCAATATCAACCTCTGGCAGAGAACTCCCCATCTACCAACCAAGAATGAGATAAAGGAAACAAAATGGAGGCGGATTGGAGACACTCTCAGTTTTAAACATCACCAAACAAGCCTTGAACTGGAATCTACAAGGCAAGCAGAAGCGAGGTCGATCAAGAAACACCTGGTGTCAGATCTTGGGGTAGACAACAAACAAATAGAATACACATGGGGACAGATGGCGAAGAAGGCCCAGGACAAAGGCTCAGCTAGAATGTTGTTGACATTCTGTACTCTAAGAGAGATGATGGATTATGATGATATAAGAAACAGCTGCAGCTGGAGGCAAGCTTTTGAGTTAGGAGGAAGCTTCTAATTCATCACACTTTTTCTATATTGATTTTGTTTATGATGCTGTGCCGTCATGTGCCACAACAGCATTTTTTTAAACTTATGTAAACCTCTGCATACTTTAAAACATTTTTAATTGTTTTCTTTCAAGAAATCACCTCTGTGCTTTATCAAACTTTGCATTTGTGTTGTTGGAAGCTTTTCAGGCACATGTCCACAACAGACATTTCTAGAGAGTGGGTACCTCCATTTCCAGAGTTGTAAGACGGCGCACACAAAACCAAATTCCTGTTGAAAGTATCAAGTCCTTCCTTTCCTACAAAAATAGTATTCTGTGGTTTGTAGATTCCTTTTTATGCTTCCTCTTCCTCGTCTACAGCCAGCTCCTGAAAAACTTACGTACATGTACAATTTCTGTTAACACCAACCAAGATTTTAGAGGAGCAGTGCTACTGATTGAGCCAGTTACAAGGATTGTACCATTATTTTTTGGTTCCAACAGCAGTACTTTCTCTGTTTGTACCAACCATATACAGGTTCAGTTAAATACCTGTTAATAGTAACCAAGTCAAGGGACAACGTTGTTGATTGGTGCCAAGACAGTACAGTCTTGTCATGCCGTTTATTGTGCCAGAGAAATAAAAGTGTGCTTGAAATTCCACTCATGTATCACTGCCAACAAAGAAGAGGAACAATTCATCATCATTTGATGTTAACCAAGTAAAGGGACATTGCAGTCTCCTAATTGATGCTACCATGCAAGTAAGAAAAAAAAAAGAAAAGAAAGAAAGAGAAAGAAAAGAAAGCTTGCTGTTACATAGTTGTATAAATTAAGTAGAAGTACAGTGCAATCTGCTCATGCCAGTTGAGTTTAGGTACAGTGCAATACATTGTTTTTGACCATCCAAATACAAGGATATAACTATTTTCTGTTAAGTGCCAACTAATAGAGGGGCAGTAGTGTTAATATGTTGGTGATAAACAAATTGAGGTACAATCCAGGTACAGTGCTTTATATCTCTTAGTGCTGGCCAAGCATGTGGATAGTCATCTGTTGGTGCCAACCTAGTGGGTTTGGCTGTAATGCCTGTTGTTGCCAGCCAGGTAGAGGGACAAGACCATTATTTATCAACAAAGTGTATTTGTATTATCTATTTGGTCCTAGATAAGTAGAGGGACAGTACCGTTATCTGTTGTCATTAAAAGAAAAAAAAGTAGACAGACGCTTAGACTGTATACCTTTATGCTAAGAAGAAGGAATGTAATCCTGGTAGTGGAACCAGTATCTGTTGGTGCCAGCCATGCAGAGGAACTCGTGTCTGTTGGTGCCAAACATGTAGATGAAGCGATGCCTGTTGGTGCCAGACATGTGGGTGAAACAATGTCTGTTGGCGCCATCCAAGTAAAGGGACCAGTGTAAGACACATGGGGCGATTAATATCTGTTGGCACCAGACAGGTAGAAGGGCTGTTCTCTGTTGGTGCCAATCAAGTAGAAGGATGACAGGTTCCAACCAGCTAGAGGGACTAGTATCAGTTGCTACCAACCACGTAGAGGGATTAGTATCCATTGGTTCCAACCAGTAGAGGGATTAGTATCCATTGGTTCCAACCAAGCAGAAGGACTAATATCTGTTGGTTCCAACCAAGTGGAAGGCCACAAATATCTGTTGGTTCCAACCATTTAGAGAGGCTTCTATCTGTTGGTTCAAACCAAGCATCCAGTTGGTGCCAGCAAAGTAAGTGGACTAGAAATCAGCTGCTGCCAAACAGGTTGATGGGACAGTATCTGTTGGTTCCAGCCAAGTAGAGGGACTAATTTCTGTTGGTGCCAGCCAAGTACAGGGACCAGTATTTGTTGGTGTCAGGTAAACAGAGGGACCAATATCTGTTGGTGTTAACCAAGTAGAGGGATCAGCATCTGTTGGCGCAAACCAAGTGAAACAACATCTACTAGTACTAGGCCAGGAAAAGGTGTGGTATCTGTTGTAACCATCCAAGTAGAAGAACCAGTAACTGTTAGTGCCAACCAAACAGGGGGCACCAGTATCTGTGGATGCCAGCCAAGTATGGAGATAAGTATCTGTTGGTTCTAATTAAGTAAAAGGACATGTATTAATGCCAGCTGGATAGAGGGCCAATTGATGGTGTCAGTCAAGTAGACAGATAGTGTCAGTCAATGCCAACCAAGTAGAAGGCTTCGCATCAGATTGTGCCAGCCGAGTATAGGAACTATCATCTATTGGCAAACCCTGTAGATGATCTAATACCTGATGTTGCAAACCAAGAAGAAGAGAACTAGTATCTGTTACAGGTTTGTGCCAACCAGGTTTACGGTTACCTATTTCTGAAAACAATCTGCAATGGTCCTGTTAACAAGAAATACATGACTTTGTGGGTAATGAATTCGGTTTCCTATAATCTCTATAATTTTGAGAGAAAAAAAAGTGTCAAATCATAATAAATATTTGAACGATTTGATCGTGAAAAGAATTGCTTGTGTCATTGAAGTTTTCCCATTGCCTGCTTGTCTACCCATACCTTGCTGTTCTCTCAATCTGTCTGTCCCTCTCCCTCTCCCTCTCTCTCTCTCTTTCTCTGTCGCTCTCTGTCTCACTCAGTCTGTCTGTCTGTATGTATGTATGTATGCATGCATACATGCATGTGTGCGTACATGTGTCTGTGTGTGTGTGTGTATGAGAAAGATACTCTTTTGAATACAGTGATTGGAAGATCAAAATGTAGAAAACACACAGGATACTGTTAAGATCCTTATTTATACTATGAGCACAAACAGGCAGTTTGAGTGGTGGTTACATGTAGTGATGATGTGACCCTGACAGAAGTAACAAACATCACACATATGGAGAGCCATCTCTCTCTCTCTCTCTCTCTCTCTCTCTCTCTCTCTCTCTCTCTCTGACAGTTTTAATGTGTTCTGAGTTTCACATGTTTCGTTTGGTTTCAGTTCGGTTTGTTCCTCTTCATCCTTTCGTTTGCTTTATGTTAGGTCTGTTCCCCTTGATCCATCTCCTCTTTAGGGCTCCGGGTTATAAAGAATGATCTCACATACAAAAAAAAAAAGAAAAGAAAAAAAGGAGAAGAGCAAAAGGAGGAGGAATGTAGGCTTATTTTCTTCTTCCTTCTTTGTTTTTTTTTTTTTTTTTCTTTACTCGTTCGTTTGTTGGTGATGGTGTTATTTTTGTTATTTGTTCTGTTTCAGAGGGGATAGTGGTGGTGAAATAGTAGAGGGGTGGTGTGTGTTTTTATTGCCCTTTCTGTCTTTATTTCTCCTCCTGAACTACAAGAGTTAACATGTTACAGGACAGGGATTATATATCATTTATGGGTCTGGTCTGAAGAATGCTATGCACGCTTATAAGCCTGCTTGCAAAAACACTGCACGAACATGCCCACACATACGCAAGCATGCAGGAATGCATGCACGCTCACACACACATACACGTACACACACACACGTATACACACGCACGCACGCACGCACGCACACACGCACACACACACACACACACACACACACACACACACACACACACACACTTGCTTTTCACACAATAGACACACAAACAGCGAATACGTGTCTTTTAAAGCCTGTTTAATCTGTATAAAATTCATGTTGCTTTTTTGCAGCCGGCCATACAGGCTGTATCAGGACTGTAAATTCAGTTGAAAAACAAAAGTAGGCCTATGTCCAAGCAAATAAATCCGAGTTAAAAGACGAGGCCCCATGGAAGGGTCTGATTAAAAACATAGCTAAAAACAGTCATTCTTGTTTATCTATAAATCGTAACGGATAACATGCGTTGATTTCTTTAACAAGTCTATAAAAATCTGGAAAAACATCTCTGAAAAGGGTGTAAGGTGTCTGTTGTATATTGCGTATGTCATTTGTAAAACCCAACATTGAAAAACGAGGTGATGAATGCTGAATGGCTCATCACAAAGGATGCACCATGGAGTAATACAACCCATGTGTAACTCCCATAACCCTCCCTTTTTCTTGCGGTTCCCAAGAACAGATTGGAGGTACTATTGCCAATCAGGGATTTGAAAAACCCTCTTTCAATCCTCTTGGCAGAAGTATTAAACATGTCTGTACTTCTGGTTTCAGATCTGTTTAAGGAATGGGGGATTTGGACATTTAAGTAGTGGCAGCTATTTCACTGCCACGTATTCTTACATAGTCGGGAACCATTACAAAATTACATCGATTTGGAGGCTGTGACGATAGCGGAGCACTTGAGCACTGGATCTCATCCTCCACATAGTCAGATGCTAGTTTCGAATCCAACGGCAATGCCTAGTGGGTCCAGTTTAACTTCCCAGGTGCGCACGTAATGTGTATACAAATACAGATAATCGGCTTTATACATACGCCATTGATGTCATTAGCGTGACAGCAGAGCATCGGACCTCATCCTATGTGTTATAAGGTCTTCGGCTGGAATCCCATAATAATGGCAAGTGGGTCAAGTTTAACTTTCCAGGTGTGCTGAGTCACGTGTATACAAACAATTATACTTATGTCATAGATCTTGTCATTTATATCAGCATTGGGCACGGTTTGAAAACAAAAATATCCAGCTCTGGGTGTCGGAAAAGCAGAACATGGGTATCTTGTATCTAATGCACTTACCTTGGGAATGCAATAGAATACAGAATCTGTCGTTCCAGTCTCGCATTTTGCAGGGTTTTTTTTTCACCCACTTGCCACTATTTCTCTATGGTGGTCTGGATACTAGGCTTTCGGAGAAGAAATGAATTGAAGTCCCATGTAAATCGTGCACTTAGCCTAGGGGAGAAAACGTATGGCAACAAGGAAGTTAACCCTGGTAAAATTCCGTACAAAAATCAACTTTGATCGGCAACCGAAAACACGCACCGACTAAAACAAAAACAAAAATGAATGGCACAGTACAATAGAAATACATTCTTCCTGGGGTGAAAATCATACGTAAAACAACAAAGTAACACCGTCTGTCTCTAGTGACACACTCTACTCTGGGAGAGCAACCTGGATTTCACATACACTTGTGATTGAAGTTATATAATTATAGTTTGTTTTTTTTTAAGACATTTTTTTAAGTAAGCCTTTTGGAATCTGCATGTAGTCCGCAAACGCAGACAAAAGGAGAAAGCAGAAGCAAATTTCCCAGAATTGCCAAACAGTGCAAATGTTGATTTGAGCAACATTATCATGATGCAACATGATGCAGAGATAACTGAGAAATTGGTGCCAATGATCAGACCTCTGATCTTTGATTAGGGTTACTTTTGAGGTGCCAAGAGGCAGTTTGTACACGACAGGAGAGAAAAAGCGGAAACGGCAGTAACATAGAACAACATGAGAAGATTGTAGGAAATAACATGACCTCTGTCAGGAAAAAAAACGTAAACCATGCAAGCAGGTGAAGGACAGGAACGGCCTGGTCATCACAAATGATACAGAACAGATCTCGCTGGATCACTTGGAGGAAATCTTAAACCGAACATCTCCACCAAGCGTACCTGACATATCACCAGCAACTACTGAACTGCTTCATGGGAACATCAGTCTGGCCACCGGCCAAAGTTGAAATCATCAAGACCATGAAGAATACGGCAGTCAAGACAGCATGCCAGCTGGGGCACTCAAGACAGATTCATCAACATCAGCGGAGATGCTGAAGCCCTTTCTGCAAAAGATACAGGAGCAGGAACATATCCTAGCAGACTGGAAGTTAGGCTGGGTGGTGAAACTGCCCCACGAACGTTGACCTTACCAAGTGTGGCAGTTGGATGAGAATCATGCTCCTTTCCCTTCCCAGGAAAGTCCTGACTAGAATCATCCTGGCGAGACTGGAGGAGGCCTTGGACAAAAAAGGTTCCATCAGGACTGATCATGCTTAGACCACATGGCCACTCTGTGTATCCTCATCAGGCAGTTCATCGAATGGCACTCGCCGCCCCCACCCCCTCCCACCCGCCAACCCCCTGATACATGTCATTGGTGGATTCTGAAAAAGCCTTCAGACAGTGTGAAAAGAGAGACTATCTGGTAGTTGATGCATCACTATGGAATTTTTCAAAAATTCATCAACATCGTCGTGATTGTTTTAGGACTCCAGCTGCCAAGTCATCCACAATGGGAAGTTAACCAACCCTTTTGCAGTGAAGACCGGGGATTGTTGTTGTTGTTGTTGTTGTTGTTGTCGTCATCGTCATACCCTGGCTAAAAGACTCTAGGGATCATCCGAACAGCCGAAGTACTTGAAGACTATGGTACAAATGCATCAGCTAGGGATGATAACATTATGTGTGTGACCGTTTTTGATTACCCTGCCACATAGGCAGCCACACTCCAACTTCGAGGCATTTTGGAGACTGATAATGCTATGCTAGGAGCTTTTTTCATGACTAAAAACAATCCCTGCATAAGTATGCAAAGCATAATAACATTTTGATGTTCTAGCCTATGTCAATTGGTCTGACACAGCCTTAAGCCAAAGCGGAAGGCCGGGGATGAGGCAAGGCTGCATGCCTTAATTTTTCTGATAGTCATCGACTGGTCATGGAGAGAACAAGTATGGACAGTAATAAGAGCATCCAATGGACTCTAGAAACTTGAAACAACTTGAAGATCTTGACTTGACAGCCGGTGCCAGCCTCCTTTTCCACAACCAACATGCACAGTCATAACAGTCAACACAAGACTATCTGAAGAGGCAGAGAAAAAAAACTGGCCTGAGGTTCAACATGAAGATGACAGAGGGAGTGATGAATCAACAACAAACAAGAGTTCCCAAGTCAACTTAAGAAGAACACCAAACAGACCGACCTCTTCACATACACTGGGAGCACTGTCAGCAAGGATGACGGCGCATACGAGAACATCAAGAACCGAATCAACAAAACAATGCATACATGCAACACACTGTCTGCCATCTGGAACTTCGGGCATTGTCCTCGGAACACGATCAGAATCTTTGATATCAACATGAGGACAGTCCTCGTATATGGATCTAAAACACACATAGTGTCTAGTACCATCGGCAGTAGGCTCCAGGTTAGGTTCGTTTACAGATGCCAACGTCACATCCTGCAGGTCAGGTGGTCTGAGAAAATTTACAACGCCGACCCAACGAATCAGAATCCCATCAGCCAAAACGAAGAAATGAACATGGGAGTGGATTGGCCAAACCCTATGTTAATCACCTGACAACGTCACAACACAGGCTCTGGATTGGAACCTACAGGGGAACAAACGAGTTTGGAGGCCGAAGGAGACGTGGAGAAGATCAGTCAAGCGCTAGACAAAGGCTACCGGACTGACATAAGTACAGCTGTCCACAACAGTCCTCAGGCGAGATAGGTTGTGGCCCTATGCTCGTCCAGGAGTCTAAAAGAATAGGTCTAGTGGGGTTACTTTAAGTGTTTCTTGCGCGAGAACTAACCGTGTCGTCTCTGTTTATCGAATTCTATTGAAGACAGTGTCGTTAAGCTTAAAGAAGAACACACACACACACACAATAGCTTTGTTGTTAGATCACGTGCTTTGCATATTTATGAAATTGCCCAACGAGTAGACAAAATGACGTCAATATTGCGCCAACATTAACAATCTGTGAGTTGTGTTCACTGTGGCCATGCAGACGCGTAAATGTGTGTGTGCGTGTGTGTGTGTGCGTGTGTGTGTGAGAGACAGAGAGAAAGAGAGAGAGAGCACTTGCGTGCGTCAACTAAACCCAAAGTGAACACACAATATGACGCAAAATTACCTGCAGAATTTTCCCACTTTTAGAAACCCTCCACCACACCACACTCTTCGAACCTCTTCCTCCTCTACACCCGCTCTCCTCTCTCTCTCTCTCTCTCTCTCTCTCTCCAAAAAGAAGAGGACTAACAAAACGTCCAACAACGAATTTCAGCCACCACTTCACCAAGAACTTCAGATCATGTCTGATTTATGTAACTCTTTTCAAAAAGATTAATTCTAAAAATGTACCTTGTATGTAGGTTTGATACAACCCCTAACCAGTCTTCCGATTTTCATGCAAAGAATTACGGACTGCGGTGTGTCTCTATTTGACGCCAAGAGCACAGACACAACCAGCCGTGTCTCGAGTCCGATCCAGCGGACGAAAGGCCTAGGAGCAGGCGATACATAGAGATCTGCCATAGAGAGGGATTGCGATGGTTCCCTCATGCAGCTAGTGAAGGGTTTTCCTATGTATAATATACATTTTCTTCATCTTCAACACCCTTTTTTTTTTTTTTCAAATTTTGAATCTTTGCCAAGTCATTACTACAATGATGGAAGAATTGTTAACCTGCACTTGTTTTCCGCCACTACTTAATTGTTCAGCATTAAAATGCATAAAATGAATACTAAAATCTTTGTGTATTAGACATAGAGACAGTGTGTGTGTGTGTGTGTGTGTGTGTGTGTGTGTGTGTGGTGTGTGTGCTTGTTGCCATGCATAAATATATGTACGGGTATGTTTGCGTGTGAGAGAGAGAGAGAGAGAGAGAGAGAGAGAGAGAGAGAGAGAGAGAGAGAGAGAGAGAGAGCACATGGATATGCCAACTAGGCCTAAAATACATACACGATACGACATAAAATAAGTTAACCACAAAACTATACCATTTTCAAATAAATACCCACTCCACCCACACCTAAAAAGAACATGCAAAAAGCATAATGAGGAAATTTAGATACGTCAACGAATTTTAACCAACTCCTTGCCAAGAACTTTAGATCATGCCTTACATATATAACTTTGCTGGAAAATTTTGGACATACGTATTTACATATTTTGCATGTTGATACAAACACCAACCAATCTTTTGATTTTCATGCAAATGAATACATAAAATGATTCATGAATATGGTTAAAAGTAACAAAAAGGAACTGATTCACGTACAATGCTTCAAAAGACAAAAAGATACGTCTCATTAAAACGTTACTGTATCTACTACCCCTATTTCGCCAAAGCATCAGTTTATATTTTGATGACTAACATGTGATGCATGATTCCAAGGGCAAAAAGATATGCTTCATTAAAATGTTATCATATCTACCACTCCTATTTTGTCTAAGCGTTAGTTTTCATAGGATGATTACTTATAAAACTGGCATTAACTAAAACAAGATTGTCATTCAAAACCAAACAAGAGGTTTATAAAATTCTGTTTTCGTATCCAGTCCCGTCAGTCATATCAGAAACTCTCTGTATGCTTGTTGTATGCACACATTGCTTTCGAGCAATTTTTCTAAATTTAGAATATATGGAGCTTCATTGGCAGTACTTGGGATTCTAGTTCGAACTTTATTAATTTTGTTTTCAAACGCATAAAAATGTACATCTTATGGCTGAAACTATGAGAGACATCACATGCATAAGCGAATGAAAGATACACTTCTTCTACATGTGTATGCTTCTATATGCGCAGGTAAGGATGGTCATATGTTCATCGTTATGAAGTTTATCTTGAAACGAAACCTTTTTTTCAGCAAAACTGCAAATTACCAACCAATTTCCCTTTTTCATCGTTCCAAACGCACATCCGCTGCCATATTACTAGTACAAAACATCAAGGTTTGAAGACCACAGTTCATCAGACGGATCTTGATCAGCAAGAGGAGACCATGAGCCAACATTCTGGTAGATGGGGCATGTGTTGAGGACATCGTCGTACACTGGATCCTCAGAGCCAGGATCATCAAAAAGGACAGTACCATCGCCTGTCTGCACATCACCAGCATGTCTTGGCTGAAGGTAAACGTTCAGGTTGTCATAGCTATGGGATGAGCCTTCCTGTTCGTCAGTTGGTTTGAAGGTAGATGTGGATGTTGAGGGGTTCATAGAGAACGGGACGATGTTCCTGATGGTGTCATACATTTCAATGTCCTCGTAAGTTCCGGATGACCGGCGGCTTTCTAGTCCTGTCAGTTTGAAAATGTCTCCTGAGTTGCCTGAGCCAGTTGTGTTATTGATCTTCTCTTTCCGGCGACGACTCCTAGAACAAAATATTTAATGACCTCATTGTTAGATGTTGACCTGCTTTTCATGCTTACATGCCATGACCATAGGAAACCAATTGATGATGATGATACTTGTAATGATGATGATGATGATGATAATGATGATGATGATGATGATGATGATGATGACTCTGCTTACCTGGTGTACAAACAGTAGCCCACAATGACGGTGTTGGCAATGACAAGAAGAACCAGCACTGAGACCATAGATAATATAATCTCTTCTTTCGTCAGCTTCAGTCCTTCATCCTCTAGGACTGCAACCAAACAAAAATCAGCAGTTGATATCGACGATTTCGTCATTCTGTTCTAAAACTGTCCAGCAAATTAAAAAGCGATCACTTGAAGATTGTTTCATTAATGACATCATTGCAATGTTATGTAACAAAGAACTTGAAACAATATGCATTTTAAGGAAACAAATAAATAACTTTAATGTCAATTATATTTAAGTACAAGCCTGAATTCTTTAGTAAGAACGTAGCCTTGCTATCAGAATAGTCCGGCAAATGAACGATAGACAAGTTAATGTAGAATGCCTCAGTAAAATGAGACGACTGACAAGTTGTTTCACCAGTGTCTTCACTGTAATGGACCATAAACAAAGAACTTTAACCTATTTTTAAGGAAACAAATAAACACCTTCAATGCTAATCATATTTAAGAACAAGCCTGAATCCTTTAGTAACTGCTTAGTCCTGTATCAGAACCATCCGGCAGACGAAACAAAAATCAATGTAGAATGTTTCCATATGTGGCGACTAACAGAAGATGATGGAATCTGATGTTCACCCCCACCCCTGCCCCACTCCCCACCCCCAAAGTCAAGTCAGGCGATTCACAGCCTAGCCGACTGCACATGGCCAGCTATAGAGGGCTGACATCACGGACATCAAAACTGATCTCCACCATTATACATCATGCTGCAGTTTTATGATTGCACACAATTCATAGAAGACCTACCAAAACAGTACGAAGGGTGCACTGTGCCTGTAAGTCTCGTGGTGTGGCCATCGTCACAGGGGATACAAGACGTCTGCCATTTGCGGTTCTGCCACTGACCGCGAGGACAGGCTCGACACACGTTGTGCTTCACGTCCAGGTAGTGGCCTGCCTGACTGCAGTTTCCTGGTAAATGGAGATAAGACCACCAGTAGTGAAATTTGATCATTAAATCAATCTTGTATGGAAACAGACAACAAACCACAACAGTAATACAGATTGTAATTTTTACAGTGAACAACAGCTACTCTGTCGATTTGCTCAATGGATTTTTCGCCGATTACCGTGGCTGTCCACTCCGAACCGTCACCCTCACTGTAGATTATAGCTAGTATCTCTAAATGTGGCTTCAGCTGTGCTTCTCCGCGTAACTGCAAAAGAAAGCCATTGTAATTCTGTTTCAATTTTCTCACATGCTCCCCAACCTTTTCTTTTTCTTCTTTTTCTTCCAGACACACTGGGTCCAAATTCTTGACGTCGTGAATCCTTAGAGAGAGGGAATGTGGCATGTAAGTAGAGGTGGGGGGGAGGGGGGGGGGGGGAGGGAAGTGCAGGCGGAGGGTAGGGAGAGTGGAGGAGGCTAAAAAAGGCGTAAGAGGAAGATGAAAGCTTGTGCTCTTTGTGCGTTTATGTGCTCAGTGCTTCACTTTGACTTTGAAACTAAGATATGATGGTTTCTGTTGGCAGTTTATAGGTGATCAGGTATTTCTCCTCAGACCTTTCGCCACCGATGCTTTCTATCCTGCATTTATGGACCATAACTCCCACACAGACGCCGTTATTGTTTCTCATTTCTTATCAAAACATTGTCATAAAGACATGCGTTTGTGAACAGTAGTTTCCACAAAGGCGCTGATATCGTTTCTCATTCCCATGAAAACACTGTGATAAAGACATGCGTTTGTGGACTGTAATTCCAACTACAGGCACCAACATTGTTTCTCGTTTCCCATCGAAACACTATGAAAAAGGCAGCGAGCACATAATCATGTTGTCCGATGTGGACCGTGTGTGCGGACCAGTTTTAATGCAGATTAGATCATGGCTTAAAAATACATTTTCCCACTGTCTATTGAAAATGATCAATCATTTGACCTTGACTTTGGTTCGGGCAGATTTGGCCAAGGCAAGCCGAAAGGCTACATCTTCTGAATGTCTGTTGGACAAAAATGATGTAAAACAAAAATGATCGAACATTGCACCTCGACCTTACTTCAGGCTTGCATTTGTGCTTAGACTCGGACAAGTGCCTGTTCCACCAGTATGAAATTGACACAAACACACACTATATACGTTCTCAAACCTTTGACCTTCCTCAGTGACCGCACGTATGGTTGCATGTATAAAGGTAGTTCGAAGTGCATGTTGTCGTTTTCCTTCTTCTTCTTCTTTTCTTTTTCTTTCCTTTTCTTATTTCAAACATCTTATCGTAGATGAATGACGCCAACTTGCTTCCGTTTATCCATATCATTGCAATAACCAAACAACGTACCACACATAAACCATGTACGAGATTCATAGATCTGTGACTGTTCTGTATTACCATAATGAGAAGCCGTGCACGTGTAACTTACGGACGTTACATTCCTGTGAAGACGTGGCTCCTTCACGAGCCGTGATGTACTCCAAGCTACACATTGTACACTGTTGACGAGCTGGATTTTTACCGTCCTTGAAATACCCCATGGGGCAGGGACTACAGGACTTCGTGCTGTTGGTGTATTCCTGGCCCGGCGGGCAGATTGCTGCGGAGCAGATGAACAAATTCTTTTGGAGATGCGGAACAGTGCAGACAATAGCAAGTATCGTTTGCATTTAAACCATTTCACAAAGTCCCACATTTAGTTTACTGTCTGAACACCTCTCTCTCTCTCTCTGTCTCTCTCTGTCTCTGTCTCTGTCTCTCTCTCTCTCTCTCTCTCTGTATGGTTGTTATGATCGTGTATCAGCGTGTATGTTAGCACATGCATGTCTGTCTGTATATTCACACACATGCAGCTGTATACGTGCTTGATCCAAATTCAATCTATTCGATCAGTAACACATAAAAAATACAATATCTCCTTTTCAAATCGATGGAGAATGGACAGGTAACATTTTGATCAGTCTATCGTTCTTTCTTGGTGTGTTAACTATGTGTTTTTGTGTGCATACATACGTGCCCGCTCATGTTCATGTGATGGGAATGAAAGTGGACTGGCATTTGAACACAGATCATTTTAAAATTGATTTATTTTTGGCTGTGTCATCTTCTAAGTATGCTTCCTCAGAGCCATCACCCCAACGCCTCTCATTCCTGCCTCCACATACACAGCTATACCCAGATCCTCCTGTTGCAGCCTCAGCAACAACAGTCCACTGGGAGCAATCAATATCTGGTCGACATAAGGCAACCCGCCAGAGAAGACACTGCACCGTTGCTGAGTCATTTCGGTAGTGTTCAGTGGCGCCATGCTGCGGATCCAGTGTATGCCAGACACCACCAGTTATCCCTCTCCCTCCTCTTCCCCATGACAGTAATGGATTAGCCAGGAGCACCCCCCACTGGAGAGCGCCACAACGTCAATTCAAAATACCGACAGTCCCTATGAACTTGTCAGCACCGGAGATTCTGACATGAATCATCGAATTTCCCCGACAGGGAGAGGGCATAAAAACGGGCCACCATGAAAGCAGGACATGAAGAGTCACAGAATTTTAAGACTCTCTGAAAAAAAAAATCACTTAAACTGAGGATGATGAAAATAATGAATTTGGTCTGAGGCAGCATGATTGGGCCGTACTCTTCGCTTCCTTTCATGATAAATCCAGTCGCGTGAGATACAGACACCGACAGTATTGATCAGGAAATTTGAGCAAGACGCTCAAGGTGGAAAAAAAAAAACTCAACTGTGTATGTCCATTCTTCCCATTTGAATCCACAAACAGTTCTGAGTTGGTGCCACAGAGAGGTGGTTAAAATTTCTACAACTCTGGGTCTGAACCGATCAGGGCCGATAAAATCACGTATATGTCATGACTTTTAAATTTTGATGATGATGATGATGATGTGTCCGTCGGCTGGTTACTTGACTGACAACATCAGTTATGAAACTAACGCAGACAAAGGGCCTGACTGACAGCCCCCACGTGGTATGTAATCAAGCCGGCAGGGCAGTGGATGCAGTGTTCTTTCCATTTCTCCGGTTGGTACGTGCCGTAGGGGCAGGGTGTACACTGGCCACCGTTGTATACGTCAGCGTAAAATCCAGCTTCACAAGCTCCTGAAAAGAAAAGGACAATCATGTAGCGCCCACACCTAGCGGTCACACACACACACACACACACACACACACACACACACCACACACACACACACACACACACACACACACACCACATACACGCACACACGCCACCACCGCACACAAACGCACGTATATGCAAACTGGGAGCAAGAAAGGGAAGGAGAGAGAGAGAGAGAGAGAGAGAGAGAGAGAGAGAGAGAGAGAGAGAGAGAGAGAAGAGAGACAGACAGACAGACAGACAGACAGACAGACAGACTGACAGACAGAGAAAGAGAGAGAGAGGGAGAAGGTTTAAGCTGTATCATTATTTGAATAGCATGATGCATTTTAATCCAAACAAGACATTGGCCACTTCATTGTATGGATGGCATCGTGAGAAAAAAAAAAAAAAATCAGTCAGACAAACTACACGGTGATAAGTTGAGGGACGTGCAGAAAGACGACGAAATCAACAGGTGAACTGAGATCTTCGTAAGTAACAATCCATAGGAAGTTTAGAGAATTCAGGTATCACGTTGTCCCGCCAAACACATACATTAAAACACAGAGATTTAGCCTCATTTTGTTTGAAAATCAAGTGTGTCTGCAAGACAAACAAGGTAGATGTTGTCATCAGGGATTAGAGACACAAAGGAAATCTTTTCTAATTACGAACCACCATCATCTTTTTTTCTTCTCCATGCATCACAAAACTCTACGTCTTCTGATTTTCTGATTGGTGGAAAGAATGATCTGAATTATCCCTGGCCAGTAGAAGGACTTTTTTTCTAATTATGAACCACTATTATCCTTTTCCATGCACCTTAAGTCGCAATGTATACTCTCCAGGTGGTGGAAAGTGGAAGCAGGTCAGGGCGATGCAGGCCTACGTTTCTGCTGCAAGTATTTCATCTGCATTAACGAGGCAGTGCCCAAAGAACAATGAGAAGAAAACAACCAGTCGCCGAGTCACCAGCAATACACCACCCGACTAACACACAAAACAAATAGCTCACGGAGTTGACAGTCATCCTTTGTGGTGGATCCGTTGATCCTGGTGACGAAGTGGTCGGGGCAGGGCTCACAGAGGGCTGTTGTTTTCAAGGACTTGAAGAAACCTTGTTGGCACTCCGTGCACACGTCGGATCCAGGGACCACCTCCTCGCCCAGAGGACAATACGCTATAGACACCAGCACGCGTGTATGGAGATACATACATACATACATGCAGAGACACATTAACAATAAACTGAGGACAACAGCATACATACATACATTGGCAGAGATTCGTCAACAATGCACGAACGAAACTAACATTGCATATATACACTGAAAGAGATCCATTAACAATATACTGAGAACACCAGCACGCATAGATTCTGGCAGATATAACAACGCTCGAAGGAAACTAGCATGCATGTTACTGAGCAGGCAAAGATACATTGATGACACACTGATGACGCCAGCATAGATACACATGCATATAATTTAGCAGTATATTGAGGACAGTGCTATGTCTCCTACACACACACACACACACACACACACACACACACACACACACACACACACACACACACACACACACACCCCTTCCGTGGTGTCTCATCTTCCACGACACTTCAGCGGCGATGCAACCACGCCCCTTATTTTGGTAGAGGACACACTGCACTGCTGCCGAATCACTTCAGTGAACTTCAGTGGTGCCTGTCTGAGTGACCCAACATACGCAGTACACCACCTACTAAGCCCCCTACAGATGACAATAATTGTTTAGTGGCAGACGCAGCCTGAGTGAGCTCTCCGTCCGAAGAGCGTCTTCACGTCCGTCCAACGACAGTCCCTTGGAATTGGCCAAAACCAATGACCCCGACAGAACCAGACTAAGGGCATGGACATGGAAAGGTTATCGGAACTGAGGTCTCCATGAGAGCAGGGCATGGAGGGCCACAGAGTTTTAAGACTTTTTTCAATGGTGATCAATGAGGATGAGAACGATGGAGATGATGCTACGGATTTACATTTTATTCTGAGACTGCATGACAGGGATGTACTCTGCTCTTGTTTGCATAAATACTTCTGACATCAACCAGGTCCGAGAGATACAGACATCTGCAGTGTTAGTCAGGAAATCTGAGCAACCCTCTCACAGAAGCATCCATTTAGTGGATGAAACTCGACTGTGTGATCCCAGTCTTCCCATCTGAGCCATTACTACATAGCAAACTCAACTCAGGCTGGGAGCAGGTGACGGCAGAAAAATCCCGTAAATGAAAGGCTCACGACGGGGAATCGAACCCACGACCTGTCAGTCCACGATGCTATGTACTTCGCCACGATGGCTTGTACACTCTCTCTCTCTCTCGCTCTCTCTCTCTCTCTCTCTCTCTCTCTCTCTCTCTCTCTCTCTCTCACACACACACACACACACATATATATATATATATATAAACAAATATATATACATATATATATATATATATATATATATATACATACATACATACATATATGTTCACAGTGAGAGAGAGAGATACACATGAAGTGTGTGTGTGTGTGTGTGTGTGTGGGGTGTGTGTGTGTGTGTGTGTGTGTGTGTGTGTGTACGCGCGCGCTGGTAAATTGTTTATTTAACCAACCAAATTTCTACCTCCATGAATCTTCCTCAAGATCTGTAGCAAACATATGCAACTATTTTTGCACTAGTATGATTCTGAAAATGTCCAGAAGTTTAGGAGGCCCCTAATGCATACATCCAGTCTCAACCGAACCCACATACAAACACACCCAGAGAAACAAGTAGACAAGCACACACCCATACACGGATCTCAGGTTCCCCAGTAAATGTTTGCTGGCTTTGTTGTTATAAGAAGTATGGGACATAATACAGAAATTCCCAGCCATATCTTGTTGCCCCCACCCGCTCTCTCTCTCTCTCTCTCTCTCTCTCTCTCTCTCTCTCTCTCTCTCTCTCTCTCCACTGAGTATGCTGTTGGAATAAAGTTGTCTCGTACCGCAGACATCGATGGGATGTGAAAAGCCCCGCGGCTGCAAGTGGGTCCGCACCTGGTTGGGCAGACGACAGAAATAGCCAGAGTGGACAAGCACGCCACCATGTGTGTTGACAATCGCTGGGCAGCGCAAAGGAAAGAAACTCTTTCTGAACGGTGCAGTGACGTTCCCGTTGTCCCGCTGGAAGGCAGATGCCACAAGACCTCTACACTGTTCGTAGACAGAACTTGGCCGGTGATCGTAGATCAGAGAGATGTTGATCAGAATCTGTGTCACGGTAAGAAATTGGCAATGAGAGCTGTACAGTCTTTAAGCTAAGGGTTAATATTATTAATCAATAAGAAGAAGAAAAAGAAGAAGATTTATAACAACAGCAACAACAACAACAGCAATAATAAACTGTTGTTGTTATTATCATGAATGGTCAATGTAAACCGTGTAACTGCTTTAGAAAAAACAAAAAAACTTTCTTGACTCACGCGTGTAATCAGCACAAACATCGAAATAACTCGGTCGATAATGACTAAAACATTGACCTAGCCTCTCCCGTCGCCTTTCCCCAGCATGTACTCACGAGATAGTCTGGGACGTTTACTTGTCTTATTATCTTGCATTTGACTAGGCAGAAGTTCCTCGCAGGATGGATGTGTTCGAACAGTAGGCCTACTTATGAAATCTGACCAGCCTTGAATTTTTTTTTTTTTTTTTTAAGATTCGGGAAGCATTCAAAGTGTAAATCACCCACACATATGCCCGCAGCTTATAGCAAGCCGCAACTATGCCGCTTATTTATTTTCATTTATTTGTTTGTAGCCACCATCACGCATCGGGTCCGCATAGGTGGGTGGATGTAAAAACAGACATGTAAATAAATGTGTATGAGTGGAAGCACATATGATTTGATGAACGGACGGGTTGTTTGACTGCTTGCGTGCAGGTGCACGTGCATTGTAATTGGTATACTGTCTGGATGAGAAGGAATGGATGGGCGGTGTGTTCCACATACATCATATTCCAGACTGCCATTTACCAGACCGTCCTCTGCTTAAAAGAATACTGTTTCGCCGAAGGAAAGAGACAAACAAATTACAAGACAATACATGACGGTTTCGGCCTCTTTGGTCTTCTTCAGACTAGACAAAAACATTCAAGACAACGAAAACGAAAAGTGAGCCAATAACATAAAGCGAACTACAAAGCAATGAAGTGTAGCAGTCAGTATGAATCAAAGTTAGTTTCGAAGTGAGGTGACCGCAGGCGGAAACTGAAACAAACGTAAAAGAAAAATTACGGCCTACTGTTCCTCCGAACGAAAGAGACAAATTACAGGACAAAACACAACGCTTTCGACCTCTTTGGTCTTCTTCAGGCAAGACAAACAACACTGAAGATAACGAAAACGAAGAACGAACCGATCACGTAAAGCGAAATACAATACAATAAAGGGCAGCAGTCAGTATGAATCAAAGTTAGTTTCAAAGTGAGGTAATTGCAGGCAGAAACTGAAACAAACTTAAAAGGTCAAAGCGCATGGCCTTTTGACTTATAATTTGTTTGTCTCTTTCGTTCAGCGCAACAGTGATTTTTCTTTTAAGTTTGTTTCAAACTTTTTGGGGTGTCTTTTTCACTCCTTATCAAGTCATTATTTCAATAATGGAGGAATGAGAGAGTAGAGAGAGAGAGAGAGAGAGAGAGAGAGAGAGAGGAGAGAGAGAGAGAGAGAGAGAGAGAGAGAGAGAGTTTGTGTGTTTGTGAGTGAACACAGCTAACATCTCTTCCAGTTACACTTAGTTACAAAACCGATGAACTGCGTGCGCGTGCGTGCGTGTGTTTATGTGTTAGTGAGTGAACATAGTTAACATCTCTTCCAGTTACAGTTACTTACAAACCAGATAAACTGAAATGGAGAAAAAAAAAAAAAAAAAGCATACAACTTACCGATTTAGACTGTCCTGTGATATCCGAAATTATGAGCTGTCCAGCAATGCGATCATCAGGATTTTGTACCATGCAAAGAGACGGCAAATACTTTTCACTGGCATCCAGAGCAGTTTCAAGTAAATCCCGGTAGGTGGATAGATCGTTGCACGTGCCGGCTTCTCGCTTGGAGAAAGTGAAGCGAAAGACCTGTTTGAACGAGGCCTGCCTAAAATCTGCCTCACAGACAACAGACAAAAATAAATATATCATGGTTTGACTTTTCTCCTCTTTGAAATAAAAAGATCAGTTGATCAGTTAGCATTTTATAACGCCTGCCAAAGAATACAAATAAAGAGAGAGCTGAAGATAGCCTACTGGAGTCTGTTGGTCCAAGTGACTTGACAACACACTCACACACACACACACACACACACACACACACACACACACACACACACACACATACTCTCTCTCTCTCTCTCTCTCTCTCTCTCTCTCTCTCTCTCTCTCTCATATTTGAATGATGAATCTTTGGAGCACCTTTCGTCACTGAAATTAAAAGCAAGTTTGGGAGCCAACCCACAGAGCCCGTAAATGTAGTGTTTACGACCGTTCGTCTTCTGGACTATACCTGGAAGTCAATGTGCTACTAGGCTTCTACGGAAAGCTTGACAGGAGAAGAAGTTAGTTTGAATTTGGAGCCAGGAGCAAGTCGGTGAAAGTAAGCCGGGAAGCCAACTGTCAGAGCCCTTACGTCTAGTCTTTCCAGGGCGTCCTCGGACTATCCCCGGATATCAGTGTGTTCGCAGGCTTCTAGAGAATGCCCAACAGCAGACAGACTTCAAAGAAGAAGTCCCCATCACCCCCATCCCTTTAAAACAGATGTTTGCCCCTCAACTCCTTACTGTTTAAGGGGGCCGGACCGAATCCCAGTGATGACTCCAATATGCCATCCTGCTGTCAGACAGTGTCTTTTGCGCTGCTGTAATTCAGACCTGCATCTTTTTTCGGGATGGTCGTACGGCTCATGGTCAAATCACCTTGTGACGGATGTCTTATCCACACAGCTATCGGGCACCTGTTCTAAGCTGTGAGATTCAAGCGTTATGATATTCCCTTCAGTTCCTATTGGATCGGATCCTGCTGGAACTCTTTTCAGCTGCCTCTACCATTGCCTTTAGAGCAGCGTGTGTGTGTGTGTGTGTGTGTGTGTGTGTGTGTGTGTGTGTGTGTGTGTGTGTGTGTGTGTGTGTGTGTGTTCGTTCTTCTGTTTAACGTCTGTTCACTTTGAGTGATATTAAACGTGAATGAATGAAGAGAATGACTGAAGGAATGAATGATTGAGTGAATAAGCCTATATGTTATATAAGCGTGTATGTAGGCCTTTGTATGTGAGTGTATACGTGTATATATCTGTATATGTATCTAAACACACACAAAAAAAGAAAAAGACCCCCCCCCCTCCCCGATATCTTAATACAAAAATTAATGGATAAAATTAACAGAAGATATAGATCTAACATAATATAACAATAAAACAAAAATCCTTCACTATCTAAACTTAAGAGTGAAGGAGTAAAATGCAGGCCATCATTATATAACGCACTATGAACTAACACAAAACAATCTAAAGAAAAACCCCAATCGGACTACGAAATAAGTGTTCAGCAATTTCGATCAGCAAAAAGTGGTCCAAAAGTATATCTTGCAAGTTTTTTTCAGAAAAATTATTAGACCTGTGGTGTGTGTGTGTGTGTGTGTGTGTGTGTGTGTGTGTGTGTGTGTGTGTGTGTGTCTGTGCGCGCGTACGCAATGTAAATACTGTAACTATTTTATGCGTACCTGTGTGTTCCACAAGTGGGGGCCTTGTGTTCATCTGCAACAAACCCACTTCGTCAATTGCTGGCAGTTCTGTCCAGTGCTTCAGAGAAATTATCAAAATTATCACAGACAACGCTAGTTTTATCATGAATGAAAACCATCACATTTAAACTCCATGTGTGTAAGTACGTGCGTCTATGTCTTGCATGTATGCATGTGTGTGTGAGGGGGGAAGAAGTGTGGGGGTGTTGGCTTTCTGCATGGTGTCTTTGAATCTCGTCTGTTTCTACATGTTTGTATAAGATTATAATATACACATCTAACTCCTGACAATATGCATCTTGTTGGGTTTATGAATAGTAAAACATATGTGACTGAAAATAGCGTGCTTGGTAAACATTGAAGTATGCACTTGCTTCACACACACACACACACACACACACACACACACACACACACACACACACACACACAGACAGAGACAGAGAGACAGAGAGAGAGAGAGAGAGAGACAGACCTGACGCCTGACAGTATGCAATTTGTTGGGTTTATGGACAACAAAACACATTCGGCTGGGAACAAATGTTTGGAAGACATTGAAATCTGCACTTGCGCGCGCGTGCACACGCACACACTCACACACGCGCGAGCGCACGCACACACACACAAGCGCGCGCGCGCGCGCGCGCGCGCGCGCACACACACACACACACACACACACACAGAGATGGATAGCCTGAGAGATCTACGTACCACAAAACCTGGCAGTATACAACTTATTGGGCTAATGAACATCAAAACACGCTGGGCTGGGAACAGCATGTTTGGAAAACATTGGAATATCCACTTATTTCACAAAGAAAGCGTTCTAAACATCATAGATCTGGGATATTGACGTAGGCTACGAATTTCCCCATCGCGTACTGAGGTCTGCGTTCAAATTGTCCAGAGAACCCCGCATGAGTCAAATCAAAAGAAGAAAACGGCTACATCCAAGCGTTGCAGAATTAAAAATGAAGACAATAACACCAGTAAACCGCGGCTCATTTACAAGAATTTCTTAGTAGATGCACGATTAGCAATTTGAGAAGAAAATAAAGCCAGTCAAATGAAATATAAACCACAACGAACAGGAAAGAAATCAGTCAAATAAATGTAAATCACATGGACTTCAGGGCACAGTTCAGAAAGCTAATCGTATCCGGCACAATATAAGCAGCCATTCGATAATACTCATGTGTAGTTTTTCAGCTCCAGCTTTTCCACTTCAGTCTATAGCCTACATGTAATTATATGGCACAGACAACTGGCAGTACCCAGATCAGTTAACTAATGTATAGGTGTGTGCTCCACAACGCTGGCGATAATTACTGTCCTGACACTTGCACGAGCCGAAGTTCGTCTCTTCAGTTGGCGAAGCAGGTGACTGTCGAGTGAACAAAGACAATCCCGACAATAATGAATTCGTTAAGGGCAGGGGCGGATCAAGTATTCAGGGAGAAGAGTGGGGGTGTTTGTCCAAAACTATTACCGGGATCCAAGGGTGCCTAATCACTGGTGGGTCTGCAACAAAACCAACGACCCCCCCCCCCCCCCCCCACTCCACCCCCGATGTTGAAATTAATTTTTTAAGCGCTTTGAAGGCCTCTCCTGGAAGATAACTCGGAGACTGTTTTTTTTTGCTAAATATGCATCATGTATTAAGCTATCCGTATGTTTTGTTTTTGCTTTTGGTTGTAAAATATGGGAGGAAGAGGAGGCAGGTTGTTCCAGGCACCTAGCACCCCACCTCCACCTTGATTCGCCACTATAGGGTATTGGTCTACAGAGTCGCTCTTTCATTTTCAGTATGCTCACTGGTCCCGATCCCGTAATCGGACACAGAGGGTCACCTTCTTAGACAATTCACGGTGACCAGGGGCACTCTGTCTCTGATGATAGGATGGAGTGTTCATGGATTCTGATGATCTGATGGTGTGGGCAGAGTTAGGTCAAGAAAGTTTCCCCCAACACCTTCCTGGATCTGCGCATGTGTGTGTGTGTGTGTGTTTTGAGGGGTATTGGAGAATACGTCTATCGTGAAGTTGGGGTACTGGAGAGAGGAAAGAGAAATGACGACACCTTGCGAATGAACAGCAAACATGCCATGTTAACTGTACTTTATATAATTACTGTGCGAGGAAGGCATTTGGTGACCTGACCCAAAGAGAAACAGTTAACTGCTCTCCGCGGGTAACCTCCAATTATGCATTCCTGTGAACACATTCCTCTTATGTTCAATACAGTCACAGCAGCAGAAGCACCGCAGAAGCATTTGCAGCAGACAGTACTAACCTAGAATGATTTGCAGTTTTCAGCCTAACTCACGGTGTAAGTCAGCTTGAATTTTGCATGCAATATCAACAATACAAGCAAGACAAGATTTCAGCACTGCGAAGGAGAGAAAAAAAGGAGAAGAAAGAAAGAAAACTGGAAAGATAGGCGGAGAGAACTAAAGACAATGGGAATTTAGAATGATATCCTGACCAAGAATAAGCTATGCGAAAACTCATGATGTTATTAGCAATATTTTTGGGTCGAGAGAAGTTGCCGTTTGAGGATGTCAGCCTTCTCTTCTGGTTACTGTTTTCTCCGTGGCATAGGAAAAGCCCAGAAAAGCTGTTCTAAACAATGTCTACTATTACACACCTTGGCAACCTTACCGGCGTGGCCAGCTGAAATCCCAGAAGCAGCAGCAGCAGCAGCACAGCAGCAACAACAACAACAACAACAATCACGCGCGCGCGCGCGCGCGCGCGCACACACACACACACACACACACACACACACACACACACACACACACACACACACACACACACACAAAGAGTAACAGCCATCTTTTTGCATGCTGTGGGAATGGTCGCAACAGGAACAGACTGCTAATTGCGCTTTATGAGAATGAGCACACTTTACGAGAAGACTATAAGGCTAATAGCCAAGAAATAGAAACTATACTAACAGCGAGACAAATCGCAAAAAAAAAAAAAAAAAAAAAAGCATCTTGGGTCCATGTGGGTTATACATAATTGTAATGAACATCGTACACACACACACACACACACACACACACACACACACACACACACACACACACACACACCACACACACACACTCGCTCGCGTGTTATTGCAAGATAGACTAACTGTGAAGATAGTCACAAAACAAGAGTTGGTTACACAGTCAATTACAGCCTTGTCCAAAACCTGCCCAATTTGCCAGAGGCCCCTAAGACTGTTGTTTGTTTATTTGTTTTCGGTCAACTATCGCCCTGTCCAAAACCTGGCCAGTATGCTACATGGCCCCTGATATAAGGTGATGATCCCGCAGGTTTCTTTGAGAGGACTAAAGCAAACTGTTGCACCAATTAGTGCATTTATTATGGGTCCTCCATGGCTAACCCACCAGAAATCAAGAGCAAATGCTGTGAAGAACTTAGCTCCCTCATCTCAGCAGGACCCGAGTTTGACATAGTCCCAGTGATGCAGTTGATACCAGCATCAACACTGAAATGGATGTTGTCCTCATTACAGTCCGTGACCAGAAAAAACAACACTCAAGATAGGCATCGAAAGTGTCAGTTTTTATGTTGGATGTCTGCAGTATTCGAACTCACAACCTGAATTAGGCTACATACTTATTTTAGCGCTGTGTTGATTGCAGTTTGCGTCCGGGTATCCGCACTGAAACATAGCTCGTCAGCATTCTGCAGAAGGCGTTTGTCCTAAGTCAACTGTGTTCCGAGTCCCATATCCGTTGTCTCCTGATTCTGTTTATTCCATTGTGAGTCCCCGATTTGGCTGGAGATTGGGGAGCTATAGGTGGTCTGACCATGATCACCATAGCTAAACGCTTGTTTAAGGGACCAGACCGTGGCCTTTGAGGAAAGAGCCAATACCAGACACACATGGGACACATAAAGGTTCAAGGACATCTGTGCGCTACCTGGTACAAATCGGCAATAGAAAATGCTGGCGTTGAACACAGAGACGACCTAAGACCACACACATGTTTGGACTTATGCATGTGTGTAAGATGGGAATGAGGTGGTGGGGATGAGGGGCGTGTAGAAATGAAGGGTGAGGATGGGAGGTTGGCTCACTGGCTTTGTGGTCCGCCATACCCGCTCGAATAAGTCAGGGCCTGTGGGACGAAGTGGTCACAATTCAAGCATTCAGCATGCTTCCTAGTGGTCCAGTGGATGGCCTTGGGAAATGGCTACAGTTACCTACAGACAAGTGACTTCCCAGAGTATGAGCGTTTGCTGCCTCGAATATAATGCAGAGTTTTCTGCGGATAACGGCTCCTAGCTGTTCCTCTGGGAACAGCTTGCCTTTAAATGCCTTCAGACAACAGGACATTAATGTCACCATACTGTCATCAGTGTTAGCTCCGCTTCTTTTCTCATTGCTATTGTATGATTTGCCAAATAAGTTATCTAAAAAGGTAGTTCTCGTTCAATATGCAGACGACATTTGCATGTGGACGGAAGTAACTCTTAAAAAGAAAACTCCACAGCGTGATATAAGTTTCATCAGAAAGATCTATCAAGACGAACTAAATAGGATGTCGGAATACATGAAGTTAAATGGATTGAACTTATCTGTTGAAAAAACAAATATAATTCTTTTCAATAGTGGCAATAATCCAGAAAAACTGCCTGTTTTTACATTGGGCGAAACACCTCTTAAATACGTGACAGAAGTTAAATTCCTAGGAGTCCATTTCACATCTAAACTATCATGGAACGCTCATATTGAATACTTATTAACAAAGGCGAGGAAAATATTAAATTTCCTTAAAATTATTTCTAAAGAAAAATGGGGACAGAATTCATCTACATTGATAACTCTATGTAAATCTTTAATGAGGTCGAAAATAACATATGCCCAAGAAGTAATCTTTAGCGCTCCCAAATACCTATTGAAAAAGCTTGAAAGTATTGAATGCAAGGCATTGAAATTAGCACTTGGCCTTCCGGTGCATGCATCATCTTCTCGTACGTATTATGAAGCGCAGATGCTTCCCTTAGATGAATACAGAGAGTTAGCGTGTTGTAAACTTGTTATCAAGAGTACAACTAATAAAACGCACATTAGATCTGAAATAAAAATGAGGTCAGATATTGATTTTCCTAAAAGAGCAAAATCTATAGCTTCTCAAAAAACACTGGCAACGTACACGTCAAAAAGTATTACTGATTCTGGAGTTCTAATCGATAACGATGCTCTATCCATTAGACCGTTATTTTCTCCTATACCACCATGGGAGCTTAATAAAGCACATTTTGATATTGAACATACTAATATGAAAAAAGATGAAAACATAAACATGTTAGCAAGCTGTATCAAATGCCATATTGAAAAGAACTATTCAAATTATTTGAAAATATACACAGACGGTTCGTGCATTGATAAACAAACAGGTTGTGCATTCTTAATACCAGACTTAAGAGTAGAGAAATCATTTTATATCGGAATTAACAAATCGATATTTACAGCAGAATTAACAGCGATACTCCTGGCTTTAAATTATCTTTTAAACTTTCCAAAAACAATATTTCAAATTCTGTTCTGTGTTGATTCTAAATCAGCTCTTCAGGCATTAAAAGTTTCTCAATTGCACACAAGACCTGAAATGGTCATAGAGATAATTTGTATGATACACATGTTGATTGCAAGAGGAACCCATGTAGTTTTTTGTTGGATTCCTTCACATTGTTCTTTTCATTATAATGAAAAAGTAGACAGGGCAGCTAAACGTGGAGCCAAAAATAGTTTTGGTTCAGAACTGTTTGATTTCCCCTTATCAGTACATGAACAGTGTAACTTAGTTAAGTCGCATATCTGGAAAGCTTTCGAATATAGTATGGTAGATCACGTTTATAAAGAACAGTTTGATATTAAAAGAATCAAAGAGAATTTTAATCTTAATAGAAAATTACTCTCATTAATGCACAGGTGGAAACTTAATGCATTTAAAACAAAATATGTAAAAAACGTAGTTTGCGTATGTGGAAACAAAATTACTCCAATTCATATTGTTTCATGCAATGATATGAAAAAAATCATTCCAGTATTGAAGCAAAATACTGTGCAGGCCATTTTTCAGTCACCAGCTTTAACGTACGAATTCTTTGTACACTTAGAGCGCACCCCTATTGGAAAATACTTATAATATTTTTATTAACTTTATTTGCGGGGGATAAGAAAGGAAGGGGGGTGGGGTGGATAAAATGGGGGGGGGGGGGGGGGGGGGGGGAAGCAAAGGATTTTGTTTGTTTGTTTATTCTTTTTTTCCTTTTTTTTTCCCTTTTTTCTTTAGTACTGTCATCCGTTTTGACTTTAAATTGATAAGTTAGTTGTTGGTTATAAGTATTTTGTTTCATGTTAATCTTCACTTATGACTTGTGTAAAGATATTCACACACTTACACATCCACAACTCTCTCACTCACACACACAGGCACACATACTCACACACACGCACACACACACACACACACACACACACGCACACGCGCGCGCGCACACACTCACACACACACACACACATTATGTGCACGCTCGCAATTACTTCCGTACACATTCACTTTTTTTTTTTTTTTTTTTTTTTTTTTTTTTTTTTGGTCTAATATCACGAATAGTGGATAGACGTTAAATGAAGGACACACACACACTGTCATCTGAACGTTTGCTACCGTGAGTTGGACGGGCTATGTGTCGTTCATGTCGGCTGGCCATGAGTGTGTCACATAGTACCAAAGCTGCAAACCATGCATTTGCCACGTGTACTCCTGAACGTACGCAACCATGACTGGACTCGTTACAGTAAGCCTACAAATGAGGTAGAATTAACGTTCACTCTACAGGTTATCAATTTTGGTGCATTTTGTAAGGGAGTCTGCATGACTATTTTTGTTTGTTTGTTTTTTGTTCTTCTCCGTTTTATATCTACTGATGTGCTATCATTGAAAGATGTATTAGCCATGACATGTATGATTGTTGATAGCAGTTTTGACCACGTATTAGGGAAGACACATGTATGATTGTTGATAGCAGTATTGACCACGATGCATACGTGATTGCATTGAATATGTCAATGAAAGTACGTAATCGCAATGAAATACTGATCAGAAAATAACTGACTCTAAAAAATCATAAAACTACATTTGGCAGTCTAAATATACTTTTATTACTACTACTGTCACTTCTATTATCACTCGATGACACAACTATCATTCTATTATTATTATTCAACCGAATAACAATAATGATCATATTGCATAGTGCATTGTGCCGGGGCGCTGTGCACACGTGAACTGATCTTACTGTGGTAGATAAGAGAAAAAAAGGAAGCGGAACGGTGGCTTATTTATTATTCATGTCAACAAATCGTTTGTGTAATTCGCTTACTTCCAACTCGGAACGGATTTTGAGTCCCTCGCTCCCCCTCTCTAGAACACACTATGCGAGAGAGGATCCGCGGGATTCGTGTAAAAAGATATTACACATGTGCGATTTGGCGGAACCGGAAATTGTTAAAGAAAATGCTAGCTGTAGACAGTTGCGAACACACTACGTGAAGAGCAGAATTTTCATCGAAGGGAAATTCGTTTAATGTAACTGTTAAAAGAGAAGATGCCTAGAGAAAGCAAGTAAGTTAGCAAATTTACTAAGTATTGTATATCGGAATATAGCAAATTACTTCTGTAGTCAAACACTTGACTGATTACTAACGGAAGAAGAAGTGCACAAACTAAAAGTAAAGGAACGTAACATCTTCCAAGTTCCATTATCTTGCACGGGGCTGGCCGTACGTTGAACGCTCCCCCCCCCCCCCCCCCCCCCCCCCAATCGGATGAACTTTATCAGTTTGGAAAGAAGACAACTCACTTTACCAACACTGCAAGCAAAACCTTTTTTTTTTTTTTTTTTTAAAAAAATGTTTATTTACGATTTAGATAGTATTTGGATTAGAATTAGGTTAGGGTCAGGTTAGTCATGCATTCAGTAGTTTTTCCCCCCAATCTTCCTGTTTCTAAAGTGTCAAGGGCCTCAAAGAGCCCTGAATAGACCCCCCCCCCCCCCCCCCCCCACACACACACACACACACCCGCCTCCTATTCCTCAGCATGATGTAAAACTCAATTCTAAAGATATGCCTACAACCCAGATTTATCTGCAGCGAACCTCCCAGTTATAGGTGCCAGAATAATCAAGTTTGATTGTTGGCCCTTAATACTGAAGATGAAGAAGAAAGTGTAAATACACAGCCTCATTGTACTCTTTTTCTTTCATGAATGATCTGCCATTAGACTTGATGGTTCGATTGCTGTTATTGGGGGACAGGAGGGGGAAAGTTGTGTTCTGACACTAAATTATGTTGTCCCAGATTGTACATAGAGGCCAGAAAACTAATCTATCTTTTTTCAATAAAAGGGAGCACCATGCAGTAACTTTTTGTGCGGCTACCCACCCCTTCCTCACCCATATTTCAGCTGTTAGTTTGTATTGATGAAGCCCAGATTATTCCCGTAACCAGATCATTAGATCCTTTTTTTTACAATCACCATGAGACATGTCTCCAGGCAGCTGAAAATGAGAGAGAGAGGGGGGGGGGGGGAGCAAAAGCATGGGGCAAATATGTCAGTACCAGAAAGCTCTCATGCAAATTTAACTAAATATTACCAGCAAGTACCATGAACTTGGTCTGAATGTACTTTTCATCTTGTGGAAGCAATGTGCATCTAGAGATCATGAAAATGTGTGTGTGTGTGTGTGTGTGTGCGTCTATGTGCGGAAGTGTTCATGTGCATGTCACTCAGCATTTGTTGAATATGTGTGTGTGTGTGTGGCTCTGATGGGAATTGAACCCACAACCTCCTACCCAGGAGTCCACAACACCAACCACTTTGCTACAGCAGCTGGACTTGATGGAGTTTTTGTTAGCAACTAGCCAGTTAGCTCCAGGCTATGTGATGTTTACTTCAGCTCAATAGACAATAGTGAGAGTTTTGCCACATGAAAGTAATGGAATAATTATAACTAATGTAAGACCATACCAAATTCACGATAATGAAGAAGACAGAGTAACAGGTATTTTCTTGCATTGTATGTATTGCTATTTCCTGGTTGTTTGCAATTTCTTGACAGTCATTGTCTAGAAGAATGGGCTTTCCATACATGATTTTGGGTTGCTTGATTGATTTATTGGTTTTCACAACCATTTTCAACTGGCTGATTAACTGATTGCAGCTAATCTGAATGTGTTGATTATTCCTATCTTGAAAAAAAAATTCAGTGGTTACGTCTTACGTGAACTTTACGGCATGAAAATCATGGTAATTGGAATAGGAGTGAGGAATAATGCACATGATATTAAAGTTAGTGTGGAATGGGAGTGAGGAATAATGCATATGATAGTTAAATTAGAAACATGCTTTATGTTATAAATATGCTTTTAACCTTTGCATACTTAGTTCATGGTGATGCTTTCATAAAGGCATGAGAACAAATCTTACACTAGTTACAGAGAATGGATGTATGGAGCTATGGGTAATGTACATGCAGTAACATGCACATGCATAGAAATATGCATATTTATACATGTCACATTGATCTGTTTTAAAAAGCATCAGTCTATAAATTAGAATAATCAGTGCTCTTTCATGGGTAGACTTGGAAATTGCACAAACTCGAAATTATTTAGCTGGGTACTTTTGATCTGTGGTTTCTCAGTTGTTTTGTTTTTATTGAAAGCAGGTCTTACAGAAAAAGGAGCGTATCAAGGGAACGTAGCAAAAAACGTCGAAGCAGATCAAGGAGTAATGAGAGAAGCCGCAGATCAAGGTCAAGAGAGAGATCAAGACGGTCCAGATCCAGAGAAAGGAAACGTAGTCGCTCACGTGACAGGAAAGAAAAAGATTCTAAAGACAAATCAAAACGCAGACGGTCAAGGTCAACAGACAGAGATAATCATAAAGAGCATTCCAAAAGGTAAGTTGTGGTATAGTGTTAATTTCTTGGTTCAGTTCAAGGTTTTAAAGACATTACTATGGAGACCTGTGCTATTATTCACCACATTGAATTACTTAAATGACAATATTTCTATTATAATTTTATGAAATCAAGATGAATTAAACTTCAATTACAGTGAAATTTAAAGCCATTCCGAAATAATGGATATGACTTTCAAAGAGTTTCAGTCAATTGAATTATTTTAGTTTATCCGTAGCATAACAGTAATATTCTTTCATATTGATATGATTGATACTTTGTCATAATGTAAGGTGATCTTGTGTCATGAATTCAGCTTTTGGCATGTTGTAACAAACCTTAGTCTCCAACTGCTGTTCAATGAGTGTCATGATGTAATGTGATACTGTGTCATGAATTCAGCTTTTGGCATGTTGTAACAAACCTTAGTCTCCAATGCTGTTTAATGGGTGTCATAATGTAATGTGATCTTGTGTCATGAATTCAGCTTTTGGCATGGTGTAACAAACCTTAGTCTCCAACTGCAGTTTAATGAGTTTATTTTGTGACATTATGACAACGCCATGGCTTTGATTCATATTTCCTCATACTTATAGGTTTGAAGTTGAAAGTGTCTTTTTGATGTATATTTCTTCATACTTATAGGTTAGAAGTTGTAAGTATAAAGATGTATCCTATGATTTAGTCATAGAGTGATAGTTTTGTTAGCAAAGCTGAACATGGCGATTCATGACATTGCAGTAGCAGGGACTCTCACAGTCACAGGAGCAAGAAATCAGCCAGCCCTGAACGCAAGATCGCCCATCGTGAAGGAGCCATTACTGTGAAGGATGAACCAGTTAGCAAGGTCAGTGTCGGTGGTTTAGTATAATGTGCATGTTGTATGTTTTTCCATGTTTTTCTTTTTTGTGTGTGTATCATCCATGCATGCTTGCGCACACATTCATGTATACAGACTCTCATGTACACATGCACATAATGCATGTGCGTGAACACACACACACACACACACACACACACACACACACACACACACACACACACACACACACACAGAGGCACAAACATACAGGTACACACACACGCGCATGCATGCACACACACTCAGGCACACACATACAGGTACACCAGTAATAATTGTTTCCTGAAAATTAGGTGGTGAGACTCAGTGCATTAAACATGCTTCCAAATTTTCAGGGGGTTACATAAAGATTAGGAGGTCACACTTTGTAACTGCTTGTAAATATACTGAAAACCACACACATACACACATGCACATGCACACACACACACACACTCACACACACACACACACGCACATGCACACGAACGAGTTATGACTGGCTCACACACATAATACACAGAGAAAGAATGGGACAGAAATGGGTAAGAGGGGCTAATAACAAAGTAATTAAAAAAACCTCCATTTAATTACACATACTATACCGTGGCTCACTAATGCAATAAGCGACAGTGGTTAGCTATTCCTGCTTCATACACAATAAAGTCTGTACGGACAAGAACCCAGAAGGGGCCTCGTGTGTTGCGCATCCCCAGATCATTCCTCTTTTCTCGGCAGCCATTTCCCCTCTAGCCTCGTGCACTCTGAGCAGCTAAGTATTTTTTGCTTTTTCTCACAATTGATTGATTGTTGCCCCTGATTTTGTTGTTACGCTTTCGCTTAACCCTCTTGCATTTGCATCTTCCAGCCCAAAACTGCTCCTAGTATTCATATTTTTTTATAGAAATTAATGGAATGCTGTCAGTTCACAATGCTAGTCTTTTGAATACATCATTTCCCACACCTCATGCTACTGCTAAGATTACATTGGACACCTTTCAGGGATGCCCATTTATTTTGGTGAGCCCTGACTTAAAACAAGGCCGCAGTGTGTGCGAGAAAGTAACACAGCATGTGCAGCGGGTTGTAGTCGGAATGAACACCAGGGGAGACAAACAGAGCAGCTGGATGCAGGCAAAACAGATGCAAGAGGGTTAAGGGAGAAACGAAGCGTTTGGGTGGCAAAGCCAGGGTTTGGAAGATCTTGTCCGTTGATCTCTCCAACTCGCAGGCCGGTGGTTTTTCTGGCATACCAAAGGCCTCTCTCTCTTCACCGCTCTTTCTCCCTTCTTGCTCTCTATCTTTATGGGGGGTCTCCTCAACTCAGCTGCGATTCTGTTGAGGTGATGGCAAGCCCGTGCTCGCCCCCCTCACATTCTCACAGTGATCAACTCAGCTGCGGTTCTGTCGATCCCATGCGGGGGTCTCCTCAACTCAGCTGCGGTTACTGTTGAGGCGATGGCAAGCCCGTGCTCACCCCCTTCACATTCTATGGTGATTGACTCAGATGCAGTTCTGTCAATCCCATGCCTGCATCCTCACCCCCCCTTACATTCTCGCGGTGATCGACTTAGCTGCGGTTCTGTCAATCCTGTCTCTGCATCCCATATACAGCTCATCCGAGGTTCTGCTGCACGCATTTTGGTTGCCATGGCTGAATCACAGATGCAGGGTCCCCTTTCTTTGGGGGATAAAGGGTCGGGCAATGGAAATGCTGAAGGCTTAGCCCCTTCTTCACCCTCTTGCCTGATTTCAGGCCTGCTCTTGCCAGCGTGGCCGTCGGCTGAGCCAAGGGAGACAACAACCCCTTTACGGTTGTCTGACACTCAGTCAGCCCCCGTTGTCTCCTTTCCTCCACCCTTGTCTGGCTTTGCCCCGGCTCCTACCTCTGTTTCCTATGTGGGACAGAATGCGTGGTTTCCTTGGCAAATGCCGGGCAACTCGCAGGGGGCTGGCCCCTCAGGGTCCCCCTATGCTGGCTTGGGCCAGCAGGCACAGCTTCAGCCCCCCTTTGGCCAGCAGGCACAAATTCAGCCCCCCTCTGCGGTAGGGCAGGCACAGCTTCAGCCCCCCTCAGGCCAGCAGGCACAGCTTCAGCCCCCCTTTGGCCAGCAGGCACAAATTCAGCCCCCCTCTGCAGTAGGGCAGGCACAGCTTCAGCCCCCATCAGGCCAGCAGGCACAGCTTCAGCCCCCCTCTGCGGTAGTGCAGAACCCTCAGCTTGGGCACCATGGGCCCCTCACATGGCTCAATGGCATTATCTCTCTGCCATGGGATTTCCTCAGCCCCCTGCCCTGGGGTTTCCCTGGTGGCCTGGTTTTATGCCCGATGCTCCAGCAGCGAAGGCCTCTCCTTCGCCTGCCCCCCCACCTCCCCCTCCCCCCTCCCCCCTCCCCCCCCCCCCCCCCAGCCAACCCAGTGGCAGACTCCTCCCAAGGGATTCCAGCGGGGTCAGACACCCAGGACCGTCGGGTTTACCCCCATGCTCGTCCACACCAAGGTCGGTCACCTCCTCTGCCTACGGTTCTGAGCAGGCATACTAGAGTCAGAGGATGAGGACCTGATACCCTCTTCCTTCTCCTTCAATGACTCTGTGGCCCTTCTGGCTTCGTATGTGCCCGGAGCTGTGTCCACCTCTCAAGATGCCCAGGCTCCCTGTCCTTAGGCAGTCGAGTTCGCCTTGGGTGCACTATCTCTCTCCGCCCCTCCCACCTCTCTCTTCTAGGAGTCAGGCATGGTAGCGGACTCTATGAGGAAGGCACACATCCTGCCTGGTTCTGTGCCTGATTTTCCCAGTGCCTTAGCGTGTGGGAAGTTTCTGAAGCTGGAGAAGCTCCCATTCGCACGTAAGGCCTGTATGGCCCATGACTCTGTCCCAGATTCCCACCTCTTCCAGGAGGACCTCCTCCTTTTGCAGGAGAGGTCTCGGTCTCAGCACGGGCAGGTTGCTTTCTCAGAGCGCTTCCTTGCAGATTCGGAGGAGATTGCTAGGAGGGGGCTGGAGCTGGTTTCAGTGATGGACCTCCTTGGGAGGTCTGGTATCCGCCCTTAAGGAGCCAGACTCGTGAGTCCTTCCCTCTCCGCCAGTCTGCTGACCCATCCGCCAGCGTGGCCTTTATCCAATCCATGATGGAAGGGCTCAGAAATTTAGTGGATGCTTTTGCCAGGCTGCACCTAAACTCAGTTCTGGCAAGGCACGATGCCATGCTCCTGGCATCTTTGGTCGCACGCTCTTTCTCCTCTCGAGCCTCTCTCAGAGTCTTGCCGGTTAAGACTGGTTCTGTTTTTGGGAACCATGTACAGGCGACCATCAAGAGGCAGGCCGAAATTAGGAGGGATCTAGCCCTTCACTCGGGTCCCTTTCGCCCCATGGTGAAGCGCCATGCTCCAGCTACCTCTTCCCAGGGCAATCCACCAGCCGAGGCCCGCAGATCCTTCGGACACAAAGGTCTAGGGCTAAACAACTCGCCAAAGGCCGATCAGGCCCCGACCTCAGAGCCAAAAACCTGCCTCTTCACAGCCGGCTCACACCCAGTGACTAACCGCCGACTTGGGGCCATCACACCCCACAGGCGACCCCGTGGGCAGTCTGTCCCGGCGACTCAGTGCCTGGGAACGGCTTCCCGCAAGCCAGTGGGCCCTGCGGATGATCAGGTCAGGTTTTCGCCTTTTATGAGGTTCATGAAAAGCCCCCATCACACGCTTCTCTCCTTCTTTCACTCCTCCTCAGGGTCCCCAGGCCTCTCAGGTCTTAGACCAGGAGATCCTTTCGCTTTTAGCCAAGGGGGCCACAGAGGAGGTAATTTCCCATTTCTCTCCGGGATTTTATGGCCGAATTTTTGTGGTCCCCAAAGCTTCTGGGGTTGGAGACCCGTCCTGGACCTCTTGCCCCTAAACGGGTTCCTCCGAGACTTCCACTTTTAGATGGAAACCCCCATGTAATCTGAGATGCCATGCAACCGGGCGACTGGGCAGTATCCATCGACTTGAAGGATGCATACTTCCACCTCCTGATCCACCCAAAGGACGAGAAGTATCTCCAGTTCGTTTGGAGGGACCGGATCTTCCAGTTCAGGGCCCTTCCCTTTGGTCTGGCCCCAGCCCCGTAGGTGTTCACAAAGGTCACCCGGGTACTTTGCATACATGTTCAGGAGAGGGGAATCCGCCTTAAGGCCTATCTCGATGATTGGCTTCTAGCCTCCTCCAGCGCCATGTGCTCCCAACAAGCTCTCCAGGTTCTAGACCTCTGTCGAGACTTGGGGTTTGTTTGCAACGAGGAGAAGTCAGACCTCACCCCGTGGCAGCGATTCCAGTTCCTGGGCATGTCTTTCGACACAACCAGGTGGTTGGTATCTCCAACCCCTGAGCGTCTAGTATGCCTCCGGGTCCTCTTAGCCCACTCCTGTCTCTGGATTAGGCACAGGCAAGGAAGCTGGCCTCCCTTCTGGGATTGATGGAGTCATTGCCCCCCTCCCCCCCCCCCCCCCCCCATTGTACCTCTTGGTCGGTTCCACAAAAGCCAGTTTCAGTGCCGATTTCGGAAGCATTGGTCCCAATCGTCACAGTCTTGGGACCTTCTAGTTCCTCTGGGCCATTGGTTCCAAACCTCAGTGACCCAATGGCACATCCAGTCCTGGCTATCCCAGGGAGTCCCCATCACGCCTTCCCCTCCTCAGGAGTACCTGTTCACAGACGTGTCCAACTCGGGATGGGGGGTCTACGTGGGCTCTCTGACAGTGGTCAGGCGATGGCCAAAGGAGATGAGTCCCTGGCACATCAACCTGCTGGAGCTGAAGGCAGTTTTTCAAGCCCTCAGGGGGGGGTGGGGGGGGGGAGGGGGGCTCCCTCTCCTTGTCCCTGAGGGTGGAACAACTTCTTCTCTGGAGTGAGGATCAGCCCATCCGGATCTCGGCCAAGCACATTCCAGGGAAGATAAACATTCTTGTAGACTCCTTTGACAGGTCGCACATGATCCTCCCCTTGGAATGGACTCTGTTCCATTCGGTCCTGGAACCAGTCTGGGCTGCGTGGTTCAAACCACAAGTAGACCTGTTTGCCACCAGGTTCAACCACCGCCTTCAGCTATATGCATCTCCAGTTCCGGCTCCGGAGGTTCTGGCGGTGGACGCTCTGTCCATCCTGTGATCGGGCCTGATAGGCTATGCCTTCCCTCCGTTTCCCATCCTGGGAAAAGTTCTACGGAAAGCGAGGTAAGACTTCGCCACACTGATCCTTGTGGCCCCCCGCTGGTCGGCCCAAGCATGGTTTTCAGATCTGCTACACCTGTCCCACGAGCCTCCGATTAAGCTCACCCTAACAAGAAGGTCCTTGCTCCAGCCACGGTCAGGCATGGCAATCCAGACGTGCTAAACCTTCACGCCTGGCTACTGTGCAGGATGCACTGTCTACACAAGGTGCTTCTCTCATGATAATTGGCCTTGTGGAGCAAGCTCACAGGCTGGGCACACAGGGGATATACAGTGTCCGCCCCACTCCCCTCTCACTTTGAGTTAGCAATCTACTTTGCCTTTCTGTTGTCTGAGAAAAAACTTGCAGCCTCCTTCGTGAGGATTCACAGGGTTGCTCTCTGCACCACCATCCGCCAGTTAGGCGGCCCTTCCTTTGCGGATGACCCCCTCCTGCAGGATTTCATCAGGGGAGCTGCTCCACAAGAGGCTCGAACCGCCTCCCGCAATACCCTGGCGTTGGATCTCTTTCTAATCCTCTCCTCCCTGAGGCTCCCTCCCTATGAGCCCATCAGGGAGTGTTCTCTGAAATTCCTCTCCTTCAAGACAGCCTTTCTCGTTTCTCTGGCTTCTGGGAGGCGCTGCAGTGAAGTCCATGCTCTTAATGGCCTTCCCAGAGACGTAGCCTTCGAACCAGTTGGCTGGATGTCTCTTCGGCTCCTCCCCAAATTTTTAGCCAAAAATTGGTCGCCAGGTTCGCCTTCTCTGACTGTCTCCATTCATCCTCTGACCTCAGTTCTTGCCCCAGACGATGAAGACCGCACTCTCTGTCCGGTGCGTGCTGTGTGACTGTATAGAAAGCGGATGAAGTCTTCTCGCGCAAAGAAGGGCGGCCTGTTTCTCTCTTACAGTGAAAGTTACAAGGAATACATCAGACGCCCACCAGTCTCTCGATGGCTGAGAGAAGTAATCAAAGCTGCATACATGAGGCCTGACACAGATTTGGCTGTCTTTTCACCAAGGCCACATGAAATTAGAGCATGGGCCTTGTTGCTGGCAGTGGCCCACAGTGCCAGCATTCAAAGTGTTCTGGACGCCACGTATTGGCATTCCTGGGTACTTTCATCCAGTTCTGTCTGTGCGAAGTCTCCCGTCTGCGCGATGATGGTTCCAAGGGTATTGTCTCAGCTCAGTATCTCATCTCTGCCACACGCCTGGCTCTTCTCACTCCTCCAGCCCTCCTTCCATGTAGTGCTACTTTGCATTAGTGAGCCACGGTATAGTATGTGTAATTAAAAGGAAATTTTCCGTCTAAAGTTACATGCAATCTAACATACTTTCCATGGCTCACGCAGAGTCCCTCCCTTCCTCCCCGCCTTCATGGTTCCCTTAGGATTTCACAGTCAGGGTATTAGTTACCTCAAAAAGAGGAATGATCTGGGCCTGCGCAAGACATGAGGCCACTTCCGGGTTTTTGTCCATACAGGCTTTATTGTGTATGAGGCACAGATAGCAAACCACTGTTGCTTATTGCATTAGTGAATCATGGTAAGTATGTTAGATTAAATGTAATTTTAGAAGGAAGATTTCCTAATATGCTAAACATTACTTATTTAGATCTATGTTCCAATGTTAATAAAGTGTTAACTAAAATGAATAAATGTGACCACAAGTACTGTCAGGATTTTCATAGTGAAACTTGATATGTGAGATGTCCTCTGCGATTATCACCACAGAATTATGACAGCTCGAGCCATTTCCATCAGTGCTGAAACATTTTATTATTTGACCGTATTCCAGTCGCCTTGCAATGATCATCGGAAGAGGTGAGGGATGAATATTCGTGGAACCTTTGACGGAACTGTGTGGGTTGGCCACTATTGCACTGTGTGCCACACATTCCTATGTCCACAAAGGAGCCATATTGATTATCCAAACCGTTCGTGTTGCCTAGATGGTTTAATTTTTGTTCCATTCTCTGGATTATCACTAGCAAACCACAGATGAACTGTCGATTTTGATTCTGAAAAGCTGAATTTCATACGGTTTTCCATGTTGTTTGCGCTTGGCTTAATCTCATGATCTCTTGGACCAATCATGGACTGGGTTGTCTGATTTGACGACTCTTGTTGATTTTTAAGCAGAGTAGAGTTCTCAGCAGAAGTTCTTCATCGATTCAAAACATTCTTAAATGTAGAGGAAAGTTACGTTTCTATCAACTTTGATTGTGGCAGATCAGACGAAAGTGCTTTTATGTGATGCACTGCTCAGTGTTATTATGCGTACAGGAGATCATTGCGTTGCGGTAAATTTTGGTACATTTTAGTGACATACTGGACTGAATTCCAATGTGTCAGATGGGAATTTTATGCATCAGAGACCCATGTTTGTGCTTAAGAATTATCACTGTACACACACCCGCACGCACACACACCCGCATGCACACATGCAACTGCATGCATGCACTTGTGTTTAGGCAAGAGTCAAATACACAAATACGTGTGCACATAAGCTTGCATGCACATACACAAACGTTTGCTTACACTGTCATTTCCCCCCTCCCCCCTCCTCCTCCTTCTGTCTTGCCCTCTCCCTCTCTGCCCCCTCACACACTCATATATATATATATATATGTATGTGTGTGTGTGTGTGCATGCCAGACTTCTTTTCCCACACGCATACATTGTCACACCCATACACACGTGAATATACCTATCATTATGCAAGGTATAAAGCTTGCGTACTGGCACTGAGCCCACACACATGGACCTGAGAGATGTATGGGATTCCTGAAATGACACAAAGGTTTTAGTCTTTAAATAGAGTTTGCACAGAAGATAAAAACTGAAATAATTAAAATGGAATCATATGTACATAAAAATCATGGCATTGTAAGGTTTAGTGAGATTGTTCAGTTTTTGTTTTTTGCTTACAGTGATTTTAAACCATTCAGGCATTAATGCACTGCATAGTTTGTTTTTACCAACTTCTTGCTAATTTTATGATGTAAGTGTTCTTGCAGGGGGACTGTTTCATTTGTATAACTTACTATCTGTGGCTGTGTTTCTTATCATGGATGATAGTTTTGAAAATGGCTGGATTGTTATCAGAGTTGTTTTGAAAATGCGAGCCACATTGAACGTTATCTCATGAAAATCATTATTAAATTTGAACAGCATATTGTACTATTTATGTAAATGCTTATATGTTAACTAACTTTTTTGTGCCCTATCCCAACAGGAAGAAGAACAGAAGCATTTAGAAGAGGAAATGCAAAAACGACGTGAAAGAATAGAAAAATGGCGCCAGGAACGTAAAAAACAACAGGAGTTAGTGCCTATAAATATTGCTCAGCCTGCCAAACAGTGGACTCTGGAAGATGATGAGGATGAGGATGAAGAAGAGGTGAAAAATAATAACGGTGAACCTGGAGAAGAAGTGGATCCCCTGGATGCATACATGCAGGTAAGAAGGTTTAATCTGCATAAATGTAGTTAGCATTTCTACTGTGGTCAAAAATACAACTATGAACAGCTGAAAAGAAACCAATGAAATATTTCTTGCTGACATTCAATCAGCATTTTGGGGAAGAGGCTGGGGAGTCATGTCTGGATCCTATCTAAAGTTTTTGAGTACGCTGTAAACTAAACTGGGGAGACTAGAGTCATACAGTCGAGTTTCATTCACTTAAGAAATATATTTATGAGGAGGTTTTCCAAATATCTGGGTCAACATTGCTGATATCTATATCTCTCTGGTTTGGTCCACACTGCAGTACATCATACAAGAAAATGTAGAATAAAATCCAGCCATGTGGTCTTAGACTGAAATGGATTCTGCAGCTTCATCATCCTGATTGATCAGAAAAAAAAGTGTTATATCTGTGGTCCTTCATGCCATGTTCTCTTATTGACCTCAGTCGTGATGTCCTCTTTACATCCATGCCCCTAGTAAGTTCATGTCAAAGTCTTTAGTGTCGCTAAGTTCTTGGGGATTGTCATTAACCTTCACTGTACATTGTCACCTGTCCGTTTGTCCTGCTTCTCTCAGATACCAAAAAATATATGGTTTATTGTATTGTCCTTTCCATATGTCCTGGTTCTTTCAGACATTCAGCTGTTGTGTGTTAGCTATATAAGAACTGAGTTATTTCTGCGTTCAGATGATTATAATCATAAACAGAAAGTTCACAGATTATTCCGAATCAATAGAAACAAAGTAAATCAAATCACCTGCACTTTCATTGCCCCAAAGGGATCCAGTAGGAAGCATAAGTGTTGCAGAACAGAAATGAAAAGAATACTAATATAAATATTAACAATTATTCTCGTCATTTTCAAGGGTACCATCCAGTATGGATGAGGTCTTCGGGCCAAAGAGGAGGGAATCTCCGAAGGGATGTGACATATGTCACTAAATGAATAAAATGTCAGCTGAAGTAACCAGAACTTTGAACTCTTCTACAATCTTAGTTTCAAACTCTTTTTTAATTTGTTTTGTTGCTGTTGTTCTTTCTTATGTTTTAAGTAATTTTGCTACAAGACAGCTTTCTCACATGCTCTGTCCCCCAGCTATCTATTTAACTCTGTCACTGTCTCATTCTCTGTCTGTCTCTGTCTCTGTCTCTCTCTCTCTCTCTCTCTTTCTTTTTTTATTCATTTTTCTTCAGTCTTTCTTAACCCGTTCCCTGCCTGGAACGTGTAACGCATGTCCCGGAAACTGCTAATCGCTACGCCCGGGATGTGTGACACACGCCGTAACTTCATCGCGGAAAGCAGAAAAATCTGCTTGGGAGACGACCGTCTAAAATGTTCTCACCTTTTCTACTAGTGTCAAGGAACGGCCCCTTTCCCTTCACGCGAGCAGGCAGCTGACCATGTGTTACGCAAATTGCGAGTTGAGAGGTTACAGCTGATAAGCATATTCAAGATGGCAGCTCAACCTAACACTTCGTCGACGCCCCCAGTTTTCAAGCGTTACACTGCGCTTGATGTTTTAGATGACGTTCTAAATTATAAAGAAAGTGATGAAGAAGACCTTTGAGGATCGGATCCTGATACTAGCGATGAGGAGGAGACAGATGGGAATCAGCACCATTCACTTTTATCGGAGATACGTGCTGGTGATGACGTGGCTTCATTGGTAGTTGCACATAACAGCAGTGAATACAACGCCGCAAGCGAGGGTGACGAAGCGGAAATAGCCGAACCCTTGCCATCATAAAGCACTGCACGCCCTCCTGTCATGACCGGAGAGGGAGTGGACGTGGTAGGGGCTCAGGATGACGGCGAGGGTCCCGTGAAAGCGGCCAGGGGGCGTGGCATGGGGCGTGGTCAGTCCCAGCCTTGGTGGTGTTTTCACTGGGAATACTGGTCTGAAAGTCAACTGTGCTCATTTTAGGCTGCACAGAGCTCCAGTCTTCAGTTCCTTCATGACCAGAAACCGGATTCAGGCAAGTAGTTCTATTTTTCTTTTTTTTTCCTTTTTTTTTAAAAATCATTTTTGCTTGTTACTACTTGATTCTTCATTCCACCACTATTTATATTCTGTATTTCTCTTCTTTGCCATATTTCCTACTGAAATCACATAATTATGGCAAATAATGACTGTATGGATAGGTGAGACTCTGTGTGTGTGTGTGTGTGTGTGTGTGTGTGTGTGTGTGTGTGTGTGTGTGCGCGCGCACATGTGTGCCTAAGCATTGTTTATTTCTGTATGCAAGTTTTCCATATAAGTTTGTTCATTTTGTAGAGCACAGAAGCACTTATCCACAGCAGTTGTTTTTTTTTCGTGCCATTGTGGTGTTTTTACATTCATGTGTGTGTGATACTGTTAGTGTGTGTTTGTGCATATGTGTACGTGTGTGTGTGTGTAAATTTTTGTGTGTGTGCGTGTGTGTGTGTGTGTGTGTGTGTGTGTGTGTGTGTGTGTGTAAATTGTGTGTGTGTGCCCAGTTGTGGGTCTGCTTACTGTGTGGTGTGTGTGTGTAAATTGTGTGTGTGTGTAAATTTTGTGTGTGTGTGTGTGTGTGTGTGTGTGTGTGTGTGTGTGGGGTGTGTGTGTGTGTGCCCAATTGTGGGTCTGCTTACTGTGTGTGTGTGTGTGTGTGTGTGTGTGTGTGTGTGTGTGTGTGTGTGTGCCCAATTGTGGGTCTGCTTACTTGAAGCTTTTATTCTGTATTTTAGATTCTTCTTCAGTTTCTACAGTGTTTTGTGTTATAACAGAAGTGTGTGTTTTTTTCTTTTTTCTTTTCAACAGACAATTGTTTTTTTTTTTCTTCAGACTTTTTTTCCATGGTTGTCATTTTGAATATTTACCGATAAGTATTATACTATAACAATTTGGACCACACTGTATACTTACAGTGATGCTGAGTAAACACTAAAAGAAGTTTTTGTCAGTGTTTTACAGGTTTTATGTGCTGTAACATGTGCATGTGTGCAGAAACTGTTCTTTTTTGTAAAACCACCATTGGTACATCCCTGTCCATCCCCTAATGGCCAACAAAACTAGATTATATTATATAGCATCATAGCTTGGGTAAAAGGAAAGAGAAGCCATAAAATCTAAGTCATACGTCAACAAATAGATAAGCAGTGATTGAGGTATTGAACCTACCCCAAATAGTAAAATTATGCCCCTTTCTAGTAGAATTGGGGTACCCCCAGTAACATACAGATTGTTACACAGAGGGACATTTATTGACAACAATATGAATCCCAGGTGTTCGTAATGTTGTTGAGCAAACACCAAAAGGTATTTTTGCTGTGTTTAGTGGGCTTTTATGTGGTGAATTGTTGTAAAACTCTCAAATTGAAAACAAAACAAAAACTGTTTTATCATATGTTATTAGTGTGAACCATCATTATTACCCACAAAATAAAGTTAGAATGATGTGAAATTGTAGACAAGGGTATAAGGAAGTAATCCACAAAAAAATCTAACAAATAGCTCAATAAATGGATGAGTAATGTGGATGTTAGTGAACATACCGTGAAAAGTATGATTATGCCCCTTTTTACCTAAAAAATAGTACCCCCAATTATGAGCAGATTATCATCAAGAACAAGATTCCTTGGGCATTATGTGACTGTCATGTGTTAGTGCTGATGTTGAATAAATAGCAAGACCACTTTTTTCAGTGTTTTGACTCATTCTGTTTGGCGCAGTGTGTTTGTGTATACTCGAAAACTGTTATTTTTTGTAAAAATTTTTATAATTATGTCAATTTCTGATATACTAATTATCAACATAATCAAGTCATTTTGACAGGACATTGTAGACAATTGCATAACAACAAAACATGCAAAAAATCAGAGAGATCTGTCAAGAAATAAGTGAGCAGTAACCATTTTATTGAACCTACCCAAAAAAGCTAAATTTTACCTTGGCGTACAGATTTTCAAATGTGCTATTATACTGTGGCAGTGAAGGGGTTAAGATACATTTTTTTTCATTATTTTCAATTCTCTCTCTCTCTCTCTCTCTTTCTCTCTCTTCTGTTCTCTCATCTATTTTTCTGTGTTATTGCTGGTTAGTAACAGCTGTCTCTTTGCTAGCACCCCCTCTCCCTTTCTCTCCCCTTCTCTATCAGTTATGTGAAGATCTCACTCATTTCCCGCTCCCCCCGTGTGTTATTCATAGGAATTATCTCCCTCTCTAAACTTCCCTTCTCTTTCTCTGTCTGTCCGTCTGTCTTTCCCTCTTTATCTCTCTTCTACCGTCTTTCTTTTTATTCTTTTTGACATTTTAGTTTTTGGTGATTGCATGAAGTTGAAAATGGCGTGGGGAATTTAGTGAGATTATTACCAAGAAAGGTATGTGTCAAACATAGAACGTACCATAAGGCTAACTGGATGTGGCAGCATACTCCAGAGGGTAATGCCTATTCATAGTCATGTTGGGTCCTTGACTAAACAGATATTGTCAGAATTAGGCTTAGGCTTAGGATAAAATTAAATAAAACAGACATCATTGAACAGCACTGATGTGACCTACCAGCAGTGCAGTACCTGCTATGGGTGGAAGGGGGGGGGGGGGGGGGGGCTCATGTGACCTAGTATTATTAATTACTCCTAATGGACTCATTATTTAGGCTACTGGAAGAAGATTTTGAATTTTATTTTGTCAGTGGGGATCAGAACGGGTTGCATGAAAATAATGTCATGTAGACGTCACTGACGTCAGAAAAGAATCCTATACAAAGGATATTTCCTTACAGTTTTTGGTTTCCATATTGTCATTGATAACTTTCTTGCAGGCTGAACATCAGTATTTTTATATGTATTCTGATATATTTCAGACTGTCAATGAGGAGGTGAAATCCATGGGAGCAGGAGACAAACAGGATAGCGAGGTAAGATGTCTGTGAAGCTTTAGGTAGATGTGTTTAAGACTGTTTCACAGTGTTTATCAATATATTAAAAAAGCTTAATGAAGCCTAAGATTGTCTTATTTTTTAGAAGGATGAAAAAAAAAGATTTGGAATATATGTGAGGGGTTCAAAAGCTTTGTTTTCTGTCACATGTTTGGTTTAGTACCGGTAAGTGCTTCTGCAGACCCTGTGATACCGGCTTTAACTAGTTTAAGTTGGTGCTTATGGTGATTATGAGCGCTCACTTGTAGACTGAGTAAAGAAATCAAAACTAGAAATCATGTTGTGAAACCCTTCTTTCTGTTACAGAAAGCTCATGTCCATATCATCTCAACATGTTCTAGTTGACTGAAATCTTTTATTACATACCAGGTGGAGTGAGTATTTGCTTCATGAACTGACGATGTTAATAGCCAGTGTATGACTGTGGGATTTATTGACCTTGATTGATTTCTGCCCATGGCTTTTAGTGCTTTGGGGGAAATGTAGATATTGTAACCACACAGTTGAATTTTGGAAGTGGTGTTTGACTATGCGGACTAGCACCACCAGTGTCTATGTCTCTCAGGTCTGGTTCACTTGAAGATGTAAAAGGAAGTCTTTCATGTGTGCACATGTGCATGTATTGGCTGCTGTCATTTTTTGCCGTATGTTGTAAAAGGGCAAGGCAATCAGGATAGTTTCACATGTGAATAGTTTTTGGTGATTGATCCTTTGAATACGACGAGCCGGTTTATTGGCGAGGCTAAAAAGTACCCTTGAATATGACAGGGAGCTAAACCAGCGAGCTCCCATCCCTTTCCACGGTCCTGCTGGCCAGTTTTTCAGCGATAGCGGGACCTCATGAGGGTTGTTCGTAAACCTGTCCACCTGCTGGTACTTGCTCCTAGCAGTACTGCCAGACAAGTGTAGATAAAGCTAGTGCTGGCTTCCCCTTCCCATGAGAAAGTTTCTGAGTTTCCAGGTTTTATATTTTATAAGTATGGGTGGTAGTTCTGCTTCATCTCACTTTCTCTTGCACTGGTCTGAACAAGATGGCAGAAGATCCTGCAGACCAATATGTGACATATGACAAAGTGACAAGAAGACACACTCATTTATGTGTTGACAGTGTGCAGTAGTTCATGACACGTAGAAGTAGCGGAGTGTGAGTTGTTTTTTTTATGTTTTTAGTTACATTGGTGTCAGTGTGATTCTGAGCAAACATGAACACCATTGTGCAATTTGTGACATGTGTGATAACTACCAACGTGACAATTACTGTGAACTAAAGATAATGTGACAGTGTGTGAATGGGTACCTCATCTTTCGCAAGTGTCAGAGATCAGGGGAACTCCAGAATTTAAGTTTACACACTTGTGCATGCGTATGTGTGGTGTATTCGTTTGTTTGTGTAGGTTTATTGGTTTTGTTTACATGTGACACTCTAAATGTCATGTTTGTCATCATTTGTCTGTCTTTGTCTGTCGCAGTATGGACTCAAGTTCAATCTTTGACTTGCATGAAAATCTGTGTTCAATTCTGCATACAACGATACATAATATGAATATTTTTTTTTTAGATGTAAGAAAAACGAAAGTTGGGTTCAAATAAGTACTGCTTTTATACTGAAATTTCCCCCAGAAACCCAGGAATGAGAAGAATAGTACTGTGGTAGGAACTCAGGAATCAAGGGAAGAAATGACGGGCTATATTCAGTACTCAAAGAGTTGCAGATTAGTGGGAAATTTACTGCAGGATACCAGTGAAACCATTCTGTTTATGTTCAGTTTCTAAGAATGTAACTTGAAGTTTGATGTTTTGTTCAAAGGAAAGAGTTAAGTGCTGTTTTTTTTTGTTTTTTTTTTCAGGCTAAAGAGAAAGTACAGTTTGTGACAGCAGTAGTCAAGAAGAAGGATGACCCAAGCAAGACTAAAGGAGAGCTGATGGAAAGCAATGCGGATGCAATGGAAGTAAGTTGTGTTTTATGTAAGGGGGAAAAAAAGGGACTTTGTTTGTTTGAAAGTTTGTAGGTGCTGTACATTTGGGAGGAAGCAGCATTCCCCTTTTTTGTTTTAATTCATCATTTATACCAAAAATTAGCATTTAACTTGCTGCATGACATGGGTTCTAGAACCACTTTACAAGTCAAAAATAGTTACACATGATCGTGTATGTAGGGGTTCCTGCAATCACAAAGTATCTGTATTTGTCCCTGGAAACATAGAAGGGCCAGTGGTCTGGTTTAAAAAAAAAAAAGAAAGTAAGAAAATGAAAGCCTATAGATTGGGATTGATGGGTGGCTGAGACTATTGAAATTGTCAAAATGACCCAAATATTGCCTTATCGACTAAAGCACTGAAGTATAGAGTGCATGCCAAAGTTTTGAAAGGGGCAAATGGCATAGAAACGAAGCAAAGGTGAGGTATGTGATTTTTATTGCAGTGTCAGCAACAAATCTACACAGCTATATCCAGCTGTGAGATTTGAAGATCATGGACTACCAGTCTATTCAAGACATTCGAAGCACAGCTTTATTTTTCCATCCTGAATGAGACATTTAGTGAAAGGGCAAACAAACAAGGCTTTACACATTTGTCATCCAATATTTGTGTTGCTGTAGTCTGAGCAGAGGCATGTATCAAATTTGTGTACTACTTAACTATGGAAAATTAACTTCCCAGAAAGTGATGACGTCATTTTTGCACAATATTGTGTGTGTTGTCATTGTTCTAATATTGCCAGACCACTTGCGTACAAGCTTTCATGCCGCATCTACATTATCTACAGGAAAATAAACCCAGTCGAGTTTGGTATTAAAAGAATTGTTGGGAATTCGCCAATTCAGTCATCTCGATAGCACAGATATATTACATTTTTCATGACAATAACTAATTATCAAACCTGTAGCCCCATTTGTAATGGCCGCTCAACCTTGCCGAACACATTGCTGCCAGACCAGCTATGCACAGATGACATTCAGTTGGCCGAATACAGTGCGGTTAGCTGGCTGGTGGGGAGCGGCCTGCAGAAAACACCCCTTTCCCTCACCTGCATTCACAGTTTGGCCTCTGCAGCTGTAAACTCCCCTGCGACTCAAAACTAAGTAACTTGCTCTGAACAGCCGTGGAAGTCTGTACAAGTCTTTTGTAAGAGTTGTGCATACTGTGCATAAAGGCTAGCTGTTACTTTGTTTTTATTGCAGTTGTCAAATCTGATGTCGTAATATGGAAATTAGTCTCTGTCCCTGATTTTTAATAAGTTTGTCCCTGCAAGACTCAAAAGGGGTAAGCAGCCCTGAGCTTAAGTTCATGTTGTTTGAAACCATGTGCATATGTCCATGTAGGCGTATGTTTGCACATGTATGTTCACATTCGCTTACATGTTTGATAATAGGCTAGATTCTTATGCATAAGTAAGATTTTATGACTTATTGACTAGTTCACAAATTTTGTCTAATTTTTCATGCATTTAGGTAGACATTTTCAACTCATACATTATCACAGAATCTGACTAAACCACATTCTTCCAGTTTGCGAATGATGATCTGATAGCTTCATTTCAGGTTCACTGGTATCTTTCTGTTTAAAACAGATAAATGTTTTACAGTTTGCTAATGAAGTTACCTGTGAGACTGGCCCTGCAGTTTTCACAGGATAAATGGTGGTGGTGGGCCCATGTTTTGTAAGCATTACATTGCTGAAAAGGGGAGGGCAAGGTGCTTGAACTGCACGTCTTGAGGATAATGAAGGCACCATTTGAAGTGTGAATGACAGACCTGAGCATTGGTAAAGTACAGAGGTGTCATTATAGCTGAAGTTTCAGCTATTTAAAAGATATTGAAGGTAAGAGTTAGCTCTGTTCTCACCCGAAACTTTTAGGGGCATCCTGATTGACTTGGGTGAGGTTTATGCAACTCATGCATTGGATGTGTATCATGTATTCTATAAAACCTTTCTTTTTTTCAGTACTCATCAGAAGAAGAAGAAGAGGACTTGGACATGACAATGCTTAATATGGCAAAGAAAAAGAAGGTGATTCTTTTATGCATTCTATGATGTGTGACTGACTACAATATGTCGATATGGATTTTCAAGGGGTATACTTGCATTATGTGTGTGGGTGAATTCGCATGTGTAGAAAAATTGGATGGGTTTGTGTGTGTGGATTTGAATAGATCATTCGTTTCTTTTTCATTATTTTTTTGCAATTCTAGTGTTAAAAGTTGTTAATCTGTTAAATATTTGTGTTATTTTTGTGTTATTCATATATCATTGTTAATACATATTCAAAAGTAGTATCAAAGCGAAAGAAAGGAATGCTTTCATTATTGACATTTGTTGTTTCTTTGTGAATGTGTTCATTCATTTATATCTGGACATTGTATCAGTGCTTCTGTACACTGGTATATTTCTGAATATTTCTATAGACATGTACCTGTCTTTATTTCTGATGTCTGATTTTATCCAGTGATTATTAGAATGTTTCATACTTGACTTTACAGGAATTGGCTGTGGTTGACCATGAAAAAATCTACTACGCTCCATTTCGAAAAAATTTCTATGTGGAAGTACCAGAAATTGCTACCATGACAGCTGAAGGTAATGTGGTTTTGGATATTATGATTACTAATTAATTCTTTCTAGCCCCTTAGATGTCAGTGAATGCACTTGTCACATGCACGGACAGTGGTTGACTGTAATTTTCCCCCCTTTTTTTCTGTCTTATCTTCCATGCCACCTTTGGCTTTTATCAGTGCCACTCATTCCGGCCTCACATCCACAGATAAAGCTTGGCTCATTCCACCACAGCCCGAGTGCGGGCAGTCCACACAGAAAAGTCAGTGTCAAGTTGTCATGAGACAATCCACCTGAAGAGACACTGCACTGCTGCCAAGTCACCTCTGTGGTGTTCAGTTGTGTCTGCTCTGATCCAACATACGCAGGACACCACCTATGAAGCTCCCTTCTGATGACAATAATTGCTTAATAAAAGAGCCAGTATGAGTGAGCTCTCCCTGTGTGGCGCACTGTCACAACTATCCAGCAAGAATTCAGATCAATTTGTCCACATCAGTGACCCAGATAGAACCTCACCAAAGACATAGACAGGGAGTGGAAATCAAAACTGAGGTCATCATGAGAACAGGGAACGAAGGGCCGCAGAATTTGAGAATTTTTTTTAAAAGTATTGATTGATGAGGATGAGAATATTGAAGATGACGGTATGGATTTATATTCTGGCCTGATACTGCATGACAGGGCTGTACTCTACAACTACTAATAAAATATATCCTAGTGTCAACAGGCCCAAGAGACAGACACCTGCAAAGCTGGTCAGGAAATTTGAGGAACAATTTCAGAGGCACATCCATTAAGTGGAAGAAACTTCACTGTATTGTCCCAGTTTTCCCAGTTGATCCCATAACAATTTGAACTTGGGGAAGGAACCAGTTTGGGCAGAAAAATCCCACAAATAAATGGCTCTGCTGGGAATTGAACTCATGACCTCCCAGTGGGAGGCCTGTGCTAACGACTTTGCCATGGTGGCTTGTGTCCCAGTTACTCCTAAGTGGGTTTTTTTTTTTTTTTAGCTTTTCGGCTATGTGGTAACAGTTTACAGAGAACTTTTTATTTTTTGCAAAATCATCATTTTTTTTATTAGAAAATTAAATTTCTGATGATCGTAGTGAGAATTTGGATTCTTGGGGATTAATTTTGTAACATGTTAAAAGAAAAAGAAGGGAAAAGAGAAAGAAATTTGATCGAATGTTTAAGGAAGATAGGATGGACAGACATGTCTCTTTACTTCTACTGTCAGTAAAATCCAGGTGTTTCAATCCCATGAACACATTTCTAGTCTGCTTGTGTTACCTTTACTGTTTTCTCTGCTGTATGTATTTCTATGCTGGGTTTTTTTAAGAGATGCTAATCATGGGCTGAAAGTGTAGATGGGTTTTATTTCAGTAAGTTAGTGCATGACCATAAAGTGCATGACCATAATTTCAGAGGCTGTTTGGTTCTGTCATGTGCAACTGTTTATTTTCTAATATCAACCCACTGTTTTCATTTATTTCAGAGGCAGAGACCCTGCGTAATGAGATGGAAGGTATCAAAGTAAGGGGCAAGAATTGTCCCAAGCCTGTACGCACCTGGGCGCAGTGTGGTGTGAACAAGAAGATTCTAGAGGCAATGAAAAAGTGAGTGGTTGGAAGGCTGCTTGGTTTGTTGTGCTATGCAGTATACTTAATTAAGCAAATAATACTTCTCTGTAGCCATGAACAAGAAAATCTGTTTACACATTATACTTCGTTGTGTTCTGAATGTAAGAGATAATGTTGCTTATAGCCCAGCCGACTGCAAGGGGCCACATCAGGGCTGTTTCTGGTTCTGAATGTGATTATAATTTGTATCCTACTATTTTGTTACTGCGACTTGCATTATGAATATCTGAAATATTTGAAATTGTTTTATGGTTTGACTCCCAGATGGCATAGAGGATTATCCCTCATTGTGCACTATTCAGGAAAACTCATCTTCATGCTCTGGTATTTCTTTCTTTATTGCAGACACAATTATGAGCGTCCCACTCCCATTCAGGCCCAGGCCATTCCTGCCATCATGTCAGGGCGAGATCTGATTGGCATTGCCAAGACGGGCAGTGGCAAGACTCTTGGCTTTGTTATTCCTATGTTGAGACATATTCTGGATCAGCCTTCTTTGGATGAAGGAGATGGCCCCATTTGTGAGTTCATTGCTGGATAACAATCTGATGAAAGGAAATATATCTTAGGGATCTTCTGTTTTTTTTTTGGGGGGGGGGGGGGGTGTATAGAGAGTACTCCATTAAATTTTCAATGTTTGATTTGTGTGTGTTTTTATGTATTATTAACTTGAAGCTTAAAATCATGAATGATTAATATGACTTAATTGTCAGTTTAATAATTATCTTTTCTACACTTCCTTCTTGTAAGTTTACTTTTTATTTTATGTTGTGGACTTGGACTGGTAGTATTCTGCATTTTGGGGCAGCTTGTTATAGGATGTCATGTATAAGTCTTAAATAAAGTTAATTCCTATGGAAGCCTGCCCTGCCTGATATTGAACAAATGCTCACAGAAAATATTTCATTAGGGTTTATAATCATTTGTTGTTATCTTTCTTGCATGACCCCAGTGCTGAATTTTTCTCTGTACAGCATTTGCCACAAAATTATCAGGAGTTCCTGGGCCATACATACAAGAAGTTTTTCTTTAGTCCTAACTCTGTCCTGAATTTGCAGAATTTGTGTTTGCACGGGCATTCTTACACTGTTTTGAATCTAAGTTCATGTGGTGTGCTGTAGTTCTGTGCCTGTGATTCTGACTGGCTTGTTTCAGCTGTGATCATGACGCCTACTCGTGAGCTGGCTTTGCAGATCACCACAGAATGTCGCAAGTTCACCAAACCACTGGGGCTGCATGTGGTGTGCGTTTATGGAGGAACTGGTATCTCAGAGCAGATTGCAGAGCTGAAGCGCGGCTGTGAGATTATTGTGTGCACCCCAGGGAGAATGATTGACATGCTGTCTGCAAACAGTGGTGAGTAGTAGCAAAAAGACTACAAATTGACTGCAAACAGCTGTGAGTGAGAGTAGAGTGACTGATGTGCTGACTTTAAAAAGCGGTGATAGAGAGCAGAGTGACTAACTTGCTGTCTGAAAACAGTGGCAAGTTAGATCAGAATGATTGACATGCTAGCTGGATACAGTGGTGAGTGAGAGCAGTGTGATGAGCCATGCTATCTATAAACACCGGTTAATGAGAGCAGAACGATTAACATGCTTTCTGCAAGCTACAGCAAGAGAGAGCAGAATGATTAACATGCTCACGGGAGTGAGTAAGGGCAAAAGGAATGGCATGTCTCTGTAAACAGCTGTGAGGAAGAGCAGAATGTTTGACGTGCTGACTGTTTAACAGTGGTGATTTAGAGCCAAAGAATGATGCTAACTGTGAATAGGGGTGAGTGAGAGCAGAATCACTAACGATGCTGTCAAACAGCAGTAACAGAACAGAATGAATGAGATTCTGATTGCATACAGCAGTGTTAGAACAAAACGATTAAGAGGCTGTCTGCAAACAGGAATGACAGAACAGAATGAATAAGATGCTGTCAGCAAACATCAGTGATAGAACAGAATGAATGAGATGCTGTGTGCAAACAGCAGTCACAGAATATAATGACTAAGATTCTGTCTGCAAACAGCAGTGAGAAACAGAATGACTGAGATGCAGTCTGCAAACACTGTTACAGAGTAGAATGGTTGAGGTGCTGTCTGCAAACAGTGGTCACAGGTAATGTAATGTAATGTAAAAGGATATTTATAGAGCGCTTTACCTCGCAAGAACCCAAAGCGCATATTACAGAAAAACATGATAAAATTCTAATTCTAATTCAAAGCGCACGCGCAAACACACACACACACACACACACACACACACACACACACACACATACACACACACACAAAATGGCGGCGACAGTCAACCACTAGGTTAAAAGCTGCTGAGTATTTAGCAAAAATCTCTGAGAAGATGACTAGAACCAGAAGCAATAACTTAATGAGTAAGACGGCTAAAGAACATTCGATTGAGAAAAACGCAACAACTAGCCCCAGAAGGACGAGGTCTTCTGCTACAAGGAAAAGTTCTTTTCCAGTCGACAACGACCGTTTGGACGGGCCCGAAAAAATGCAAACAGAGCCAATCAGCGATGAAAAAAAGGAAGAAAACGAAGCCGTAAGTAGAATCATATTCCTTGAACGAACCATATCAACACTAAATGAAAAAGTGTCTAAGCTTGAAGACACAATTCAAGCGCAAACTGAACTGATGAAAAGATATTTTAATCAAGAGAGAAAAAAAGTACCGTTCCAGAACGCGGAAACACAGACTGAAACCGACCGACTATCACACGCGTCTTATGCCGAAGCTGCCAAGGCTGGGACATCGTTATCGTCCGCTAAACAGCCCTCACCTTCTAACCTCCTATCCAAAACGGCAGCCAAACAAAATCCACAGAAAGAAGGAAAGAAATGCGACGAAGGTAGAAAGAAGACTGAAGAAAAAAGAACTGATGACGCAAAAGCAAAGACCGATCACTTACGTCATGGGGAACATTTCAAAGAACAAAAACCTTCCGAGAAGAACGTAAAATCAGATCTGCCATGGGTGTTGTTTCTACACGATTCCATAGCCAACAAAATCGATAGCAAGAGGTTGGGAAATTCGTACTGCTTCAGAGCAACATCCAAAAAGGCGTATGTAGCAGAGGAGCTTCCAAGAATGTTCAAGGCTGAAAGTGATTCTAAAAAACCCATGAAATATGACGCTCTAGTCATCCACACAGCAATAAATGACCTGAAAAAGAAGTCCCCTGAAGACTGCTGTAGAGACTTTGTTGTGAACATTAAAGCAATTGTTAAGAGTCATCCTGATCTCAAAGTAGTGGTCAGCAAAGTGTGCCCTACCAGAAACAAAGATCTAAACATCAAGGCAGAACTGTTCAATGCTCTCGTCACGCAGCAGCTAGCTGATTTCAACAACATCAGTTTCGTGGGGCATTCTAATCTACCAACCAGCCCGCAACATCTTCAGGATGGTCTTCATCCCACCTTCCTCGGAACCAGTAAGATGGCAGCTAACATCGGGCGCCACGTGAGAGACCTGTTCTGGAGGAAGCCCAGGAAAGCAACCAGGTTCCAGCACCACCCACCCAGACCCTTCCCCATGTACTACGACGACCTGTTGTTCGCTCCCAATTCATGGATGAACAGATTTGCAGTGCTGAGTGATTTTTGATCCATTTTCTGGGGACTTCTTTCTGAGAGAGGGTGGAATAATTTTTGCAAAATTCCAGCACCTTTTTGACTGTTGGTTTTGTTTTGAACAAGGTGCCATCTTGTGATCTCATCATTTTGTAATTAACCTCATTATCATAAGAACATCAATACCATAAATTAATTTGTTATTACTGCGAATACCATTATATTGGTTGGGCTAATTAACACAGTTTGTTATTTTTGTTATTTGCTATTTTTAATATTATAAAAGTTGTTTGTTTATTTGGGGTTTTTTTCTATTTAGGATAATACATTTTTTCATTTTTCAGAGAGCATGACAAAACATTCGAATTTGAAAATATTGCAATGGAACTGCAGATCAATATCAACAAATATTCACGAACTGATTCAACATCTCTCAGATCATTCGTATCAAGTGTTGATATTACAGTCTAATTTAAATTACATTTAAATACAACTGAAAACAAAATCCCAAAATTACAAAGCTTTTATTACCCTCCAATACTCCAAACTAACAACGAAACAAGGAGGGTTAGTACTGCAATATATATTCAAGAAAAGGTTGAATATTTTGAAATAGAGCCGCCATTTTCAAAGAATGTTAAAAACATTAATGCATGTGCAGCAAAACTGAAACACAACGAATTACTTACATTAAACGTTGTTTCCATTTATTTGCCAAAAGGTCCTGACAATGAAAACACAGAATGGCTTCGCGCTATACCGGACCAGCATCAAAAATGGTTAATAGCAGGTGATTTTAACTCACATGCCCCGTTTTGGGATAATGAATGCGAAATAGTAACACACAATCGTTTTGTTGGAAATATAGTAGACTCTTCAATGAGTCTGTTAAATGATGGCAGTGTAACAAGAATACCTGATATTTCACACCATCGAGCAACAGCAATTGATTTAACACTTATATCTCCTGCCATAGCTCCAAGCTGTGAGTGGTCTACCTTCAAAGATCCTCTTGGTAGTGATCATTTGCCAATAATTATTACCATTAAGGGTAAACAATCCGTTCAAAACTGCGCTAAAGATAAGATCCCAAAATATAATTATAATAAAGCAGTTTGGGATAAATTTGAAAACATACTCTCTACTTACAATTGTGAAGAGATAATGTCTGATAACATTGACACAAGGTACGCAAATTTTGTTGATATTGTTTTACATGCAGCTGATCTCTCAATACTAAGGTACAATTCTGATGCATCAAACAAATATGCAGGGAATGTATGGTGGAATGCTACTTGTGAAGAAGCAAGAGAAAAAAAGATGCAGGCCTATAAAATATATTTAAAAGATAAGAAAGATCCTGACAAAATTGCTGAAAAGAATAGAGCAAAAAATCATAGTAACAGAGTAATCGAAAAAGTCAAGGAGCAATATTGGTCAAATTTCTGTGAAAATGAAATACATGACCACAAAGATCTTCAGAAAACATGGAAAAAATTAAAAGACATGAAAAACGGAATCAGTCTTCCTGAATATCCCATAAAATTAGAAAATAATGAGTTTCCTTCAAAATTTGAAAAGGCTGAAGCATTTGCAAATATTTTTGCAAAAAATAGCAATAGGGAGGGCCTGACAGAAAAGCAAAAGATATACAGAGAGAAAATGGAGGATAAGGAAACGCATGAAAAAAGTCCCAATAATAGTCACTATACAAACGCTCCCCTTACATTTCAAGAAGTAAAGGATGCAATTTTCTCTATTGGTTCGAAAAGAAAGTCAGTGGGACCAGATGCGATTTCCAATGAAATGATAAAGCATTTGCCAGTTAATTTCACAATGTTTCTGAACTTATTATTTCAGAAATGTTGGTCTGAAGGGCTTCAACCATCTTTGTGGAAAAAATCAATTGTAACCCCTATCCCTAAAGAGGGCAAGTCAAAATCAGACAAAAATAACTACAGGCCAATTGCTCTCACTTCACATGTGGGAAAACTTATGGAAAGAATTATTCTAAAAAGACTTGAACATCATTGTAAAAAAAAATGGTATAATACCAATACAACAGGCGGGCTTTAGAAAGGGTAGATCTACAGTTGACCATCTTGTAAAAATTACAACACAGGTTAAACATCAGTTTGCACGCAGAAAAAATGTTCTTGCCACGTTTTTTGACATTAGAAAGGCGTATGACCAAGTCTGGCATTCAAAACTTCTGAACAAATTGAAGTTAATTGGTCTCTCAGGATGTATGTACAATTACTTAAAAACCTTTTTAAGTGATAGAACAATACAGACGAAGGTAGGAAATGTATACTCTAATGAAAGACATATCCAGATGGGAATCCCGCAAGGAGCTGTAATAGCTCCTATCCTGTTTAATATTTTGATCCATGATCTTCCTAAATCATTATCAAAAACTGTTGAACTAGCACAATATGCGGATGATATCTGCATATGGATGAAAGTTACTTTAAAACGTCACACACCAGTTAGATCAATCAACTATATTAAAAAGATATATCAAAATGAACTAGATAAAATTAGTAAGTACATGACTAATGGCATATGGTTCTGTTCAATACTGGTTATGATCCTAATCCTCTGCCTTCATTTCAAATAGATGGATTGTGCCTTGAATATAGAAAAGTTGTAAAATTTTTAGGAGTAAATTTAACTTCTAAATTGAGCTGGAATAATCACATACAAACTATTTTAACAAAAGCTAAGCAAACTTTAAATTTCTTGAAAATGGTGAGTCAACAGTCCTGGGGTAAAGACAGTAAAGTATTAACACATTTAGCTACTGCGCTTGTACGATCAAAACTATCCTATGCCCAGGAGACATTTTTTTCAGCCCCAAAATATTTAATCAAAAAGTTGCAGAGTATCGATAGTAAAGCTTACAAGATAGCTCTTAGTGTCCCGGTTCATACATCAACTTTAAGAACTTACATGGAGATCGGAATATTGCCTTTTGAAGAAAATATGAAACTTGCATCTGCAAAATATATCTTGAGAAGTCATACACTACAAAATCTTAATACCAGTGAAACTGAATTAAAATCAGAAATAAATTTTCCTAAACGGGCACAAAAAATTGATTCTCTAAAATCGATAGCCTCATACACATCTGACTTATTTACAAAAGCGGGCACTGCACCTCAAAACGTAGCTCCTCGGGTGTCTTTTAGCACTATCCCAGAATGGGAACTTAGTAGAGCAAATTATGACATAGACTATACAAGTTTAAGAAAAAGTGATGGACCCTTGCTGCCAACGTATGTTAAGTCACATATAAATGAAACCTATGTAAATCACCTTAAAATCTATACAGATGGTTCCGTACTAGACAATCATTTGTCTGGTTCAGCATTCATAATTCCATCCTTAAAAATAGAGAAAGGTTACCACCTTGGTAAGAATATTTCCATATTTACTGCGGAACTTGTTGCCATTATTATGGCATTAAACTTTCTTCTTGATTTTCGATTTCCTGTATTTCAAATACTACTTTGTGTTGATTCAAAATCAGTCCTACAAGCTCTAAAATTTTCGAATACAAGTGTGAGAGCAGAACTTATATCAGAAGTGTACCACCTAATTCATTTTTTGCATTTACATGGTTCTTATGTCGATTTTTGTTGGGTTCCATCTCACTGTGGATTATCTGCTAATGAAAGGGTAGACACATTAGCCAAAAAGGCTGCTATCACTGAAACTGATTTAACAAAGATATACATTCCTTTATCCTTACATGAGAGTTATAGTCTTTTAAAAGACGCAGCCTGGAATACTATTTTAAATAAGGGAAAAGGCACCAAAAACAAAAAGGGGATATTATTTAACAAGCTATCAGACAATAAAACAGGTATCAAGAATCTCTACCAAGAGAGGATTTTAAAAAGTTTGATTTTTAGATTGAGGCTTGATGCCTTTAAAACAAAATTCTGTAAACATGTGACTTGTATTTGTGGCCAGCAAATCACTCCGTTCCATCTACTTTTTTTGTGCGATAGAATGAAACCCTATTTACCTGCTTGGTTGTTGAACACCGAACCGTCGATGTCAGTCTTTGAAGACGTCATCTCTAACGAATCAAACATTTTTGAAGTTGTTCAAGGACTGATTAAGAGCCCAATTGGACATTTACTTTAACGTCTGTGTTATTTTCCCCATCTTGGTGTTAGTTGCTTATTTAGTGTTTCTTTTATAGTTTTGGATTCAGTTATGTGGGGGTTTTTTGTTTGTTTGTTTGTTTGTTTTTTTTTTTTCTAGGCCTAATTGTATTATACATACCTACGTACGCCCAAAATCAACACCAACCGTTCGCATGCATACACCCAAAAACATCACATGCACACACACATAACACTTACATACTGTCTAAGATCACTGTTAGGTGGATAGACGTTAAATTAAAGAACGAACGCACACACACACACACACACACACACACACCGCCGGGGGAAAAAAAAAACAAAAAAAAACCTCTCACACGCAGACAGACACAAGAGCGCGTTCAGCACCAGCGAACACGCGCACAGTTGTAAGTGGATATCGTTAATCAGTCCGAGGGAAAAGATGTGTTTTTAGAGAGGTTTTAAAAGTCTCTGAAGAGTCCCTGTTAAGCAAAGAAGAAGGTAGCAGTAAGATTAACATGCTAACAGAAAATGATCGTGAATGACAGCAGAATGATTGACATACTGTCAGTTGACATACATTACTATAGTATCAGGATCCTCAAAAAAAAAAAGAAAAAAAAAAAAGAAATGGAAGACAGGGAGCTAACCAATCCTTCATAACCGGTTAGGCTGACAGAGTGATCACCTTTGGTGCATTCACTTCATGAATCATACTCACACATAGTTCTGTTCTCGCACTTTTTCCCAACTAAGCGAGGAGGTGGGAGGGTATCCTACATATACATATATGTATACATATATTGTAAAACTAACTTAAGTCAGAATTTTTTTTCTTCATTCCTACCTGTCCAAACAAATGCAAGAATATCAAAAAAGGTGGTGGGAAGCACACTCATCTGATGAGGGAGGCTATGATCTCACATGAAATGTGTCTGCACAGTTCCCTGAGCCTAAAATCCTGCATTAAGGGCCACTAAGGGCCGTATGCTAAATGTCTCCCAAGCTCTGTTTGGAGGTAAATGGATTAGTCCCAGCTCACCCTCAAGAGAATAGCACAGAGTGACAAGCAATAAGAATGTCTGTAGGAGTAAATACAGACAAGAAGAAATACTTAACTCATTCACGAAATCAGGAAAAGGAGAAGACCCTCTCAGGACATATGGGAAAAAGGAGAAAACTAAACGATGCGTGAAAATGATTCATGAAATGAACTCACCAAGGGCAGTCACCCTGTTAGGCTAAGCAGCTATGGAGGCATTGTTAGCTCCATGCTCCTCAGGGTTTGTTTTTTTTTTTTGAGGATTCTGATAATATGGCAGTGTTCCATGCCAAGTATGGATGAAGCATTTATTTGAACAGGTAAGTAGGAGAAAAACAGGGGTGACCAAGAGCAGGATGACTGACATGCTGTCCACAGACAATGAATGAGGGCAGATATGATTGACATGCAGTCTGCAAACAGTGATGAGTGGAAGTCAAGATGTTCCATGCTAAAGTTTATTCATTTCCTAATTCATTTGTATAGGATGTGGCTCATATAAATTGTTTTATGAATACAAATTAGTTTTCGACTTAAGAATAGTTGAAAGTTTGGTAGGTATGATTTTAGATCAAAATATCAGTTCATCTACAAAGAAGTAAGTCAGAAAAAAATAGGTGTGAGATTATTTCCAACTGAAAATTAAGGTCTCTGAAATATTCAACGTGTATGGTGTGACATACAATTCCTCTGTTTTGTTTTGTTTTGTTTTTTTCTTTAACACATATGATATTTTCTCCCAGGGCGAGTGACCAACTTGCGACGTTGTACCTTTGTTGTGCTGGATGAGGCAGATCGCATGTTTGATATGGGCTTTGAACCACAGGTAGGCTGTTATGTTTCCTCCATTTGCCTCACCATGTTCTTTCTTTTTTATTTTTGGGAATTTTTATCTCTTAGGCTTTCATTTGGTGCTAAATATTGTATCACATCTCACAGTAGAAATCTTCGTCCGAGTGTGTTTGTCCTATAATTTGGCGGCTAACGTGGGTGTAAAGATACTCCAGCCCTGTTTCACTTCCATTAGTCAAATCTTTCATGAGATGTAAAGCTTCCTTTTGTTACATGTTTCATCAGAATTTTTTCGACATCAGAGGCAAACAAAAGCACCTAAAGTATTACAGCTTAAGGTCAGGACTAGAATGCCTTAAGATACCATGTGTTTTAAGAAATAAATTTGGTTTGTTTCCAAATCCATTTCTGTTCACTTACCATTGATATCTACATCTATATCTGTCTATATATCTGTCTGTATATATATTTTTTTTGTTTGTTTGTTTTTGTTTTAGTTATGCAGTTATCTGGGAAGTAGTTTTTCTTGATTCCTGTTCATACTTTTTTTTCCCTTTTGAAAAGGACTTTTTAATGTTATTGAATATGATCAGTCTTTCTCTTTTGAAATGATTCTTCCATGTTAGGGACTTGTTGTTGTTTTTTTTAATTAGACAGATCTTAAACCACTAAGGTTTTCATTCTTTTTATCTGCAGATGAATGATGTCCAAAGCAGAATTAATAGACAGCAGCAGTGATGAAAAATACTGATTATGCCGTCAATGATTGAATACAGGTGATGAGGATAGTGGACAATGTGCGACCAGATAGACAGACAGTGATGTTCTCTGCCACATTCCCCCGTCAGATGGAAGCCTTGGCACGACGCATTCTCAGCAAACCCATTGAAGTGCAAGTGGGTGGCCGCAGCGTGGTATGCAAAGATGTCACTCAGAATGTGGTAGGTATCAGCCTATTAGTTTGAGTTCGATTCCATTGTGAAGTTGTGAGTTTTGTCAGAGAAATTCAGTGGGTAAAACTTCTCAATAATTCTGATAGGGAAAATACATAGAGTCCATCCCTTGGAGGATCACACCTTCCACCCCATACTCATTACAGTCTCCTAGGATCTTGTGAGAGACAGCTAGAACTCTTCAATGCCAAAATCTTTTAAATGGGTTGAATATATTGTTCTTTCATATATAATCTTAACTGTTTCGTTTGGATTAGCTTTTGTTATAGGATAGATAAAGATATTGGGGAAACTATCTGTGTAAAGGTGAGAGAGAACATTGAACACCTTTTTGTTTGTTGTTCTGCCTAGGCTTTTCTTGCTGGGAGTCATTCTGATATGTGTTCATATGTATGTGCAGATTGTGATTGAAGATGACAAGAAGCTGTTCAAGCTGTTAGAATTGCTGGGTATCTACCAAGAGCAAGGAAGTACATTAGTGTTTGTGGACAAGCAGGAGAATGCTGATGAGCTTATGAAGCAACTCATGAAACATGCCTACCCCTGCATGGCACTGCATGGTGGTATTGACCAGTATGACAGAGATTCAACAATCCTTGACTTCAAAAATGGAGTGTTTAAAGTCATGGTAAGTTTTTCTTGCTCGCATTTATCTGCTAGATTTTCTCTGCTGTAGTCATAGATTATCAGCCTCCCCACGGATTGAAAGTACGATGACAATCCTGATGGCAAGTTTCACAGTATTTGGGTTGGAGATAACATTGATCATTGCTAGTGCTACTGCTGCAGCAGGATAAACCACAATGTGGCTGTGAACAGGAGCTGGAATGAGCAGGGTAGAGTAACGCCTCTGAGGTGGCATAGAAATCTGAGACAGCAAGAAAAGAAGAAGACAAAAAAACATGAATCTGATTATGATTGAATTTTATCGTGAGTATGTGTGTGTCTGTGTGTGTGCTTGCTGCAGCGCATTTCTAATTGGGAAAATGCATTGCTAATGGTTGCATACATTATGATTCAAGATTTTTTTTAAAAAAGGAAGCTGGTAAGTCAAGACTGAATCCTACCTGAGCTCAGAGACATGAAGAGTACGGTAAGCTGCAAAATCCTGAAAATTTAATGCTAAGAATATGATCAGAAAGTTAAGGGTTTTTTTTCTTTTTGTTTGTTTGTTTCTGGTTTTTTTCTTCTAGAATATGTAGAGGATCATTGGAATCTGTTGATGTGAGTCTGTCTGTGTTGTGCCTCTGAGTGCTTTAAATGTACATACAATTATTTGTCTCTCTAGGTTGCGACTTCAGTGGCAGCCCGAGGTCTTGATGTCAAACATCTCATTCTGGTGGTCAATTATGACTGTCCCAATCACTATGAAGACTATGTCCATAGATGTGGGTAAGTTGCTTATCTTGATTAATCCGATGTATTGTTGATTACACATATACTTGTTTCCATTTTTTCTGAATGGAGCAGATTGACCAGACATAAGTATCAAGATAATGTTCAGGTGAAGGTAAGTTATTTTTGGTGACAAGCTTTTTTGTTTGTTTGCTTTGATTTGCCTTTACTATAACAATAGTCATGAAATCATGGAAGATTATCATACTTTTTTTGTTAATCATTGTGTGAACTGTTTGCATCAGGCGGACAGGGCGAGCTGGAAACAAGGGGTATGCCTACACCTTCATCACACCAGAACAGGAACGCTATGCAGGAGAGATTATTCGTGCTTTGGAACTGTCAGAGGCTCCCACGCCAGCTGACCTGGCAAAGCTGTGGAATGACTACAAAGAAAAAGCCAAAGCTGTAAGTGCACATGTTGTTTGGCACTGCCTGCTCACTGTTTTGAACTTAGTTTTGTGTTCACTTATGGACTCCTGAGACAGTGTTAACAGCATACAAGAAACTTTTACTGTTATGAGTTGTGTTCAGTTGTTCTGGGGTGATGAATATATATATGTTTAATATCTTTGACTTTTTTTTTTAGTACATGCAAATCCGCCATACATCTTAAAAGAATGCATGGATGCCTTTTACAGGAGGGGCGAACAATCAAGTCATCAAGTGGTTTCAAAGGCAAAGGTTTCAAGTTTGATGAAATGGAAGCTCAGCTGGCTGATGACCGCAAGAAACTCCAGAAAGCTGCACTAGGTCTGCATGATTCAGACGATGAAGATGCTGGCATGGATGTAAGTTAATATGTTTGTCTGCGGGTATGGATGTAAGTTAATATGTTTATGTAGATTACATAGGCATAGAATGATGCATTTAAAAGGACTCTGATGTGTTGACATTTGAGGGTAGTGGAAATAGTTGGACAAATGTTCTGCAGAACAAAAAAAAACAAAAAAAGATTCGGAAGGTCATGTATGGAGTGCCAGAAATAGCTTTTGACCTATTTTGATGATGTGAAAAAAGTGCTTTAGACGGACTAAGTATTTTGACTGATTAAATAATTGTTCCTTAGATTTAATGTGGAAGGTCATAGTAAACAAAGGCAACTCTTTAATTTTATGTTGTCAGTAAAGGTTTATAGAGAAGAAAAGGTAAATCAAATATCTTTTGGGAGTGGGAATGATAGGAAGTTATTTTCTTATGTGTATGGTCTGGATGGATGATGATGAAGTGGAAATTAGATAGATAGATACACAGACAGATATATGGATAGATATAGATACATGTAAGTGGTTCTTTATTTATGAACAGATATAGATACATGTAAGTGGTTCTTTTTTGATGAACAGATTGAGCAGAAGATCGAGGACATGTTTGCCAGTCGCAAGCGAGTGACGGAAGTTGCCAAACCAGTGCCAGGTCAGGGACTGCTCCCCAATCCTGTCATGCCCGCTGTCCCTGGCCTGCCCCCTCAGATGATGCCAGGCATTCTGGGGCCGATACCTCCTCTCAACTTTGGACCCATACCATCTGCTGGGCCACCTCAGGTGGGGGGCAAGCTGGAACTGGCCAGGAGATTGGCTGCCAAGATCCACATGCAGAGGAATTTGGGGCCAGAGGCACAGGTAGCTTTCTCAACTTTTTCAGTTTTCATTTTCCCAAACATTAATGTACATAACTTCTATGTATTTAAAGGTCTACTTTAGAGATTTTCGATAATTTGTAAAAAACAGGTCTACATGTCATATAACTGCAGTATGGTATTCATTTTTGTTTAAAAATCGCCGGAAGAATTTAATAGATAAAAAACGACTTTTGCACACCTGTTCAAACCCCATGCGGTAGACCGAAAACCGTGACGTTACTTGATGGAGTGGCCGTCAGCTGCGATCTACACAACATGGCAAAGCCAAGTGAAATCAACATGAGCTGCGATCCCCCACAGCCTAAAAAGTCACAAGGGGGTGGCAGATATTGTGCTGTAGGTGAGTGCAGCAGCTCAGCAGGAGACGGATATTCTTTGCACACATTTCCATCTGATCCAGATACTCGAAAGAAGTGGATTTGGTTCGTGCAAATATGCCGGGCCGCTAAGTTCTTTTTACCACGTCAGTTCCAGCTGGACCATGGAAACGAGCTATTCCGACAATTGCCGAGCCCGTTCGAGTGGATCAAAAACTTCGTCTGCATTGTGCACGTATACTCTGAAGGCGGAGTGGTGAGCTCGTACAGATGAGTATGATAGTCTCACGTTTATTCTGTTCTTATCTATGGACAGATCACACTTGTTAAATTGAATGAACGCGTTAAGGCTTGAGGAAGGAGAATCTCTGCTCGCTGTCCACGCGTGATCGCATCAAGAAGTCAGTCGGTAGCCTCCCTCGAGACTTTGGTAAAGTCCGCCTTCGGAATGCTGTGTTCGGGCGTCCAGCTGGAACTGAATAGCTCGTTTCCGTGGTCCAGCTGGAACTGACGTGGTAAAAAGAACTTAGCGTTCAAACTGATATGGTAAAGGCCTTGCAGAAACATCCCCAGAGTACATTGGCTGTCGCAATCATAGTCACTGCTTTTACATGATAAATTAAATTCCGAGCAAGATGTGCAAGAACCATCAGAATCGCTTACTGTCACCGTCGCTGACACTCATGTGACGTCATATCCAAGAGCAGTTAAGCCATGCCAAGATTTAGTTGATTACCTCCCGTTTTCTTGATTACAGGTGAAAATGCCCACTTTCGCAGATCGATTCCATGCGATCGGGAGCAAATCGGATGTTTATTTTACCAATTTATCAAACATTTCATATTTCTGCATAAGCTGGCCAGTTATCGAAAACCTCTAAAGTAGACCTTTAATATCGGTAGCCTTACTTAACAGATGAACATGAATCCAGTTGGTTTATAAGAAATCCCTGAGTAATCTGTTTTGGCTACAGACTGTTAAAGTTTTCATTTCCTGCTCACCAAGCTGACACTAGTTTTCTGTCCTACTTATGTTGAAAATCCAGGCAAAATGTTATGTGGATGAACTTAACAGCTAGTGTAATTTGTCATAAACCTGTATTTTTGTTTGTTTTGTGGGATTTTTCAGACTTTCCACAAGAACCGTCACGCCCAGCATCCATTACTTTCACTTTGTAATACAACTTAAAATGTTTTAGAATTATTGGAGGGAAAGACAGTTAGATCCATCCAACATTGATACTAATTGATTGGAAAAAAAAAAAATTGTGCATGATCTGTTCTGTTACAGCTTTGATGTGTAAATAATTTATTGATTTAAGGTGCAATAGACAAGTTGTTAGAACACTTCCTTCTCAGTCTGAGGGTTGCAGGTTTGAACCCTGGTAGTGTGTGAGGTGGAGTAGAATTTTTTTACAATGTTTAGATGTTCAGATCAGCATAAATGCTAGTGGCTGAATCCGGATTTTGTTAAACATAGGCAGGAAATAAAATCTGCACATTGAAGAACCTGTCGTCCATATTGTTCTTCTTTGGTGATAATGCAAACAAAAATACATAGCATGCACCAGGATACTTGGAAAGGAGATGGTTTATCGTCAAGCAGTCCCCATTGCCCACTAAAATTCTATAATGAATACTTAGAGAGCAGCAGCATCACTGTTCATTGCCTGTCACAGCAACCACATGACCTGTATTGGTTATAGAAGACATGAAAACTTCTTTCCACCCTGAGAAAAAGAACAACAGATTTTTTATGACTCACTCATTTTGTGACTTTCTTTTTAAGGACATCAGAATGTCACTTGTTTCCTTTTAGAATGCAGTGCAGTTGACAGGCTTTTTTAATTTCTTTTCCTAGTATTATATCTCGGTAATGGACTTGAGTTGTACACGCATAAACGTGCTTCCTCTCTCACTCACTCTCTCTCTGTGAAGTTTTCTATTGTCACTGGTGGTGGTGTGACTTTCTTCATTTCTGGGTTTCTTTTTTTTTTTTGCGGTGAGGTCTTTATCACTCAGAACAGAGTCAGTCTCCAGTCACAGGTTTTACTGTCGAGGTGTGGGGTTGTGCTTCAGTTCAAAAGTGAAATTCTTTTGCTCTCTTCCCAGCAAAGGCAAGGGCTGACTGTTCTGTGGTGTTGGAGGTTGTGTATCAGCACCATGTGTGTTGATTTGTCCTGCCCGCTGGAGGCTGCTGTGCTGATCACTCTTCTCTCACCTGCTGTTCCGTGCAGTTGAAGTCTGCTGCAGTCTTCCATGGCAATTTATTTTCCTTACTCATAATTCACTTTGTTTTATACATGCATTTTTTTTTAATTGATGTCTTTTTATGTCATCTCTTTTTTGTTCTTTTGTTTTCTTTGTTGTTTTTCCCTCAGCTTGCATATATTTTCAGTATACGACAATTCATCAGTTTCATGTTTATTCTCTCTCTCTCTCTCTCTCTTTCTCTCTCTCTCTCTCTCTCTCTCTCTCTCTGTGCGTTCTTTTGCTTCTTTATTAATATTCAAATATGAGCGTTTTCCCCGAAGTTGGAGTATGGCTGCCTTAATGGTGGGATAAAAAAACGGTCATACACACAAAACTCCGCTCCTTTTGTTGGGTAGATGGGATTAATCCTTGCCAGTCTATACAGGGAGTGTCCACAGGAGTATCAGCCTGCGTACGCGGGAAAAAGAAAAAGAACATTCATACGTTTCATGAGAGTAGCTCAGTCTCACATATCAGTTCCAGATTTTTACACTTGCCTTAAGTAAACTTTGAAATCAAAAGTTTGGCATTTAATAGAACTGTATTTGCTTGTTTTCTTGTATTATCTGTGAATACATCCATTTTTTTGTAACGCCAAACAGAGATGTTGTTACATTCACAGGGATCTTTATGTTGTAGCATGTGAGAGTATGCAGTTTCCGTGGTTCCAGTATGGGGATAGTTTTGGGGTAGGAATAGAACGCATGATTGATGTAATCTGTTTCTTGGCACTATTGGCATTTATTTGTTTTCACCACACCCTTTTTTTAGCAGCAGTAGGATATATATTGTGGAGGAATTTAGATAAAGCAGACTTGGCCTAGGTTCCTCTGTTCATTCATATGTTAAGTTGAAGTAGTCTTGCTTTTTGTACTCCCAGTTCTTATAGAACAGGGAGTACTTTAGAATGGGAACAAAGAAATGCTGACTGTGTGTCTGTCTGTCTGTCTGTGTGTCCGTGGTCAAAATGTGTTCCACTCGCTCCAGACAAAACTACTGGGCCGATCTTTCTGAGAATTTGTAGGTATGTTCATTATGGGCCACGGATGATGCCCGATGTTTTAGTTTACCGCTGTAGCTGTTACTAACGGCTGTAATGGCCTGTAACGGTTTTTCTTCTTTATGGAATATCTCAGAAAGTACTTGGCCAATTTATAAGCGGTTTGGATGATCTTGTGACAAATCGGAGCCTCTCTCCATATGTAAGTGATGTAATGCTGAAAATGGATTAAACAACCGTTAAAAACCATTATTCTGCCGTTATTTTTTATATATAGGTGGATTTTAATGAAATTTGGTATATAGAAAGGTTTATCACACACAAATGGCAGTTCTATATAGTGTTTCAAAATTTGACCGTTAAAAACTGGTATTCTTGACATATTGTCTGATTTGGATGAGATTTGATATGTACACAGGCTTTAGCCCAATGAGGACTAAAATACCGGTTTCGAAAGTGTATATCGGTTATATAACCGTTAAACCGTTATTTTGCCGTTATTTTTTTTTTTTTATATTGGTGGGTTTCAATGAAATTTTGTATACAGAAAGGTTATCACACACAAATGGCACTTCCATGTAGTGTTTCAAAATCTGACCGTAAAAAACTGTTATTCTTGACATATTGTCCGATTTGGATGAAATTTGGTATGTACACAGGCTTTAGCCCAGTGAGAACTAAAATACCAGTTTCAAAAGTGTACATCGGTTAAATAACCGTTATTTTGCCTTTATTTCTTATCTCACAAAGCACTTGGCCGATTTATAAGCGGTTTGAAAAACTGGGAGTACGTTTATATGCTTCGCATCTTGTTTATATCTAATTTATGTTCCCCAAAGTGGGCCACGCATATTTCATGATTTTGTTTGAGGGCAAAAACTTCCCAAGTATATTTGATAGAGCCACGAAGTTTCTCTTGTCTGTTGTGACATTGTTAGCTTTTTGGCTTCATGATCATCTGATGGCAGTTCACTTCTTTCCCTCTTTGCTTTCCTCCCTATACTGCATTGCGCTGTGCTGTGCCATGAAGCATGATAGCATTGTCTGCTTTCCGTACCTCTCATGTTCCATGTTACTCACTGAAACATACTGGCAGTCTCGTGTTGCTGCAGTGATACTGTCTCACTGATACTGCCTCCATTCTGCCTATGTTGTTCAAGAGACGCTTCTGAGTTGACCTGCTCTCTCTCTTCCTGCATCACTGCAATTGGACAGTCAGCCATTTTGTGCCCTGAGTGCAGGCAGCTCTTGCACACCACTTCATTCTCGCAATTAGCCACCACATGGTTTTCCTGCAGGCACTTGTTGCAACTGATTTTCTGTTCCAGTTCTTTATTGTATATACTTGTAGTGAAAACACCAACTTAAAAACTGCCATCAGAGGGGTGCTAAGGACAGTAATGAACACAAATCAAGTTAACCATCCATCAGGGGTTTGTGCCAGTTTATTTCATAATAAAGAGCATAGCTCCAATCTTTTGTAAAACCACATCAGTGTCTCTGTTTGGGATGTAAAGGGGGATATTATTCACCCACAGTTTTGTGGAGGGCTTTTCCTCCCCCCATCCTCTGATATTGAAAGGAGTTTCTCAAGAAAAAGGACACGTGTGCCACCCTGAAAAGAAATCCCTCTAGCGGTAGAATATCTATGTGTTGTTGTTGTCCTGTGATTCGTTGTGTGCCCGGAATCATTCCCCTGACGAATACAGCTTCTGCTGCTCAACAGTTGTCTTACCTAGTGGGAAGAGATTCGTATAATGGCAAAGCACAAGCAGTCATATAACTGGGTCCACTAACAGGGCTGCAGCAGCCACCACCATTATTTTCCTTGCATCAAGCTGGTTCAGTGGGATTGACTTTCCTCCATGCAATGATTTAGATAGTCTTTACATGGAAAAAGATTTCTACCTGGCACTGAAACAAACAGGAAAACTTTATACTAAATTTGGAGCATCTATGTTTTCCTAGTCATTCCACAAACCACACAGACCACAGAAAACATGTGGCCTGCTGACATCAGAGGTCTGCTGTAACTCTACATTTTGTGAATGTTAGAGGAAGGAATGAGGCTGTTTTGTGTGAATAGGTTTTATCAAGTTTGTTAAATGAACCCATGTGTTTTGTTTTTTCTTATGTTGATCAAGATGAACTGTTCAACTTTTTGTTATTGATTATGACTAGATGTGAGCATGTACAAAGATGAGAAAAATGAAGATAACTATTCCGAGTTTAAAGCATGTTCTGCTATATATATATATATATATATATATATATATATAATATATATATATATGGGCTGTTGAAGTCCCATCTACTGATATTGATAAGATATTGATGAAAGTAAGTCAAAACCATTACCAAAAGTTGTGATTTTTTTTTTTTTCAGTGCAGTTTGGGTAAGTAGAATTACTTTTTGGAGGTTTTTTTTTCCCAGATCATCTGCACATTGGGGTGGGTTATTTTGTTTTAAAATGACATCATGGTTAGCTGGACTGAAATTGACTGAAGGTGTAAATTGTTTTGCAGGACATTACACAACAAGCAGCAGCTGCTATCATGAAGGGAGGGAACATTGTTGCCCCACAAGTTGCTGTAAGATTTTTCTTTTATATTCTTTGTGTATATGTTAGAAAAAGATAAGAATGTGAAGAAACTGTTTTCTGTTTTGTTCATTTTTTACACACAGTTTTCATTGAAAAAAGCCAAGATCACTGTCTTCATTGCCTGAGTTCCTGTGTTATTGTCTCCAGCCTTTGATTCATGTTATATTTTTTTTTTTTACACTCTTGATAACTTTCAGTCGGGGGGGGGGGGGGGGGGGGGGGGGCTGGTTGTCTTGGTGGGTAAGGCATTGTAGTCTTGTTCCCAGGTTCAGGTTTTGATTCCCATTCAAGGTAGCAGGTTCGAAGAGATTTTCTTTTTGGAGTTAATATCTATGCAGAGTCTGACTCCTTCCTTGTCCTTCAGATGAAACTTGAAACCAAGGTCCCATTCTTGAACGCATGCATGAAAAATCTACAAGTTTAATCCCATTCCACCTTTGGGAGACAGACCATGGTGAACCTTGGATGTAACTGAGGAATGGAGAGAGAGAGAACAGTTTGAAATAATTTGGATCTGGCATTACAATATTTTTACACATCTTTTTTCCAGTCCAAGACAATAGCAGAGCAAAAAGCAGAGAAGATCAACGCCAAGCTGGGTTACCGACCAATAGAGGAGAATGAAGAACAGCCAGCAGAAACTCCAGCGGAGACATTCAAGCGCTATGAAGAAGAGCTGGACATCAATGACTTCCCCCAGACAGCGAGGTGGAAAGTCACATCCAGGGTTAGTGATACTCATTAGTGAATTGTTTCCAGTAAAAAGTCTGTGGCAATGTCTTTGCCACATGATCTCTACAAATTAAAGTAACGCTGATTGTCTGGGTGAGCATACTGAATGTTAAGTGTGTAGCTCTAAAAAATAGATGAGTTGAAGTGGATGCCCATGAATGAGATGAATGTTCCTTTCTTTTCCTAAGACCTTCCTTTTTCTTTTTTTTTGACCACTTCCATTCATAAGTTGATGTCGTTTTTCCTTTAATGCTGAATTTTAGCACTTTTTCAATGATGTACTTCAGTACATGATTTTTGTTGTTGTTGACAGGATGCTTTGGCACAGATTTGTGAGTATTCAGAGGCAGGCATAACTGTCAGAGGAACCTATGTGACCCCTGGGAAGGAGCCGAAGGATGGGGAGCGTCGCCTGTATCTGGCCCTGGAGGCCACCAGTGAGCTGGCCATCAGCAAGGCCAAGAAAGAGATCTCTCGTCTTATCAAGGAGGAGCTTGTGCGCCTGGTCAGTTGGATGTCCTGTGTGTTGGCCTTCCTCTTCTGTTTCCACTTGTTTCCTTTTCTCTATGCCTTTTTTTCTGTTTGTTCTGATTTCATGTGTCAGTGTCTCACTCGCTTTCCTTTTCTAGTTTTTATGTGTGTATCTGCATATATGATGTGTTTCTGCAATTTATGTAGAATTTGGTGTGAGGGAAACTGCATTTGAGTCTGTATCAGTTCTTTTCTTTTTGTTTTGTTTTGTTTCGTTTGTGGTCTTGAATAATGAGTACAGCTGCAAAATGGTGTGGTAGTCTTGGTGTGCTACCAAATATTGTAAGCAGTGTTTATTGGGTTTTTTGGGTTTTTTTATTTAAGTGGATTGAATATTGGCTGTATTGCTCCAGAGTTATTTTCTCTACTTTTACCTGTCCAAACAAATACTTTATCTCTACTTGGCATGGGACATCACCATCTTATCAGGATCCCCCCCAGAAAGCAATAGGGAAGCAAGGAGCTAACTATGCCTCCTTAGCCCATCAGGCCAAAAGAGTGATTATCCATAGTGAGTTCACTGCATGACTCGTACCCAGACATAATCCGGTTTCCTCCTTTTCATGTTTCCTTTTCCTTTTTGCTTATTCTGGCAAAGGAATATGCTCCTCTCTGTTCTTTGGAGTTTGAATTTGGTTTTGTTGGTGTTCATGGATTCTCTCAAGCGCCCTATTCAAGCTCGCTCATAAGCTTCTTTCTCTCTTCCTTCACAAGGGAGAATATCGTCTGAAAATGTCTGCAAATTGTACTCTGCCACTGCCTCTCTCCTGCATTGAACTCTGTCATCATACTCTCTGGCATCTTTCTCATTGTCCTATGAGCCCTCTGCTTCAGATACAAGAGTCGCGCATCAGCCTTTCATGTCACAAGTGGTGACTTTGAGCTGACACTCTCGAGTCTTGTATTTCATTCACCAAATGCACACCCTGTTCAAACCATGCAACCCAGACAAGAATGGGTCCAGTGCAGTCTTATGATCAATTCAGCATTTTGATATCCATGTGAACCTTCAGTAGTGTCCACCACCTTTGGCTAAAGAGACCCCTGCTTTTCCCAGCTACTCCAGTTCGGTATCATTTTTGAGTTGTGGGGACAGGCCAGCATCTCCCTCTCCCACCCCCCCATCCCCCTCCGGGGCTTGCAACCTTGCCGTAGTCGGAGGGCTTGCGTGGTCCTGTGATCCCTTAGGCTTTGCTGGCGGGGGCGTCAATACTTGACGATAGGCTGGTTTTCTTTACAATGCTTCTAGGCCTGAAAAGTCAGGATGCTATCTGGCCTAAGCACAACGTGGTAAGGAGCTGATGCCCCTGGTAGGGTTTCCCATGTCAGATAGGCTAAGGGTGAGGATCCTGACTAATAGTAACCCGCCTTTCTCCTTTTCTTGTTTTCTGCCTTTCTTATTTGGCTCTTTTCTATCTTCGTCTCCCCTTCAAGCCTTCTTTTCCACACACTTTTTCTCTCTGTGGTCTTCTTAAGATCCGCCGCGTTTGCCGTGCGGTGCGACCTGTGACGGAGGGGAATGAGATCCTGGTGATTGAGAGGGCCAGCGCCCTCAACACATCACTTTGGCTCGGACCTCTCCTAGACAGGGGGTACACTCTGGCCCGTGTGTATCAATCGGCTTCCCCTTCATGGGGCTGGGTCAAAACAGGCAGTTCTCCGACTGGCCAAGGTAACCCCTGCAGTGCTCAGCTCTCTGTTCCCAGGAGTTGGGCATGATCAGGGGGGATAGGGTTGGTAGGTTTCTGTCTGTTGTATATCTCTCCTGAAACCTGGAAGGGGTCAAGACAATGATTTCTTGGCCCTGGCCCCTTAGTTGGACTCCATGGTGGGTGGGTACGGGAGAGACGAATTTTATACTTATACAACATGGCTTTATCCAAAATCACACACCCCATAAAGAAGAGGAAGGCAGTGGACCCCATTTCCAGTCATATGGATTCCGACAGTGACTCGGATATGGAGACGAGACAGAGGACAGGTTTTTTGGCTTCCTGGCTTGTGTTGAAGGGACAGAGCAGGAAAAGCCTATTTCTGCTCTGAGTCCTTTTGCGATTCAGAAGGGCTTTCAGGGTCTAGCAGGTGACCTCAGTCAGTGAAAAGGCTATGGAATGGCACATTCCTCGTCCAGTGCAGATCAAAGCCCCTAAGCAGTTAAATTCGACCAAAGGGGTTATTTGGTGCCCGGATTTGAAAGGTGTCTCGGAAACGGAGATCAAGACAGAACTTGCATCCCAAGGTGTGACAGAGGTGCATAGGGTGACAGTTAAAAAAGGTGCAGAAAGAGTGCCCACCAACACCCTCTTTCTGACATTCTGCAACCCTGTGCTGCCTCCGGTCATTAAAGTTGGGTACTTAAATGTCCGTGTCCATCTGTATCCCCGTTGAGGTGTTTCAAATGCCAGAAGTTTGGACATGTCAGAGACCGCTGTTTGGGCAGGAGGTGTGTGGTGTTTGTTGCAAGGCAACCCATGATGGGCCGTGTAAAGACCCAGCTTATTGTGCGAACTGCGGTGGCGACCACCCCTCCTCTTCACGCAACTGCCCTGTTTGGATTCAGGAGTCCACCATCCAAAGAGTGAAGACTGAAAAGAAAATTTCGTTTTTTGAGACACGCAAACAGGTTGTTGGCAGTCAAACGTCAACAGTGTCTTCATATGCTTCCGCTATAAAGAAAGTTTCCACCCGTTCAGTCTGCTGCCAAACTGATGAATTTATTTTCTCCAAGACATTGCAAAGAAGACTGTTAAGCTCTGGTGGAAGCAAGTCCACCACCTCCCAACCCAAAGAAGGTGCCCCTGGTGGAGGCAGAAAATCCGCCACCCCTCAGACTGCCCAGCAGTCTACTCCATCTGCTGCTGGGCAGATCAAAAAGCCAGCCCTCCCGCCTCGAACTTCCTTGAACAGTGCTCTTGCAGGCAAGGGAGTTCAACCGAGTGTGGAGACGGTGGAGATGAGGAAGAAACCTCCACCATCTCCAAAATCCAGGCCTTCTTCAGCTGTGGGCAAGTCTGCCAGCAGGTCTGAAGACCAACATAGTCCAGTGAAACTAAGCAATAAATTTTCTCCATTGGATGCAGACGTTGACAAGGAGATGACCTGATTTCTCTTCTATTTGTCCTCTGCACCATGGATAGTAAACTAATCCATTGGAATATCCGTGGCCTAAATTCAAATTTTGAGGAGCTGCAGCTTCTGTGTCGAATTATTAAACCTTCCGTCGTGGCTCTTCAGGAAACTAAAATTCAAAGCCAGAAGACCTTCACTCTTTCTGGCTTTAATATTCTTTCAAAACCTGCACAACCATCCACATTGGGACTGTCGGGCGGTGTTGCCCTTCTTTTACATAAAACTTTGCTGTTTAGTCCTGTCGCTCTGACTACCTCCCTTCAGGCTGTAGCTGCGAGAGTCACTCTCCACAAGACTGTTACAATCTGCTCACTGTATCTGCCACCTTCTGTCCCGGTTTGTCGTCAGGACCTTGTCAGTCTGATCGGAGAACTTCCTCGACCTTTTTTGCTGTTGGCTGACTTTAATGGTCACAATCCTCTTTGGGGTAGTGTCAGTTCGTCATCCAGAGGTCTGCTTCTTGAGGATGTCCTTTCTGACTTTGATTTGTGTTGTCTGAACGATGGAGCTCCAACCTACCTCCACTCTTCCACAGGTTCACTTTCATGTTTAGATTTGTCGATGTGTGACCCCTCGCTGGTCCTGGACTATGAGTGGTCTGTCCATGACGATTTGCATGGAAGTGACCATTTCCCTGTTCTTTTACAACCCATATTAACTGAAACCGCCTCTGTCTCACAACATCTTAATTATAAGAAGGCCAACTGGAATCTTTTTGCTACCAATATTTCAAAAGAATTCCAGGACGTTGATTTTCTTCAGAGTCCAGACCCAGCAGAATCTCTGACTAACACTGTGGTAAACTGTGCTAAAACTTGTATTCCAATGTCTTCCAATAAACTCCAACTGCCCCAAACACCCTGGTTTAATTCTGACTGCCAACACATCTCAAACGTACGCAAACGGGCTCAGCGTCGGGTATACCAACGACCTTCAGGTCCCAACGCTCGAGCCCATCAGAAACTGCGTGCCAAATCGAGACACACTTTCAAAATCAGTAAACGTCAGTCTTGGAGAAACTTCTGCTCTGGGTGACATCTAAAACTTCAAAGAAAAAGTCTGGAACATCATCAGAAAAATCAAAGGGAAGAACACCAACCCCTCCATTCATCACTTGAAACTTGCCGATGCTCTGATCACTGATGAACAAGCTGTTGCCAATCTGTTGGCCTCCACCATCCAACAGAACTCCTCATCTTCAAATAAATCTGCAACCTTTTTAAGAAACAAACAAATCAGAGAGAAATCTTTATACAATTTCACATCAGACAACTCTGAATCCTACAATCTTCCTTTTTCAATCACCGAACTAAAATTAGCTTTGCAAACCTGCACTGATTCTGCCCCTGGTCTGGATGACATTCATTATCAGGTTTTGAAACATCTTCCAGAAAGCTGTCTCCAGACTCTTCTCAAAGTCTGTAACCATATCTGGACCACAGGGTGCTTTCCGCCCTCCTGGCGGAAAGCCCTGATCATTCCAATACCTAAGCCTGGAAAGGACCTTACCAACCCTTCCAACTATCGTCCAATAGCTCTGACTAGCTGCCTCTGTAAGTTGATGGAAAAGATGGTCAACTCCCGTCTGATGTGGAAGCTGGAAACCGATGGCCTTTTGGCCAGTGAACAGTGCGGTTTCCGGAAGTACCACTCGACAGTTGACCATCTAATCCGTCTGGAAACCACCATCCGCAACGCCTTTGTCAATAAGCAGCATGTGGTCGCTATCTTTTTTGACCTAGAAAAAGCGTACGACACCACGTGGAAATCAGGAATCCTTATGGACCTGCACAGACTGGGTTTTCATGGTCATCTGCCTCTGTTTATCCAAAACTTTCTGGCTGATCGACAGTTCCAGGTGTGTGTTGGCACCACACTCTCTGACATCCATGGGCAGGAGTTGGGTGTACCTCAGGGGAGCATCCTTTCTCCAGCCCTTTTCAGCATTAAAATCAACGATATTGTCAAATCAGTAAGCCAGGGTTCTGAGTCCTCTCTGTTCGTTGACGATTTTGCGCTGTACGCAGTTGGAGCTTCTTACGCCAGCGTACAGCGTCGACTCCAACTTTGTGTCAACAAAATCCAACAGTGGACCGAGGAAAACGGGTTTACCTTCTCACTACTAAAACTCAGTCAATCCATTTTCACAATTTTCGTCAATTTTTTGCTGATCCTGAAATTTGTCTGGATAAGTCCACCATTCCAGCTGTAAAAGAAGCCAAATTCCTGGGAGTTATTTTTGACCAAAAACTCAACTTTCTCAGCCACATCAAAAACCTCAAAACCTCTTGCCAGAAAGCTCTGAATATTCTGTGGGTCGTAGCACACACTGACTGGGGCGCTGATAAGAAAACTTTGCTGCACCTCTACAGAGCCTTGGTCCATTCCAAACTGGACTATGGTTGTGCTGTGTACGGCTCTGCAAAACCCTCTTATCTGAAACTCTTGGATCCTATCCACCATCAAGGGCTTCGTCTCTGTCTTGGAGCATTCCGCACCACCCCTGTGTACAGCCTGTACGCAGAGGCAGGTGAACCCTCACTGTCCAACCACAGGCTGAAAATGTCTCTAAATTACTATATCAAACTGTTCTCAGAACCGCAGAATCCTGCCTATGACTGTGTCTTTGACCCCCAGTTTCAAAGCAAATTCGAAACCAATCCTAACTATATTCTGCCGTTTGGTGTTCGTATGCAGCCTCACGTGCGGAATGCAGGTCTAGACCTAGGAGTTGTGTTGGATTTTTCCAAGTTCCCAGATCAGCCTCCGTGGACCTTTTTCCTCACCAGAGATTCGTTTTGATTTTGCAGCTTTTCGTAAAGAGTCTACCAGCTCTCTGGCATACAAGGCCTTATATGCTGACCTCTGTTCAAAATTCCCATCTTATCAGAAAATTTTCACTGACGGTTCCAAGTCTGAAGATGGAGTGGCCTGTGCAGCCTATTGCCCTGGTGCTCCTTCTTAGATACTGTTAAAACATATACCTCCAGATGCTTCTGTCTATTCTGCTGAACTTACTGCTCTGGTTCTGGCATTGAAGATAATTTCACAATCTAAGAGGAGGGACTTTCTGGTTCTGTCAGATTCACTGTCAGCTTTGGAGGCCATAGCTGGCCGCAACCTTCAGCATCCAGAACTTTTACACTTCTTTGATCTTTTTACTAAGTTGAAAGCGGATGGTTACAACATTATTCTGGCTTGGGTTCCTGGTCATGATGGCATCGGAGGGAACGAAATGGTTGATCGTTTAGCCAAGAATGCCACAAGAGAGAAATTGTCCAACATTTATATCCCTTGCTCAGATCTGAAACCCAAAATTAACGATTATGTGAGAGACCTCTGGCAGGAGGATTGGAATACACAGACGGATAACAAACTCTTTCAGATCCGTCCAAACCTTAAGGAGTTCCTCCCATCTATGTCTGGTGGTCGTAAAGAAGAAACAGTTCTGTGCCGGCTGCACACGGGCCATTCGTATTTTACCCATTCGTACCTTTTAAAGAGTGAAGAAGCGCTGTGGTGCATTCCATGTCATGTGCCACTCACAATGAAACATATTCTTTTAGAGTGTTGGGACTTGCACGATGTGAGACACAAACATTTTACAGCAAAGTCCATGAAAATCCTGTTCAGAGATGTCCCGCCTGACATGATCTTTGAGTTTTTGAGAGAGATTAACATTTTTCATCTGATTTAAGATTTTATGGAAGAAAGATTTTTAATGAAGTTTCTGGTGCGTTTCTAGAAGATGTCATTTAAAGAGATGTGTGAAAGTTTTTTTTTTTTTTTTTTAATGACTTGTGATTTGATTTTAACGTGGTGACAGCCCTGATGTGGCCCTTTGCGGTCGGCTGGGCTATAAGCAACACTATCTATCTATCTATCTACCCCCCCCATCCCCCAACATGCTCTACATTCTTGGTACCTTGAAGTGATGGAGAGTGGGTGGGGTAGGTGTTTTTGTTGAGGACAGATGTTAGTTATTTCCCCTGACAAAGCTCAGGATTGGATGGTTTCCTGCTGGGAGGAGATTCAACAGGTGGGAGGCCTGGACGTCCACTGACAGTGATGAGTTCCTTAATGGTATAGACATGTTCAGTTAGATCACAGACAATGGGTGACAATATTGGTGAGTTTTGTGGTGATGATGAGTTCAGAAATTTCAAGGCTTCAGTTCCAGATTCTGAGGTCTGTCTTTGATGAAACCTTAGAAAGTGGAATGCCTATAAGGATTCCCATCATATCTTCTTTTCCATGGCGAAGGTTCAGCCACTGTGGTGTCTGCTGGCCGTTTGTCCTCCATGCTCAGTCTTCTTGTCTCTCTCTGGTTTGGAGAGAGAGTCTTTTGGACTCATTCTATTCTTAAACTTATCTGGGTCAAGTATGAGGCAGTCCACTGGCAGGGGCCCATTTCTTTCGGTAATATTAAGGTTCCTCCTGCCCCTCAGCCATATTCCAGCTCGGCGTCTTGTCTTCCCATTCCCTACCCTTATCCCAGCTTTTGAAAATAGCAGTCAGTCTTGTCCAAGCCTGATTTCTTCTTCTAAGTCCTTACGAATTGGATTTTGGTCAACAGGCCTTTGAAGTGCTTTAATTCAGCAAGTCAGTCCTTTTAAATTATCAGGAGGTCCTTTTAATTTGTGAAAGGTACTGTTCAGTCCTTTTTAATTAAAAAAAGTGAGTGAAAGAAACTGAAATAAAATCTGACAATCAAAAATGTAATTCAGCAAGTTGCAGCCAGTGCGATGTGGTACTGTAGCAGACTAGCTAGCCTGGCATGATGTTGCAAAGTGGCTGACGTCACTCATAGGCTGGAGCATTTCTCTGAGGCTGATGTCGAGTCTTTTGGCATGAAGTCACAGTGCTAACATTCGGGGCATGTTGCCGAGTCAGTTTTCATTAAAGAAAATTCTGTCGTGAAAATGTCATGGTCAGTGTACAGGAAATTTTTTAAAAGTGAGAAAAAAAAGAAAGAAAGTATTTACGATTAATATCTATAGGTATATAACATGGCGGCTTCTGAGCTTTACAAGATAATGAATGACATCGGACAATAGCTACATGCTACGTGTCTCAACACTCACAAAGAAAGTTTTGACTTCGCCATCCTGCTACATTGTGGTTTACCTGCTATTGATAGATGTGTATCTTATTGACTGGAACATTGTGTTCATATGCTGCACTGACATTTCAAAATGCCAGGGAAGTGTTACTTTCAAGACGCATGATTAACTTTGAAGGATTTTTGTGAATGGGTTTGAAAGGAAGCAACTGACAAGCACAAGCATACTGCACGCTGCCTTTTTTGTGGAGTTTCAGTAGAACTGGCATCAATGGGCTAGAGTGTTCTTAGGCAGCACGCTAAGAGTGACAGACATCAGAAAAATGAATGAAAATTCAAGACAGATACCAGATGCAGCATGACTGATTTTTTCATTCCTTCAGCATCTGTTTTCACAAAAAGTAGTGTCAAGTACAGTCACTTCCAGTTCCTGTATCAGCATTAGCAGTACCAGCAGTGAATATCCATCAGTTCAAGTCCAGACCAGAGATCTGGGGTTAGCAGCAATCTTGACGAGTTAGCAGCAATCTTGACAACGATCGATTAATGTCTGAAGTGATACGGGCATTGAAAGTTGTTGACTGCCACTACAGTTATAAATCATCTGAACAGAGTGAATAATTGTTCAGATCAATGTTCCCAGACAGTGACATAGCTGCCAGATTTAAATGTGGGGAAAGAAGGCACCGATACCTGACAACATTTGGGCTTGAACCCCGATTTTCTGAGCTGCTGTAAAAAAATGTCAAGGCATCCTCTCAACTTGGATATGTTTGCTCTTTGACGAGTCTTTGAACAAGCAAAACCACATGAAGCAAAAATATTACAAGGGTTGACTGCCAGAACCCAGTATCTCTCTTCTGTATATGTATGTGAGATACTGGGTTCTGGCAGTCAACCCTCGGCACACTTTATGATCCACATCTGGCAGGATTCTGTAGTGAAAATGTATTATTTGATATAAGAGTTTTTGGGCTATGCTAAGGGAAAGGACATGACAGACAAGTTTCAGTCCGTCTTCAGAGATTTCAATCTGAAAAAGAGTGACTTGTTACAGCATGGCATGAATGGACCCAATGTGAACTGGACTGTCTGTAACATCATCAACTGTGACCTCGAAGACAATTATGAGGTTTCCTTGCTGCATGTTGGAAGCTGTCACTGTGCACACTGCCTTTCGTGCAGGCTGTGAAGCAACTGCGTGGAAGATAGAAGATTTCTTTCTGCAGTTTATGCTATAAAGTCATGTTCTGATGTAGGCAAAGGTCCTTTGAAAATGATGAGGTCCTTATAAGTCCTTTAAAGGTCCTTTTTTTTGCTTCGTGCCCAGCACCTGGGAACCCTGTTCAAGGTCCCCTGCACTCGCTCCTCCACTAGGGTCAACCCTGGATCCCTGTTGTTAGTTGTGTTTATTTTTGTTCTCCATAGTTGATTCTGCGGGATCATCTGTCTTTCTGCCCACAGTGGGCGAGTGTTTTTTTTTTTGTGATCAAGGAAGGCCCCAAGGTTTGCTTTTCATCCTACCCAGTCTGACGTCAACCCCAGGTTGGACCAATGTTCCTTTAGACCCAGTGAAGGCACCTTTTTTTTGTCGAAGAGGTGGATTCCCTAATTTGAACAGTTCAAGTGTTCAGAGGTTCTTCCTTGTTTCCCAGGATTTTTCACCATTCTCCTTCAAGTGGAGGTGAATGTTTGACCTCAGCAGGCTGTATCTTCATCTTCTCACCCATGGTTCACCAAGGAGATGTTCAAGTCTACACGCACCATTTTTTTTTTAGATTTGTCCATTATCCTTGGACACATACTTCCATATTCCTTTTCACTAGTTATATAAGAAGTACCCCCTCTTTGCATTCCTGGAAAGGTCTTTGCTTTCAGGGCTTTCCCATTCAATCTGTCACTCAGCCTTGGGAAATGATGTTATTCAACTCCAGACGATAGGCTCCTGGCTCAGGCAAGTAATTTGCCAGGCTTACATCTTTGACCTGACGCTTTCACAAAGAGCAGAGATAAGAGGACATAAGATCCAGGCTGTCTCTGCCAGTTGTACTTACAGGCGGAGCATTGTAGTAGTTAATATTGTGTATGCAGCTAGCTTGAAGTCACAGACAACTTTGGAGGGTTCTTCTACATGGACATGTCTGGAGTTACGCAGGCACTTGATTGTCTCAAGGGTTTGTAATTGTTCAGCTGCAGCACGTCCATGTTTCAGGGGGTATTGTAGTTTCAACACTTCCTGCTGCTTACCCATTGACCCTGTTTGTTTTTGGTGATCTGATCACCAAGTACCATCGCTTCCAGCCTCAAGTGTGTTTTTGCACATATGTTTGCACATTTTGAGTGTACCATTTTGCATTTGTGAATGTGTGTATGTGTTATGGTATGCTTGAGTCATACTGTTATACCCACTCATTCCAATATATCGTGGAAGAAGGTCTTCTGTTCCTGATTTTTGTGCATGGGTCTTTTATTTCTTCTTTGTATGTATTTCCCATACAGGAATTCTTTTTGCCCAACACTTTGTGCCGTTCTGTTAGGGAAAGTAGGGACTAGAGGTGTCTAGACCGAGCATGGGGACATTAGCTTAAGGTCCTTGGTGGTCTTTGACACCAGGTTCTAGACTTTGGGTACTTCTGATGTAAGTTTAACAATTCCCTTTATAGGAAAGCATGCTTACCACCATTCTTGTGAATATTCTGGCATTTGCTTAGTTATTTGGTTAGGGAACTATTTAAAAAAAGGAATTTCGCTACTGAAAAAAAGTTCTATGTTATACTTACCTATCCAGACACTAGGATGCCCTCCCATCTCCCTACTTTGATGGGGAAATATGCAAGAGCATATTTTGGGTACGAGTCATGAAGTGAACTCACCAGCAGCAATTACTCTGATGGCCTTGCTGGCTAAGGAGGCCTGGTTAGCTCCCTGTTCTCCCAGTTTGGTTTGGGGGGGGATCCTGATCGTATGGCAAGGTTCATGCCAAGTAGTGATAAGGCATTTGTTGAGATAGTGAAGTATATATGTGTAATTAATCTACTTTTAGTGGTAAAATTCCTTTTTTCTGTTTTTAAAACCACAGGATTTTTTTCTGTTGTCGGATATAACGTTACAAGAAAAACGTAGAAGCTTTCAAAGTTATCAGTAAAGAGAAGACTAGATTGCAAAAACCACAGATTCAATGGAAAAATATACTTAGAAATGAAAATTTGATAAGTCATTGATCTTTGTGTATGCAGGCTTTCTGTTTAATGTTTGTCCATTTGTTTGTTTTTGTCAATATTGAATTTTGGGATTGCTCATTTGTGTGCATATATGTGGAATAGCATGTGAATGTGTCTTTTGGGGAAGGATATGTTTATGTGTGTGTGTGTGTGTGTCTGTTATATGCATCTGTGTGATGCTTGTATCTTATATGTGTTTAAACATTGTGTTTTGTTTGTTTCAGCTATGTTTCTGTTTTGCATAATTAAGAATGTATTTTGTTTGTTTCAGCAAAACTCGTACCAGCCCATCAACAAGGGGAGATACAAGGTGTTATAACCTACTGTTCTGTTGGAACATTTATAGTGCCGTCAAAACGAAAAGGGACTTCACTGTTCATATGGTCAAGGTGGTATTGTTGAAGTGAATGACTGCAAGAATAGATTACATAATCCTGTCACGAGCATATGAAGTTTGGATGGGGTTGTTTCACAGTCTGTTGGATGTGTGTAAATACCCAAAATGACTTCAGTGGCATTGTGAGTTTGTGAAGAATGGGATTTCATTTTTGCAAAAACTGAGAATTGTGGAACATTATAGACATGGTTCATTGATTGTGTGAGTGTGAGAGAATGTGATCTACATTAGTAAAAAAAAAAAAGAGCATTGAATGTGGTACATTTGTAGGCAGCTACATCTTCCTGTTTTCTTAGTGTTGAGTTGCTGTTCATCCTGAGAAGTTTATATCAGATTTTAAGTGGACTCAGTTGCTGGGACCTTGGAGATATACATGTTGTTACATTCATGGAAACCTCAGTACTGGTCACAAGGTCAGGATGACACTGGAAGCCAGATTAATTATAATAGCAAAGGACGAATTTACACAGCTCCATGTCCAGGGTAGATAGATGGCTCATGATGTGTACAGTCACAGACAAAAATAACTAGAAAAATATCAACATGCATGCACCAATAAATAAACTTTTTTTTAAAAAGTGACCAAGTAATAAATAAAAAAAAGTAAATTGACCATATATACATACACTGGTGTTGTCAGCAGCAAAGCATCACAATAATGGAGTCAACTGTTGTATAATAAAGATGTATACACATGCACTTGAAAATGAGAACATGTCAGATAAAGGTAGATAGGTTATTGTTTAAGTATTGCTGAATTGGTGAGATTTAAGTGATTTTATTTTTTAAGATAGCTGTCTTTTATTTGGGTGGGTCAATAAATTTCAGAGTGGAATTATCTGTCTGTAAATGATCGAAGTGATCTGAACAGGAAGCAATGAACAGAAGGTTAGGAAGATTGGAGAAAGGCCAGAGAACAAGATGCAGCATAAAATGTAAATTTCGTATTTCATTTCTGGGAGGCCAGTGAAGGGATTTAGGGATTATTGTATAAGGAAAATATTTGCTTTAGAAATAAAGTGAGGAAATGCAAGCTGTGGTCAGTCTTTTGTTATCCCATTTTTTACTCTAAGCAATAATATGTAAGCAGTATTCTGTATAAATTCATTGTACACAAAGATGTAGCACTGAAACATACAAAACTTGCACAACTGGATTTTAAAGAATCTGTTCCAATACAAGTTATCATTAGTTATATGGAAGTGACTTCATTTTTTTGGCAAAACGACATAGGTATCAAGTGCTTTGTGAGAAGTATGATTGAAGCATCATTTATTAGTTTCAGCTTCGTAATTCTTTTCTCTTATTTTGTCATTCAAGGACAATTCATGGTTTAATTTTTAGCAGGGAAAAGTTGTTTCCATACACTAAAGGGAAGTAGATTTGAAGAAAATCTGTTTCAGCTCCCGGCTTTTCAGCTGATGGTAGAATGGGGTTTGTCACCAGGACTACCTTGGATGTAAGTGAGGTTGGTGTATTCAGTAATGAACAAGAAACAAGCACAGTAACTTCTGTTCTAAACAAGACAAAGCTCACAGCGTAAGCTGTGATGCTTAGCACATGCCTTCAGCCCCCTCCCCTTCCCCACCCCTCAACCCCCACTCTCCACCCCACCCCTCCCCGGCCTCGTCTTATGAAAAGAGGCACATAGGAATAAGTTATTGAAAAAAAAAGCTTCTAAAGTGCACATACTGTTCTTAAAATGTTACTCTGAATCAAGAGTGAATCTCCTTTTAATAACAAAATTGTGCAGCAGTATAACAGTTCTGTTAATTGAATCACAAGTCCCTTGTCTGCAATCTTTTCCCCCCAGTTTGTGTCGGAATTTTTGTGGGGTTTTTTCTTTTCTTTTTCTTTTTCTTTTTTTTCGCCCGTTTTTCATCACCATAGTAGCCACTCGCCACTCAGCTACTATACTCAGAATGCCACAGTTGCTGCTTGGTACCACAAGCATTCTGATTCAGTTTTTGTTTGTGGTTTAGGTTCCTTGCATAGTAGAATAGTACATGGAATAAATTTGTATAGTATAATCTTTAAGATGGTGTATAGACGATAACAATTGGTTTAGTGATACCAAAGTTATAGCCATGTAAATCTGATACTCTAGCTCTGTTTAACAGCTGGTTTTCAGCTGCTCACAGCTTAGGGATAGCTGGCAATGAAAGGGTTTTAAAAAAAAGGGTTAAAACACATGTAAAGATTAGGGGTTTTGTTTTTTGCTGTCAGCTTTGCATATGATTGAAATTAGAAATTGTCCATCTTGTCTATATTACAAAGTGCATTTGTCATTGTCCAACTGTTTATTTTTGTTTTGTTTGTTTTCAAAATTTTTACAGCATTTTCAGTAGGAAAAAAAAAAGAAGGAAAATGGTTTGGTTGCTTTTCATACCTAAACACTCTCCCTCTCCCTCACCTCCCCTCCTGTGTACGCAGGCTGATACTCCTGCGGACACTCCTTGTATAGACCGGCAAGGATTAATCCCATCTGCTCAACAAAGGGAGTGGAGTTTTGTGTGTATGACTTTTTTTTATCCCGCCATTAAGGCAGCCGTATTCCAACTTCGGGGAAGGTGCATGCTATGTGTAACGTGTCATCCATACCAACGGCCAAACTGGCATTCTCTTCCTAAAGTTGGTGATGGGATTTTACGTGTGTGTAAGATGTTATGCGTGCGTTCACACACGGAACCTCGGGTTATAGTCTCATTCGAAGAACCGAGAGTCAGAATCAATGTTAACTCCAAGGGAAAAATCCCCTGTACCGAAACGGCTTGGCGGAGATTCGAACCCGCAACTCAGGATCACCAAGATTACGAATCCTGCGCTCTACCACTGAGCTATTCCAGCCCTCCCTAAACACTCTATTTCTAGAATAAAAATCCATATCAAGCCACCATCATGTGAGAGTTGGCGATGCATTTGGAGATCCGTTTGTTGTCAATTTTAGAAACTTTGGTATAACAGTGCTTTGTCACTAAAAGTTGGGGGTAAAAAAAGATGGAGTTTTCAGTCTAAGTCCAGGTGCTTGACTAGCTGAGATAATAGAGAGGAGTTGAAACAAATTTTGCCAAAAGATGAATTCAAGAAACAGTGGAAGCAGTATTTGTCAGTTCATCTCCAGAGTGCTATCAGTATGAAAATAGACATGTTCACCGTCATTCATTTGGACAAAACGTGACAGAGTGATCAATGTGGATATATCAAATTACAAATACACTTTATTGGTTGATATCTTGGATTTGTTAATGTAGCATAACAATGCTGATAACAAAGTTTGCAAGAATAACATAGCTGCCAACCCTCCCGAAATTTTCGGGAAACTCCCGAAAATGAAAATCTGACAGGAAATCCCGAAAGTTGTCTTTTTTCCCTGAAAAATGAAAACTAAAAAATCACTTCACGTTTTGGTAATTTTTCGCAAGGTGTCAGTAAAAAGACACATCGGTTTACCAAAACAAATCGACTTCCGCCCGGTACTTCCGTCCGGTACTTCCGTCCACGTGAAAATGGCTTCAGGAAAGCAGTGCCACATGGACTCGAAAAAAAAAGGCAAAAGTCAAGTTTTTGCCATGATACAAAGTCGACTACGCCTTCATTGATGCGTCCAAGAGAGACGAATATCATGCATTTTGTAAAGAATGCCGTACTGACATCAACATCTCACATGGTGGCAAAAAAGACATCGAACTTCATGCCTCTTCTGCCAAGCACAAGAGGAATGCGGCGATGATGCCATGATGGTGGTACATGGTCAAAGCCAACATGAGTGGGGCTTGCTATGAGCAGCAGTTACCAATAGAGCTGTTGAAAAAAGCGAAGTCGGCAACATCAGATTCCCTCAAGGACAGAGAACTCCCCCCCACCCCCACCCCAGCATCCTCCTCCTGTTAGGCTGACAGGTTGTGAAAAAAAAAGTGTAGTTCTGAGCAGATATAGGTGTACATTGTAGGAAAGGAATTTTTCCTTAGTGATTCACCCCCACCCCCACCCCCATTTTTTGTGTTCTTTATTACCATGGTGATGATGATTACCAACATCTTAATAGAAACTTTCAGTTTGCTGTTACAAGACTATAGAGAATCAGATATCCAGGGATGATGAAACAAGAAAATTGCAATATTGGTGGTGTCCATTGTATACAGACTGAAAAACCAAGACTTCCAAAGCATCTATCATCGTAGCTAGATAATCTAGGAGCAAAGAGCAACATAAATGGACATTAGTTTGGAGACTTTTCTTCTGCGTAACCTGTCAAGCCACAGTTTACTTGTTGGACTGAAGTGGTAAGTTGAAGTGCTTTCTACTGTTGAGTAATGTGTGATGACTGTAATATTTGTAATCTGTATGCTTTGCTATCAGTACTGTTCATGTCTAATTCTAGCATGATAAGATGGAAGAAATATCCCTTTTCGACCCCAGAAAAGCTCATTTTTTACCTCCAAATGTGCATGTACCTGTCACTAGTCAGCGTCTAGGGGCAACGCCCCCAGACCCCCAGCAGGGGCATTACCCCTGCACCCCACCAGGGGCCTACTGCGGCCCCCGGACCCCCGCTTCTCACAGAAAATTCTGTTCCAACAGGTTGGCAAGTATGGAATAACAAAGACAATAGCACAGGTTGTTTTTTTTAACTCCTTTTGGTGGGTAAAGTTTGGATTTTGTGTGCTTTGTCAATTGAAAGAAGCACATCATCATTCAATACCTTTTTAAAATATTACTGCATTACTATTGCCTCTCCAGGAATCCAGATTATAAGAAGTGCATGGCGAGAGAGTTGGTTCTGCAATGGTGAGAATGTCACTGTCCTACAATACTGAATGAGAGTTATTGTCCATTTGTTGTAAACAGCTAAATGAAGACATTGTTTTGTGTCTGTTTACACTGTACATGTTTAAGGTATAGTAAAAGTGGTATGTCAGTTTCACTGTTCTGGATTTATATTATTAAAGTTTACTGTGAACATTGTGTTTTGCAATTGAATTTTGTATGGTCACTTGTGCAAGGATATGAGTGGGTGCATTTAGGCACATGGAGACTATGCATTTAGTGTGTGCTTGTTTGCACGCATGTACCCACAGTAACATACACTTATGGAATTCACACACTCCTACAGACAGTAGACTGTTGGCATACTTCTGTTTACCATTTTGACATTCACACCCTTCTGTTTACCATTTTGACATTCACACCCCATAGTCAGCATGGGTCCATGTACACACAAATGTACATGTGCACATATATATGCATGCGCACATGCACACATCAACTACAGATAAAATTGTACGGTAGAACTACATTACTATTTGATTCCAGAAAAGTTTTAATGGCCCAACAAAACAACAGATATCAACTTCATTATTTAGTACAGGAATAGTAATAAAACCCCAACGCCACAGTAAATTTGAAACTCAAGACCATCAAGCTGTCCCAGAGAAAAATGAGGGAACATGATGCAGTCCTGCCCTCACATTGCACGTCTTTAAAGGACAGTTAAATGAATCTCTGGAAATGCATTGTGCATCAGTTTCCTACAATGCAAAAAGGCATTTGAGCATTAAGGATGAGAAACACTAACAAAGTTGGTGCCATTATGGCACACCACTAACATGCATCAGCCCAGAAATGTGTAAACAGTTATGTCTGATCAGCTTAAAATGAGTTACAAGTGCTGAAAAAAAAGTAAATGAAAATAGAAATAAGAAAAGTGCTGAAGCAGTGGTATTTTGCTGTACATGTAACAAAGCTTCCAGATCATCACAGGCAACATTGCTGTAAAGTTCTTTTAACTGTAACAGTTCTACTGAATTTAATAGCCCTGGACTGAATCGGGTAAAAACAACAGGTGAAAAAGATACAGCATTCAGTGGACTCTAGAAATGATTAGATGGCCATGACTTTGAAGAAATGCCAGAAAACAAAACATTGAGCCACATGCCATCTTGGCTGAAGAGGAGCAAAACTTCAGCAAGAGTGAAACTAAACTGTAGTTTAAAAAAAAGAAAAGAAAAAAGGATGTGGAACAATCCCACAACTTTTTAAGGGGAACAGAAACTGCATGCATGCGTATGCAAATGCTTACCTGAATCTCTGTGTATGCATACCTGTGTGTGCCTCAGTTGGGCCACCAACTCATGAACAACATCCTAGCCCAAAATCTACAACACTGATTTCAAATAGGTTGGTGCACACAAAGGCAAAAATCACGCATCTGGATGTTCATGCTCAGTCTGCAAAGTCAAATGTGTGTTTTTGACGATTGGGATATGTCCAGGGTGGATGGCCTTAACCCGAGGAAAACTGGAGCGAGCAAATCGGGAGTCGAAGAGAATTTCATTAAGGCGTTGCGAAGGACAGGGTACAACTCTGTGGCTGGCATCTACCCCAACCAAACAGGCTCAGCTTGGTTGAACCTATTGGGAGCACCAGATTCCCACCGCCACAGTAGCTCTGGGGGTTGCCGAGACACGGAGGCTGTCCAACCACTTCAAGGTAGATGTATTGTCAAGACAGATTTTTTTTTAAAGTTCAAGGAAAGGAAAGAACAAGAGGACACATAGAAAGATGGGGAAAGAATAACAAAATACCATTCGCAATCAAAGTTCACCACACCCACCGGGTAAAAAGAAATTGCCATCCACTCATCAAACACGGTGCTTTAGGAAACGATTTTACATCCATAAAGATTAAAAGGCAGTCATCTACATTCCCCTACTAAGTTTGACTTTATGTCAGTCTTCCAACATTATGGGGAATCTTGCATGAATTTTTTCCTCAATTCAAGTCAAACGCAAATATAAATGCATGGACACGATGAGCACAAACTCAAACTCATGGAATTTGTGGAAGAACTTGCGGACAAACCTTGGAGCTAACTCCCCTCTGATGTTATAGTGATGGACTTTGTGAGGGCTTTCAACATGGTCAGCCACATCATTCTGGTTCACGAATTTGAACTCTACGGCTTTGATGGAGATGGCCGTGGATGAAGATGAATAGCAGACTGCTGAAGGGAGGAAACACAAGCTGTTGTCCCAGAGAAGCCGTTCTGACTCTTTTTCAACGGGAGATCAGGAACTCCCCTGGCCCATGTCTTTTTTTAAGTTGCACATCAAAGCCCTTCCAGACAGGGTGACCTCCCTTGCTGAGTTGTTCGCTGGCAACAGCTTCCTCTACCACTTGATGCTCAAGCACAGGATGGGCAGCAGCTCCAGTAAGAACTGCGAACTCTGGAAAAATGGGAGACTGAAGGGATACGCATTTCCATCCAGACGAATGTTGCTTCATGCATGTCACCAGAATGAAAACTGCCTTCCCCAAGTACACGCTGTCTAACCAAGATCTTGAAAATGTGGGTAAAGTTAAGTACTTCAGCATGCAAGAAAACATTAAATGGAATGCCCACATTAGCAACATCGTGGCCAGAGCTAGTAACACCTCGAGCTTTGAAGGAAGGTCACAGACAACAAAGCAACAAAACGTTGAAGAACAGGCCTACAAAGCGCTGGTTAACCCCTGCCTCAAGTATGCCTCCAGTGTATGGAACCCTGGTCGTCAGAAAAACTTTTTTTTTTTAAAGTTTGAGTTTGTCAAAGCATCGTTGGTCAAAAAAATACGTATCATAATCCTGGAATTAAGATATGTTGCCAAACAATGAAACTATTAATTTCATATTAAAAGTGGAGTTTCTCACATAGTAGTAGAATAATACTTAAAGCTGAAATGAAATATCTAGTCGGATCAAGTGATGATAAAACAATGTTTTTGTTTATTCAAGCATCAAAATTCTGAATTAAATCTCATCATATTACATGAAAACATCCTGCTATACAATCACACGGCAATAACCATGTGATTTTTTTCCCTCTTGGCAAAAGAGTTTTTTTTTCCTTTTAGCAAAACAGTTTTTGAGATAATGGAGCTTAAGTGAAGCATCCCTTCCATTCAACCAGACCAGCCCGAACTAGTCAGACAGGAGAGGCTGCCTATGCTGTTAACTTGCAGGTTAAACACTTCCATATGTCTCAGCAGTCACATTTCTGTGGTCAGTTTTGCAAGGCCCCTTGAAACCCTGGCCAGTCACATGGCAATGCAAAACTGAATAGGTCATCCCATCCCTAGCCCTTTCCCTCCTCTCCTCTCCTGAGTCATTCATGCTCACCTGCTCCATCGCTGATCGTGCTCGCGTTCTCTCTCTCTCTCTCTCCACACACACACACTCATCAGGCGATCAGCGGAGGGGGAGAGAGAGAGCGGGAAACACCAGAGACGTAGAGGTTTCACGTCTCGGGTAACACTCTTGGTGTGGCGTCGCAGCAGGGGGGATGACCGGTAAGCGAGTCAGCATGGGAGCATTGCTTCGGCGATGGTAGGTAACGACTTTCAGCAAATGAAACAAGTAGGCATGACTCAACTTTCAGCAAATTAAAAACAAACAAAACTACACTAAACTAGATTAAACTAATGAAAAAAAAAAAAAAACTGAATCCAGATGAAAAACTTGGAAAGTTCGAGAAAGCGCTCACACGATTGTAGGCCTATTCAAGAAAAATCGAAACAATAATACCGGCGAAAAGGACGTACGTTGTACAGTATGCAAACTGAACCCAGAAAAATACAGCGATTTCATGAGGTTCACACATACACACACTTGTGCCAGCTCGTGCACACGTGAGAGAGAGAGAGAGAGAGAGAGAGAGAGAGAGAGAGAGAGCACGTCCCTATCAAACACGTTGCCCAAGCGGATAGAACCTTATTTGACTGGCACATAGATAGAATACAGCTTTGAACTTGACAGCGCAGTTATGAACACTTCTCAACACGCTGTTTAGGATTGACCACGCCCAATAAGATTAAGACATTTTTGTTTCTTGTGCTGTTCTATATTTAATATTTCATTGCCCCAGTTTTGCATGCAAGGGAGGGGGGGGGGGGGGGGGGGGGGAGGAGTGTGTGGATGGGTGTGGGGGTTTTGGGAGCCTCCAGTGGCGTTGCAGCCGTCCTCTATGGGTTTCAACTCCCTTACCCTACACAGGTGTCATTGCTGTTGTTTGTTTTGTTGTAGTCTGTACACGTTGGAGTGAGCATACATCAAAACGAACATGTAGAAGACTGAGACGAACGCAAGTCAACCCAACAGCCGTTTGAGGGAATCTATTTTGCCTACGTCTGTTTTTCTTTCGCTAAATTTTAATAATAATAATAATAATGATTTCTTATATAGCGCTTAATCAAACGAATTTCTCTAAGCGCTTTACAAAGTCATACTACATTCACCCTTCTCATATACAATAATACACCTTACACCCAACTACAAATACTATTACTACAATAACTAACAAATCCTAATCCTACCAATGTGACATTCACTTATTCTTCAAATATCACTACAAAAACTTAATCCTATAACGTTCAATCATACAACAAATACATATAATAGAGAACATACACATACGCTACATTTGAAAAGGCCCAGACGGCTATGAGTTAGGTTGTACCCCCCCCCCCCCCCCCTCTCCCCACAGCATTGACTAATTATGAGAAAATAGATGGGTTTTAAGTTTAGACTTGAAAGAAGAGATAGAATCTGAATGTCTGAGACAGTCTGGCAGTCTGTTCCACGTCGCTGGAGCTTGAAAAGAGAAAGATTTTTCACCAGTAGTAGTCCTGAAGCGAGTCATTCGCAGAAGGCGGTCGTCAGCACAGGAGCGTAGTTGTCGAGAGGGGGTGTAGATTTTAAGGAGATCTGAGAGATAAGAAGGTCCATTTTCAAAGAGAGCAGAGAAAGTGAGAGTTGAGATTTTGTACGAGATACGGTTTGAGACAGATAGCCAGTGAAGAGAGTGGAGGAGAGGCGAAATGTGAGCATGTTTTCTTGCTCTACAGACGACTCGGGCTGCATGATTTTGGATTCGCTGTAATCTTTCTATCAGGTATTTTGGAAGGCCGGCCAAAAGTGAGTTGCAGTAATCTATTCTAGATAAGACAAATGCACAAATCAGAGTTTTTGTAGCATCTGTAGAGAGAAGGTGACGTACAGAGCTGATTCTTCTTAGTTCTAAATAGGCAATCTTGCAAATATTTGAAACCTGTTTCTCAAAGGAGAGGGATTGGTCAAGTATGACCCCTAGACTGCGGACAGAGGTGGAGACAGAGAGAGCACAGTCATTGATATGACAGTTGAAGGCAGAGAAGGATGGTTAGGCTGTTTTGTCACGAACATGAGTTCCGTCTTGTCGTCGTTTAGTTGTAGTTTGTTGGTTGTCATCCAGTCCTTCAGGTCTGCAATGCAGCCCCGCGTCCGAGAAATCAGTGAGTCAGTTTCAGCAATGGGAGCCGACTGATGAAGCTGAGTATCGTCAGCAAAGCTCTCATGCGACATGGCGTGACCACTGATGACGTCAGACACAGGACTAGCATACAGCACAAAAAGGACTGGCCCAAGTACAGAACCCTGAGGCACACCGTACCTAAGAGGAGAACTGTCTGAGTATCTTCCCTGTGCACACACTGTCTGAGTACGTCCAGTCAAGTAAGAGATAATCCAGTCGAGAGCTGTGTCTTTGAATCCAAAGGAAGTTTGAAGCCGTGAGAACAAAATATTATGATCGATCGTGTCAAATGCTGCAGAGAGGTCTAACATCGCTAATAAGGAAACATTCCCATCGTCAAGCCCGCAGAGGAGGTCACTGACTATACGGAGGAGTGCTGTCTCACAACTATGGCCTTGTCTGTAAGCAGATTGATGAGGATTCAAAAGGTGATTCTTTTCGAGATGTTCTAGAATTTGTTCCAAAACGATCTTCTCCAATAATTTTGATAGAAATGACAAATTTGATACAGGCCGATAGTTCTTTAAAACATTTTTATCTAATGAAGGTTTCTTGATCAATGGACGTACCACTGCGGACCGGAAGATTTCAGGAACGTGACCAGAGGACAAAGAGGTATTGATAACATGAGTAAGATGGGGTAGGACATCATCAATGCACTGAAAGAGCAAGTTAGTGGGAATGGCATCAAGTTCACATGATTTAGGGCTGCATCGCAAACAAAGTTTTTTGACATAGTCTTGACTAACAGGACTAAAACAAGCCAAAGGAGGTCCACAGTAAACTTTGTCATTCAGAGGATGTACAGGTGCAGTAGAATCTAGCTTTTCACGGATAGTGTCAATTTTTCCATTGAAAAACTCTAAGAATTTCTGAGGGAGCTCTTGAGTTTGGAAGATGGTGGGAAGGGGGCAGTAGCTGACTTTGCCTAGGAGACTATTTGTGACATTAAATAGTTGCTTGGCCGTATTACAGGCCAGTATCTTTGAAGAATAGAACAAAGTTTTTGCTTGATGAACAATGTCAGTAACATGATTTCTCGCAGTTTGATATATTTCCCTGTGCACAGTCAGTCCCGTGGCGCGCCATCGCCTCTCAGCCCCCCTCCTCTCCTGCTTGGCCTCCGACAACTCGGGACCCACTGTGTTGTGCCATTGACACAGTGAGCGATCAGTGATCAAGCGCCTGCTCACTGGAGCATGCTTATCAAGCATGGCACGGAGGGCAGAGGTCAGCTGACAGGCCGATGGCTCGCTCGGTATGGCCGTGCTCAGATCAGATTTGAAAGCCTCTATATCGGTAGCAGACATTTTCCTAACTTCTTTGTAAGTCTTTGGAACGGCGGGCCTAACGATATCTAATTCACACTTCACAACATAATGATCCGATGCTAGGTTATTGTCAACGGTTGAGGATTTGAGAAGATGATCACTGTCTCTGTAGACTACCCAGTCTACTATGTTACCCTGTTTGTTCGTCATTTCATTCACGGACTGCTGGAGTCCGAAAGTATCTAAAATTTCTAACACCTCGGGCGTGTATCCAACTGTGGGCTTATTGAAATGGAAGTTGAAGTCGCCGATCAATAACAATGTTCCTGGATGGTCATTTACAAATTTTTCTTAACATACCACCAGCTCTCTCTCTCTCTCTCTCTCTCTGCCTCTCTGCGTGTGTGTATGTGGGTGAGTGAAGGAGAGAGAGAGAGAGAGAGAGAGAGAGAGAGAGAGAGAGAGTGTGTGTGTGTGTGTGTGTGTGTGTGTGTGTGTGTGTGTCTGTGAACGTGTGTGCATACGCGCATGATCAGATCATTTATCCATCTATATATGACACTTCTGCCACCGAAAATTATTACAACAAACTATGCATACAGACACAACTTCATCATAGAGAAAACTGATTTATTTTGTTTCGTTTTTAATCAGGAAGACAGTACTTCTTTCTTTTTTTCTTGAATATGTAGCTTGTGTTCCACAACATCAACAACAACGACGACAATAACACATACAGACACAGATAAACGCTCAAAGACGTGAGCGGTTCAAATGTCCACTGCGAAATCACTTCACTTTTACAATATATCCTCATTAATACATATTGTTTAAGACCCGGCCCATCACTACCTCACCCATGCCTCCCATTCATCCGTCCTCTCCTCTTCTTACGCATAATAGCCTATCTGCTGGTGATATAGAGGATCCTACAAGCAGAAACTCGGATGTAATACTGAGGATCCTACCAGCAGAAACTTGGATGTAATATTGAGGATCCTACCAACAGAAACTTGGATGTAATATTGAGGATCTTACCGGCAGAAACTGGGATCTCCGCCTGTCCTGGTAGGAACTAGGATCTGCGTTTCTTTCCAAAGAATAAGTAGTTCATCCAGATCGTAGTCTCTCTATCGTGACATAAACATATAACGATGTACGCACGCTGATGTTTCTTATAAGATTAAAGTAGTATTTGGAAACAAACAAAAAATGAAATGAAAAGATGGGGCGGGAGGAAGGGGGGAGGGGGTGGGAATTATGGGCGGCAGATTTGGTCTAAGAAGGGGTGTACAAAAATTTGAATAGAATACGCGATAGGTAAGGAGAGGATGGGCGGATATTATGGTTTGAATAGCAGCGCTAAAAGAATGGAAGGAGCTATAGAGATTGGGAGTGGAGAGGAACGTTGAGTTGTAATGTGGTGACGAATAGACCCGCCTACACTCCTCTACACTCCGCCTGCGTCTCATCCTCCTTTCAGTCAGTGTCATCTTTCTCCCACCCCGGCTTCCACCCCACGCGACGCCTGTTGTGCTGGTGAACAGGGTGGCGGCCTCGGACGTGACGCTGCGTGGTGGCGCAATACAGATCTTCATTAAGAGGCACTGGGTGGGACCATATCCCCGAACTTTCTCAGCTTGCTTCTTTGTCGGGTCTCTCTAACTCCTGTTAGGAAGGCAGGCGTGCATGCGGCCTGTGGTCTCTGAAATTCCCAGACATTCCAGGAAAAGGGACGTTTAAATATTCTTCGAGAAATGAGCTCGTTTGCACAGTTACCGTTATTCTGACGTTTACGAGTGAACTACCGTGAGTCCAGCCTGACGCTCTGCGTCAAATCTCAGCAGCCGAAGCCTTGTGGACTCGACCGTTGACGTGAGCGACCCACGGCCTTTGGGCTGACTGCCGGACACAGCATGGCAAGGTCCGGCCGGCCGCCAGTGCTGCCGGGGACTGCGACGTGTCACATGGGGGTTCTCCTCCTGCTCGCACTGACCGCACCGACGGTGGAAGCGGTAAGTGGACATTTCGCAGATGATGGTGATTTTGGTTTGGCCCTTCTGGACCGTACCATTGCCACAGTATGGCTCTTGACCTATTCCTCGTCTCTCCACTGGCGTGTATTTCTGCTCATTAATTCATGCACTTGCCTGTCGGTGTCTACCCTCTATTATTTTCTTTTTTCGCTCGTCTTATCGATTTAAAAACTAACAAGCAAACAAACAAAAACGGAACACACAAAAGGTTCAGTGGTGAAAAGTGTTACTTACGAGGAAAATATAGATGATATTTTAGAAGACAATTCTCTCTCTCTCTCTCTCTCTCTCTCTCTCTCTCTCTCTCTCTCTCTCTCTCTCTCTCTCTCTCTCTCTCTCATTAACTCCTGTCATCGAATTCAAACCCGATGAAACAGAGGAGATAAGATAACCCTGCATATCGCTCTTTCAGGGCACACAAAACAATGCCCTGAGTTCATGCAAAGCAGCGTTAACCAAGAGAAGGTATGCACAAGTGCTTAAGAAGATCGCATATGTAGTTAGCACAGCCAGAGGAAATACAACGCCACCAGAAGCTCCAACGACAACATTCTACACGGCAGGAGCCACAAACCATGGTCTGGAATAGGTGTGACATCAAGAGCATAGAATCAGAGTTCACCGGATGGAGTGGTTGACTGGGCGTGCACAGCTGACCTTCCAGTACGGGAAAACCATCCAGAGAATATCAAGAAGAGTGGCATGAAAACGGATATTGTGCTCCACTCAGGATTATCAAATCGAAAAAATCTGATTGAAGTCACTGTGCCATACGAAAGCAGAATGGCGCAAGCTCACATCTACAAGACTGAAAGTTACGCCAGTTTGAGGGAATAATATGGATTCCAAGCCAAAGTTCTCGCCATAGACATTGGAACAAGCCTAGCTATGATCTCACGAAACAGCTCAGGATTTCTGGTTAGAAGACTAACACCATATAGGCAATGGAAGAGGCAGCTGAAAAGACATCCAGCTGGATCTGGTGGGACAAAAGTGAACTTCGTAAAGCTTAAGTTACCCCATATAGAACAGGTGTCCGGTTGTGATGTGGGTTGGATATCCGTCTAAACTGGCAAAGCTTTAAGATGCCCACCCTTCCAAAAGTTCCTGTTCGAATTAAGAGAGAGAGAGAGAGAGAGAGAGAGAGAGAGAGAGAGAGAGAGAGAGGTGATTGACATTTTTATGTACAAATTAAGCATTCCCGTAAAAAAAAAAAGGAAAAAAAATTCTAGTCTAAAACTGTTCCTAGATGTTTGTATTCGTCCAACCTCTCTATAGCTTAACCATCAATAATAACATTTGTTACGAATAGAGTGGAGAGGAGGCTCTTCATTGAAATCAACGATCATTTCTTTCATTTTTGAAATAATAAGATCGAGATTTTTTTTTTTTTTTTGCACCATAAACAGAACTTACTATTTCAAAATAAACAGAGCCAGAGTTGGAGAGACAGCCAATGACAAAATCATCTGAGTATTTGATAATGGGAGTTTTGTCTGTGCCTCTACAGTCATTTGTAAATAAAGAACGGGAAGCAGCTCTATACCCCGAGGGGCACCAGTGGGGATAGAGCGTTGAGAGGAGATTGGAGACTGGAAACGGACAGACTGTGTTCTGTTACGTAGACAATTGACAACCCACAGAGTAAGCTTCGGATCGATGTCTAAATCAAGCAGTTTCTTGACTAGAAGGTGAAATTACATCGTGTTGAAAGCAGAGGAGAAATCGACGAAAAGAATACGAAGAAAAAGCGTCTTGGTTGTTTTAAGTGGAGGAAAGCATTATGAAGATGGGTCAAAGTAACATCATCACTGTCCTGGCGGGGTTTGTAAGCAAACTGAAGGGGGCGGGGGAGGGGTTAAGGTGCTGATTTGTAAAGGTTAAGAGGTGACGGAGAACAAATTTTTCAAAGCATTTCATGACAATTGAAATCAGAGCTACGGGGCGGTAATAATTTAGAATTGTTCTTTTCCCTTTTGTTTGGGATAGTCGGAAAGACAGTGCCGTTTCTCGAAATGCTGATAACGGAGCATGTCTTGACAGGCCAGCTGAAGATTTGACAACACTCACGGAGGTCAGAGGCACACATCTTCAGCAATCTCCCACATACATTGTTTGGTCCTTCTGCTTTTCTGATGTTTAGTTTTGAAAGTATAGACTCTACAATATTCTCGTCCCATTCAAAGGTCTTGTTTATCGTCTCCATCCTTGATTTTTTCATGTGGCTGCGATATTACCTCGTTCAGTTCATCCTCCAAATCATCCCTTTTGTACCGACGATAAAAAAAAAATAAAAAAAATTCAGTTTATTCAGTCTGCTCATGAATGTTCATGGCAAGTGCCCGTTTTCTTTTATGTTTTCCCATTAAGAATGTTCAACCCATCCCATGCACCTTTCATTTGTTCTGTTTGGAAGTTCTGCTCAACTTTATCTTTGAAATCTCTTTGTCTCGTACGCAATTCTCCCCTCAGCTTCCTTTGAACTTGCCTTCTGCCCTTTCTGTTCCGTACCTGAAACGCTGCTTTCTCTGTTATCCGTGGTTTGTTCCTGGGAAAGAGGTAAACACTTCTAGAGGGAATGATCATGTCTTTACAAAAGTAGATATAACCCGACACAATATCAGGCGCTTCATGAATATTCTGTATGACTCAATGAGCACACCCCAATCAGTACAATCGAAACATCCTCTCAATGTACGCTCTCTGGCGCCTACACTTCCACACTCTTTCTCACAACACGTTCAGTCTGGATTTTGGGTCTGTAGGCGGGAGTCAGCTGCATGGTGTGATGGTCAGATGAACCGACTGGTGGAAGAGGAAATGATTTATAAGCGCGGGGAATGTTTCCATAACATAAATCAATCGTTTTATCACAGCGTGTGGGGCATGTCACATACTGTTTAAAAGATTTAACTTCTTGTGAGTCACGACGGTCAAATCACCAACAATTTAAAACAATTCAAAAAATAAATGAATAAAAAAGAAGGGGGGGGGGGGGGGGGGGGGCGCGTCGGTGGAAATAAGTTGCAGGTCACGAGCAGCAGCAACAATTGTTTGTCCAGCACGTGCAGCAGATGGCTGGTTGAAAACTGGGGCATACATAACTGTCACAGATAATTATGCGTGCGAATTCCCGTGGCAATGAAATGTGGTCTTGAACAGAGTGAGAGCAGTTACAGTTTCTCTGTACATAGTTTGCTTTTCCATGCACACATTCGCGTTGTCGCACCATCTTTCATTGCCATACAGGCACATACATTCCTTGCCCGTGTTCTCATCATTCTCACATTTCAGACCTTGTGGCTCACCTGTTGCCCTATCTTTACGCCTGCTGCCCTTTTCCAAACAGTCCCATTCCTTTCATTTTGATTGTCTGGATTGAAGCACTTTGCATATACATTGATGGCATGCGAAAGGAAATTAGGAGAATCAACTTTCAGGCACGAAAAGAACATTCCACGACAAGACCAATTCTGAGAACAACTCAGTTGTGCCTGCATGTGAATACTCGCTTCATTAAGTAAGGCTTGGCACATTTTTTGTTGGGCAGTCTCTACTTGCACTTAAAAAGAACCAAATTTTGCATTCGCTGCAGAGCAGGACACGATACGATTAAAAGAATATACTGTGCGATGAATAGGCCCATGTCTTGGTGAGGGCTGATCGTCTGACCGACGCTATGTGCACTTTGAGGACAGAAAAAAGCCTCGACCTATTGGTCTTCATCAGACTGGACAAGAGCAAACAAATAAACAACAGAAAATAACATATTATGTTAAAAAAAAAAACAAAAAAAAAACCCCTACAGTCACCATGAAAATGACTCAACAGGGATTTCAAAAGGAAGTGGTTAAGAGGATGGAGGTGGTGGTGTGGATAACAGGGATTAAGGAGTGGCCAGTGGGGTGGGGTGGGGTGGGGGTGAAGAGAAGAAATCGTCAAAAAAAAAAAAAAAAAGACGACGGTAAGGTATAGATATTTTATCGATAGTTCACTCACTGCTATGTGAACCATTGAATAGTATATTTTTCAGAACCATTTGTTTTTGTCCGTCCGGAGTCGACTTTGTGTGGAAAGATTAAGGTCAGAGCCAAATGTTGGGGATGAGCTGTGGGGTGGGGTGGGTCATGTCAAAGGAATGAATCGGTCTCGTCCAAGTAAGCTTAATGGGCTGGATTGCTGTCAGACTCGTCAACCAGCTCTGCATGACGTTTCCTGAGAAAGCCTGTTGATACGATGTCGACACGTATAGGAAAGCGGTGGCTGCGTGCTGGGTCACGTGTGAGTGAGGAGGCGGGCAGTCATGACTCACAGGACTCATTCTTCATAACTAAATATAGAATACACATGTCAACCGAACCTGACACAAACAACAAACAAACAAACACCCAGCAGGAGCCTGCAATCGCATGCACTTTAAGACCTGAACCGTCAACGCAGAAGCGTTGTCAATCTTGTCAGGGTCCGACATGATTTTCATTTCTTTTCTTTTTTTGAAAATTCTTTGTCTTTTCTTTTTTTTTTCTTTTTTTTTTTTTTTAAACATTATTTCTTTTCTTCTCTTTTTTCTGTCTTGAATCCGACCATAACACTTTTGTGACGTATTTTGTACATTTGAATGATTCATATCCCATGTACTAGTTTAGAAACTGCATGATTTGCTTTCCCTTCCCTCCTCGATCCCCCAATTCCAAACCCACCCCTTGTGTGTGTGTGTGTGTGTGTGTGTGTGTGTGTGTGTGTGTGTGTGTGTGTGTGTGTGGTGCGTGCGTGCGTGCGTGCGTGCGTGCGTGCGTGCGTGCGTGCGTGCGTGCGTGTGTGTGTGTGTGTGTGTGTGTGTGTGTTCAGCTCACATCAAGATAATAAAACTAATGTTATGTTTAATATCCGGACCGAAAATTTATTGTTACATATGATATAAGTGACCTTTAGGCTTCTAGAGCGATGCCTAGTGTGTGAAATTGGATTGAAAAAACAAACAAACGTGTGTGTATGTACCTACATACAGACACAGACAGACAGACAGACAGACAGACAGACAGACACACACACACACACACACACACACACACACACACAACAACACATACACACATATATATATATACCTACATATATTCTTATACATATGTATGTATATTTGAGAGAGAGAGAGAGAGAGAGAGAGAGAGAGAGGCTGTGCATTTATATCACGTGTCTACGTCAGAGAACACTCTGTACTGAACATTCAAAATATTACCATCCGTAAGCACGTGCTACCATCCGTAAATGAACACTGCAAGACAGGTAGGCCTACAAGGTTGCAATGTATTCTTGTTTAAAAAGCAAAAAACAAACAAAAACAAAACGACAAAGTAACTTCACGCATTCAGATTTCCTACTGTCCTATTCATGGAAACCATTATCAACCTCAATACTAAACTTCCTTGACAATGGCTTAATATAGAGTCTTCATAAGTATGGTCTTGACTATTGAAGGCTTTCATGTTTGAAGGAAAATGTGTGTAGTAGACAAGACCTTTAAAGGAGTGGAAGGACCACAATAGAAAGTCGTTCTCCCCCCTACCCCCCTCCACCACCATCCCCCAACACACACAATCATGTCTAGAATCTATATTATCAGGTACCCAAGAATTGCTTGAGTCAATCTACAATCCTCATCCCAGCACAAAATTTTGATATGATTTGACTCTCTACAGTCGTGAAGGATGCAAAGGACTTTGAAAACCCCGTAGGCCTACTCATTTTATGGACTGGGGAAAGGACGACGAACATGGATGAGTTAAAAGGTCCCATAAACCAGCTACTGAACAGATGGTGTTGGGACATTCTCCAAATAGTAACCACTCCCCAGTGAAAGATTCACACAATACCGGCTTAAATTCCTGCTGTCCCACCCTAAAGATACTTTAATTTAAAAACCGGTTTGAAAACCAGTGGTATTTACATTTTCTTTTTTAAGCAAACAGATTTTGTCACCCAGTCTCAGCCCCACTCGCTCACTTTTGTTCACTCACACGAGAGAGAGAGAGAGAGAGAGAGAGAGAGAGAGAGAGAGAGAGAGAGAGAGAGAGAGATATGCTTCACTCTATTTTGACTCAGCTTTTCTTTTGTGAAGAAAGTTTATAATTTCTTGCTTGAAATAAAGAAATCATCAGTTTCACATTAAAAAGAAAAGTTATGAAATCCTGCTTAAAGTTAACGCCTCTTCCTTTATTTGAAAGCACTAACCTATACTGTTTTATTTCGATTCATTTGAAAGGAATGCTGTCTTTGTTTCATGAGCCAAAATATTAAATCTAATAAGAATATCACACAGTTTTTCTCCTGCTGATCTCCTCTCAGAGCTCAGTGAGTTGTACGCTTTAGCAGCAAGACCGAATTAAAAAAAAAAAATAATTACAAACTCAGTGCTAGACTCATGCTGTTGAGTGTAACCCGACTGTAGCCTACCTCACGACAGGAGGGAGGTGGGAAGGGGGAGGTGTGTGTGTGTGTGTGTGTGTGTGTGTGTGTGTGTGTGTGTGTGTGTGTGTGTGTGTGTGTGTGCGCGCGCGCGCGCGCGCACGCGTGCACACACAAGTGCACTTGTTTGCTTTATGAATACCACTGTTAGTATTCATCATCGTCATCATCATTACATCATGGTCATCATCATCATCATCATCATCATCGTCATCATCATCATCACCATCGTCATCATCATCATCATCATCATCATCATCAGTTTCAGTTTCATCAAGGAAATACATACATCCTTTCCTTAACCTTAAATCTCTCTGTGCCAGGAGGCACATAAGGCTTGGACGTCTCTCCTCCACTGTGTTCGGTCTGCAGCTGCATGGCGTACAACACTCCCTGTTTTTCAGCCTGCGCTGTTTCTCTCCTTCTCCACCATTGTTTTCGGTCGGCCTCTTTTCCTTCTTCCCTCTGGTGTCCAACCACGGGCCACAGCACAGTCGTCGTTCCTCACCTTCCTCATTATGTGTCCAATCCAGTTCCACCTCCGTCTCCTCGCCTCCTTGCTGGTCTTTCCTGCTTCTGCCGTCTCAAGAACTGTCTTATTGGAGACATGTTGTTGCCATCGGATCTTGAAAATCCTCCTTAGACACTTGGTCTGAAAGGTGTCAAGCTTTTCTTTCTCTCCTTTAGTCAGTTTCCAAGTCTCGCATCCGTAGAGTAGGGCGGACAAGACAAGGCTCATGAAAAAGGAAGCTTTAGTCTTTCTGCCTATGTCGCTGGCTTGCCAGATGTTTGATAGCCGCTTCATCTGTGCGCTGGCCAAGGCTACTCTCTTCTTGACATCAGCTGTGCCTCCACCGTCTCAAGGAAGTATCACTGCGTGCGAACTAGCCTGGTCCATATATCATGCTAGACCACATCTAGTAAGTTTTGAGATGACAGTGCACACGATTCACAGCTGATGAATAAATGAATTAATGACAATATGAGAGGATTTAAGACCAAGGTCTCATGGATACGACTTTGCAGATGTCTGACCTGCACATTAGCCCAATGCGTCGTTATCATTATTATAATCATTATTATTATTATTAATATTATTATCATGATGATGATGATGATGATTATTATTATATTTGCTATTGTTGTTGTTGTTGTTGTTAGTATTTGTCCATGTATAATAAATGTTTGGAGTGGTTGAGGTTCAATCCTGTATAGTCAATGCACCCGCTTATATTTATATCTATATATCAGAGTTTACACACACACACACACACACACACACACACACACACACACACACACACACACTCGCGCGCGCGCGCGCGCTCAGAGAGAGAGAGAGAGAGAGAGAGAGAGAGAGAGAGAGAGAGAGAGAGAGAGAGAATTAGAGAGAGAGAGAGAGGCTCGCACACATTAGTCGAAGAACTTACTAAAACCCGTTAAAAGAACTTACATAAAGCAAGCTATGATAGTAGAAAAATAGTGCATATCAATCGTAATAGGTTCTAAACCAGTGTATATTAACATCCCTGGATATAATCTTTTTAGAAATCTGCTGCAAAGTGTTTAAGCTGGTTGCCGTATGAACTCCAATATCTATTTGAACACACGTTTCATATTTTTAGTGAGTAGCTCCTCACACGATGTGCACCATTTACGGATGGAGCCCGAGTGCTCTATGGTAACAGAACACGTTTCTCGCAAAACGATTGGGCATTGCCATTTTCCACATTGTTTTTTGTTGGGACTGGTTGTCGTTGTGACACTTCATTGCACTCTAACTCAGTTCTCAAGAGAAATTTGGTATAGAACTGTTATACTAGATACAAATTCTGCACATGAAACAGTCATGAGAAATGTGCCTAATTAGCTATGACAACACGCTTTTCCAGATCAGCGGATACAGGAACAGTATGGACACTTACTATAGGTATGGTGTCCACTCTTACACAGATGGTCACGTTGCACAGGACGATTTTGATTTTCGACTGACGCCTCTGAGTGAAATAAGCCCGTGGTCGACCGAGGCCAAACACACTGATTGGTGGAATGGATTTATAGTCAATGCTTGCTAACGTAACAACGTCATGGAAACGTCAAACCTATAGATTCGGCTTCATTTGGAAAGCAGATGGCACCAAAAGTCTACCAAACATCTCCAGGAAATGTGTTTTTCTTCGGTGGGAGTCTCAAGTAAACGTCAACTAGCAAATTTCTTTTATGAGAAACTGCATCGCAGTGAAATTAATAAATGGCAAAATATGGGAGAAAAAAAAGGGTAAAGAAACAGAAAAATGAAATAAGAACAAAAGGAGAACGTCGGCTTTCTCCCCCCCCCCCCCCCCCTCCTCATTTTTGTGTAAGCTTAAGATTTCATGTAACTGGTTTTGAGCAAAGTGTCTTATCAAAATCAATCGTGATCTAGACAAAATCTTGAGTTTTATTCAAACCACGTAGGTGGAATCTCTGTGCAAAAAGTAGTATAGTCCCTTTTCGAACTGGTCAAACAAAATCGGAAATGAAATGAGGCAGGGAACAGTAAACGATAAACAGTAAACAAGTGGGGTATTTTTTGCTCCCATAAGAAAACCTAACACAGTTGTTGGCCTGCGCTTGTTTTTTTCCCCCACTATTAGATTGTTCGTCTATGTATTTGTCTGACTTTATTCAAGTTTAAAAGGCTGTGCCAGTCTTGAATAAAAGTTACTCTGTGTTAGGTTTTCTTATGGGAGCAAAAAATACCCCACTTGTTTACTGTTGGTCAAACAAAGAAGTTCACACAACGTTCGTTGAAAACAAACTCATCTAAGCACAGACAGAAACAGCTAACACAGCATGATCACAGAGATACTGGCCAATTTATGAGGGTAGTTATGGTCACTCGTGTACTCGACGTTGTACTGCTTGACATTGGAGGTTTTAGATAAACTGGGGAAGAATCGATGGAGTTTTTTTGTTTTGTTTTGTTGCAGTTGTTTTTTTCCTTGTTGCGAACGTTGCAGTCTCATAAAGTTGCTCAAATATATCTTACTGGCAAGGGCTCGTGAAGGCTGTGAGAATTTGCCCATCAGATGCGTC
>CM065714.1:31428054-31440554 GCA_033310375.1 Conus canariensis
CAAACTTCCATGTACATTACCCATGGGTATAATGCTAGCTGGAAAAAAAAATGCTTTTTGTTAGTCCAAACAGAAGAGTAGGCTAAATTACGGTGAATGTAGATAATTGTCGATATTTAACAGAGCTATATCGATTATGCCCTCATTCGATTTAAATCGCTGACGGCTGTGAAGAAGTCAACCCCCCCCCACCCCCTCCCTCCCGTTTACTTCAGTTCTCCCTTTGCTACCCACCTCCCCTCCACTCCTTCTTGTCAGATCGCGCACGTTCATTTAGCCACATCAGCTCTCAGCGATTCTCATCACAAGGCTGCAGTTACATTCACTTCAATGTTCGGGGGCGTGTGTGTGTGTGTGTGTGTGTGTGTGTGTGTGTGTGTGTGTGTGTGTGTGTGTGTGTGTGTGTGTGTGTAGGCCTATGTGTGTGTGTGTGTGTTGTGTGTGTGTGTGTGTGTGTTGTGTGTGTGTGTGTGTGTGTGTGTGTGTGTGTGTGTGTGTATGTGTGTGTAGGCCTATATATGTGTGTGTGTGTGTGTGTGTGTGTGTGTGTGTGTGTGTGTTGTGTGTGTGTGTGTGTGCTCGCATGCCTGCCTGCATCCTGCGCTCGCGCACATTAGTGCTTGCGCGTACGTACAGTGCTAGTTGATTTACTCAAGCGACAACCGACTGTACTCAGCAGACACTCCCTATGTCTGAACTTCAGGTAAAAAAGCGTTCGTCACGATTGTGCATAGATGACATAACATAGCTTTCATTTTTTTGTTCAATCCAGCGAGTCGAAGGCAGATCGTGCCTGAAAAGCCAGCAAAAGACGATCTCTCACAATGTGGGTCGTGTTTGATTCTTTGTGGTCAAACATGAAAAATGCGCAGCATTTTCATACCCCTGAACATAACTTTTTTTCTGTTCTTTTTTTTCTCTCTCCCTCCCCCCCCCCCCCCCCCCCTCCTCTTCTTTTGTTGTAAAGAAGAACTTTCAAAGAAGAACTTTCTTTAATGATTCTGTTTTGCTGACGAGGGAATTTGCCACGTTAAGCATCTAATTTGTGGTCATCACCACACTAGCACGGGAGAAGGCGGCAATCCATTGAGTCCGCATGGATACTGGGGAAGAGTGGTTATGGGAGAAAAGACAGGAAACAGAAACATAGACGTGTTCAAAAATGATAATGATGATGATCATCATTATCATGAGATAATGAAAGTAGTCAGAAGGTCGTGTGGGAGAGCGCAGGCTCTGTCATGGTTGAAGGGATCAAGGATCCGTCCTTCGATCTGGACCGTCGATAAATCAAAGGGTCTGGTAGTTTTTGCGTAATCTTTCTGAGAGACAGACAAAACAACAGAGGAGAGTAACAAAAAATCCTTCCAGGCTGGGGTAATAATTGTCATCATCATTATTCTCCTTCTCCTCCTCGTCATCATAGCAGCATTATCACCATCACCACCACCACCACCATCATCATGATCATGATCATCATCATCACCATCATCATTACCACCATCGTTATCATTGAGTTTATGTGTGAGGATCCAAAAGATGTGAAGGAGATGCAAATACTTTATCATCGAGAGTACAGATCATTTCTACTGTAATGATCCAAGGAATGTAATTCAAACAAACGCTGACGGGTGGCAAGCGCTCTCGTTTATGATAACCCTTATCTGGTAGACACATAGACTATACACACGCGCGCGCGCGCGCGCGCGCACGCACTCCACACACACACACACACACACACACACACAACACACACACACACACACACACACACACATTCATCTGTCTGTGTATCTGTATTCACACACACATACACACACACGCACACACACACACATACATCTGCCTGTGTATCTGTATTCACACACACACACACACACACACACACACACACACACACACACACACACACACACACACACACACACACACACAAGAAGTAATCTTTTGCGCTCCTAAATACCTTCTGAAAAGCTTGAAAGTATTGAATGCAAGGCATTGAAATTAGCACTTGGCCTTCCGGTGCATGCATCATCTTCTCGTACATATTACGAAGCGCAGATGCTTCCCTTAGATGAATACAGAGAGTTAGCGTGTTGTAAATTTGTTATCAATAGTACAACTAATAAAACGCACATTAGATCTGAAATAAAAATGAGGTCAGATATTGATTTTCCTAAAAGAGCAAAATCTATAGCTTCTCAAAAAACACTGGCAACTTACACGTCAAAAAGTATTACTGATTCTGGAGTTTCAATCGATAACGATGCTCTATCCATTAGACCGTTATTTTCTCCTATACCACCATGGGAGCTTAATAAAGCACATTTTGATATTGAACATACCAATATGAAAAAAGATGAAAACATAAATATGTTAGCAAGCTATATCAAATGTCATGTTGAAAAGAACTATTCAAATTATTTGAAAATATACACAGACGGTTCGTGCATTGATAAACAGCCTTAATACCAGACTTAAGAGTAGAGAAATCATTTTATATCGGAATTAACAAATCGATATTTACAGCAGAATTAACAGCGATACTCCTGGCTTTAAATTACCTTTTAAACTTTCCAAAAACAATATTTCAAATTCTTTTCTGTGTTGATTCTAAATCAGCTCTTCAGGCATTAAAAGTTTTTCAATTGCACACAAGACCTGAAATGATCATAGGTAAGGTAATGTTGTTTATAGCCCAGCCGACATATCAGGGCTAGAAATTATCATAGAGATAAGTTGTATGATACACATGTTAATTGCAAGAGGAACCCATGTAGCTTTTTGTTGGATTCCTTCACATTGTTCTTTTCATTAAAATGAAAAGGTAGACAGGGCAGCTAAACGTGGAGTCAAAAATAGTTTTGATTCAGAATTGTTTGATTTTCCCTTATCAGTATAGTGTAACTTAGTTAAGTCGCATATCTGGAAAGCTTTCGAATATAGTATGGTAGATCACGTCTTTAAAGAACAGTTTGATATTAAAAGAATCAAAGAGAATTTTAACTTTAATAGAAAATTACTCTCATTAACGTACAGGTGGAAACTTAATGCATTTAAAACAAAATACGTAAAAAAAAAACAACAACAACAAAAAAAAAACGTAGCTTGCGTATGTGGAAACAAAATTACTCCAGTTCATATTGTTTCACGCAGTGATATGAAAAAAGTCATTCCAGTATTGAAGCAAAATACTGTGCAGGCCATTTTTGAGTCACCAGCTTTAATTAACGTACGAATTCTTTGTACATTTAGAAAGCAACCCTATTGGAAAATACTTATAATATTTTTTATTAACTTTATTTGCGGGGGATAAGAAAGGAAGGGGGGTGGGGTGGATAGAATGAGGGGGGGCGGGGGAGCAAAGGATTTTTTAATTTTTTGTTTATCTATTTATTCATTTTTTCAATACTGTCATCCGTTTTGACTTTAATTGATTAGTCAGTTGTTGGTTTTAAGTATTTTGTTTTATGTTAATCTTCACGTATGACTTATGTAAAGATACTCACACACTTACACATCCCCAACTCTCTCTCTCTCTCTCTCTCTCACACACACACACACACACACACACACACACACTTACACACACACACACTCACACACACACACACACACACACACACACACACACACACACACACACACACACACACACACATATTCGCGTGTGCACGCGCACCCATACATATACACATGCACACGTTATGTGCACGCTCGCAATTACTTCCGTACACATTCACTTTTTTTTTTCTTTTTTTTGGGGGGTGGGGGGTGGGTGGGTGGGTCTAATATCACGTATAGTGGATAGACGTTAAATGAAGGACACACACACACACACACACACACACACACACACACACACACACACACACATTTATCTGTCTGTGTATCTGTATTCGCGCGCGCGCCGCGCGCGCGCCACACACACACACACACACACACACACACACACACACACACACACACACACACACACAGAGACTTCTCTTTCTCTGAATAGTGAAGGAAAAGGAACTCCATAGGATCACTTTCACTATCCTTGTCCTCAATGGAAATCATATTTGAAAAATAAGTATGAAAATCTGTGACCTTTAATGCCCTGCAGTCACCTTGGTATACATTTCATCTCAACGTCATTGCCAGCGGAAATTTCTTGTCAGTCTTTGATTCCATAACTAAGCAGTTACTTTAAGCAGGTGGAATCCTGCTTGTGCTGAATCCGAAAAAGAACTACTGAACAGTACTAAAGTGGATCGGCAGCAGTATAATGTTTAATCTGATGGGTTAGCCGATGGCGTATCAAAAGTAATTGATCGCTCCCTGAAGACTGTTGGTGGTAGAGTTGTGACAGAATTAATCTGGTGTGATGAGTCATGAAAGACGGAAAGAGGGAAACGAAACCAAGCAAACGACGGAAGAAAGTCTGCGGATATACACCAGCGTGGCCACCAATACTAAGTCTTTTGGGTACCGTTCATGCTGATTTTAAAGCTCCTCTGGCCTCTGATGATATACGATATTAGCACTAGCGTGGAGGCCAGAATCAACAAATAGCCTACTCGAGGAGATGGCTTTGTGTCACATCTATTCTCTATCATCATCAGGAAAAGCCGACGTTATCCCTGAAATCTATCTTCGAGGAGAACAAAGTGGGAAAAGCAAACTACAAAATCATTCTTGAGGACTTAAGAGACACAGTTATTAGATCAATCCGATCTGAGGTAGAGACACAGGCAGAAAACGGAAAGTTCACGCGGCAGTGGACATAGGAAAGAAAAAAAAAGTCATGTCAGACGAATGAAAGGACACACACTGACCAACAAGCAGGAACTGAGATCGACAGAGATGAAGTGGTGATCAAAGGCAACGGGAAAAGACAGCGTAATACATGTTTTGAAGAACGAAGAGCACGCCAAGAGGATCCAAAAAGCAGTCTAGAAAGGCCAATAGGAGCAACGGACTGTGTAGGAAAACACACTCCAAAGAAGTCTCAGCTGGAATGTAATATGGCATATGGCTCCTCTTAGGCTAAGCTTCATCTGTGTGTGACCTCCTATCACCGAATTCAAACATGGTGAAACGGGGGAAATCAGGTGACTCTGAAGGTACGTTCTGCCAGGGCAAAGAAACTGTGGAATATACCTGCACATCATCAAAACAAACACACAAAACAAAACAAAACACGCTTATCTATGGAAAGTACACAGAAACACAACTTAATGCATGAGATCATAATAAGTTTACTTGCAGTAGGTCTACGCACCAGGCTTAACTTTTTGCCAGAGGAAACACTACGTTACCAGATCCATCAGCAAGCGACGTTCTACATGGCAGGAGGCCACAAATCATGGTTTTGAGGTGCTGTTACATCTACAGCTTGGAAGCAGGGTTTACTAGATGGAGTAGGTAACTGGAAATGCAGACCTACGAGACAGATCACGAAGAAGAGTTGCATGACAATTAAAATTGTAGGCTACTCAGGTTCATCAAACAAATGTTTCTATATTTGGACATAGATCTTACAGCACAGTTTGCAATGGATAGTAAACACGTTGTGCATTTAATTTTGAACGAACATTTGGGGCGATGCCAGATGGTGTCTGGCTTGGTGAGAAGGCAGGATTTCCGTTTGGGTTTTGAGCAGGGAAAAGTACTGGGTGATAGGCGTGGCGATTTTGTTCAGTTTTGAGCGGACAAGTAGGTCTTTGAGGTTGTTGTCGTGCATGAAAGCAATCACGGGTTCAAACCGAGTTAGGATTCTGCAGATGGGTAGAGTGTTGGTGGCTGAGAAGGCAGGTGGTGAGTCTGTCTGTTTCTTTTGGAGGCTGGGCTTCCAGTGCAGATGATCCGCACACAGCTGTGGTGCAGCTGACGGTAGGCTACTTGGAAATCCACTGTTCAGTGGTGAAAACCTCAAATATCTTGGCTGCTGATGGTGTGAAATCTTCGTTGGAACAAAGTCTGCGGAGGCGGAGGAATCCAGGGTATAAAATGCCCTGTGTGTGTGTGTGTGTGTGTGTGTGTGTTTGGGGGGAGGAGGGGGTATAGGTGGTGGCATTAGGCATGAATGCGCATTGTTTGATTTTTCGAAAAGTGAGGTTTGGGGCTATCGGTCTTTGACGGAGCATGCGCAGGAGCTTTTCAGGCCTAGGCCTAGCCTAATGCATGATGCAGACTATTCTTCAAGGAACATACCTGTCGATACCAAATTCTCGGCAACGTTTTCACTGACTCTATAATTTTTTGTTACTTAGATTGTATATGAATACTTCATACTGAGATCGGAGTGAAGCTTTCGTGTTTGTGTGCCAAGTCGATCTCAGATCAATGGATCGAGCAGACGACAGTGAAAATAAAGCAGATCTAGGCCTAACTCGTCCGAACTCAAGTAGGCCTTACACTAGTTACAGCCAGCATTGACGGTCCGTTCCCCAACATGCGAAGACTGACCATCCAATCCCCGAACAACAGTTTGATGGGACGTTTTAGTGCGTTATTGTTACTGGCGTCGGAACTCGGCCAGAAGTCGTGAGAAGTGCGAGTTTGAATTCTTAAGGCGCCGAAGGTGAGCATCTGTTCAGTTGTCATCCATAGCACGGGCCAAGAACAGTTAGCCTAGCCAAAATCTCTCGGCCTTTTTTTTTTTTTTTTTTTTTCATTGGTGGCCGTCAGCTTCTATCGTTCTTGGCATGTTTGGAAAGAATAATCCACACTATCGGTACACAATACTGGAAAATACTGGAAAGTGCTATTGCTGAGAAGGATTTAGGTATCACCATGGACCCAGATTTGAACTTTGAGACTCATATAAATAACATTGTGAAAAAAGGTAATCAAATTGCTGGTCTTCTTGTGAGGACTATTACAAATAAATCTCCTGAAATTATGATTCCATTGTTCAAAGCTCTAGTTAGACCAATCATTGAATATGGAAACTCAGTATGGTGCCCCTATCTTAAAAAACAAATAAATATGATTGAAGGTGTTCAACGAAGATTTATAAAGTGTATAACTAGAACGAGTACTCGTGATCTTAGTTATGAGGAGCGCCTAACTCTGTTTAGGTTGCCTAGCCTAGAATTCAGAAGACTAAGAGGTGATCTCATTGAAGTATACAAAATTATGCACAATATTTATGATCCTTGCACCACCTCTTCCTTGTTCACTATGGCTAACTATGAAAAGACTCAAGGACATAACTTCAAAATAACCAAAACTAATTTTGCAACTAACCAGTTCCGAAAGTTTTTTACAAACCGTATCATTAATCTGTGGAATAACCTTTCCGATGACACTATCAACGCACCATCAGTAAACGCATTTAAAAATCAAATTGACAAAAAGTTTAAAGACCAGGTATTTTCCACTGAGTTGGATCTTTATTAAGATGATGATAAATGTAGTATACACTATGCCTGACTTAAACCATTGGGACTTTCGCGAGAAAGTGATCCGAAAAGCACATAAACGGATACTGATTATGAGGGCAAAAGGCTATCAGCCTATAGCCATACATTTCTGTGATTCTGTGATGTTTCCCCTTTCTCTCCCAAGGCGCACTGGCTCACTCAGTTTCTCTTCAGCCAACTACACTATTTTCCCCCCATATATAATGTAAACTCGACAACTCTTTATTTTGTGAATATGATGACAACTATTTTAACTAACCGACTTTGGAGGATCGGGATTGGAACTGGGCTCTTTCAAGCATCAGGTTCCATAATTATGGACACCAAGTGACCATCAAGTTATTCAACAATGACAGCAAAGACTTTTTTCTTTGTTTTTCAGTTTTTTCTTTTTTTTTTTTTTTTAAAACAAAGGCCAGATTGAACAAAGAAACAATTTCTACACAAACGTTGACATCACCCGAGATTAAAGAGAAGTTGTTAAAGCATTATGGGTTATGGGCAGGAAAAAAAGAAATAAACTAGGGGAGAATTAGAAACAAAAAAACAACAAAAAAAAATCTGATCTTTCAATTACAAAAATCCAAAGCCGATGGCGGCATGAGTGGCAAACTGCTAACGCAGATCACAGTGTGACAAATTCTGAACCAGATGTACATAGAGTGAAGACAAATTCTAGTTTCGATTCTTCCAGTTTTTAAAAATCTGAATTAAAGTCTTAACAAAAAACCCATATACATGACTTGATAACCTTTGTATATTATACAATTTATAGTATAAGTAACCTAGATAACTTTTTGAACAAGTAAAAAGAGCTGAGCCATGTTGATGATTTAAATCCAGGTATCATTGGTGTAACAGAAATCTTGTCAAAATGCAGAGGACAGACTAACAGTCCCACTGATTTAGAACTGTTTGTTAAAGGCTACAGTATATACAGGAATGAGAAACCCAGAAGAAGTGTGGCAGGTTTCATTGAAAACTCACTCAGTGCAGCTCAGTGCATGGGTTTTGATGAATCCATTTTGAAGAAAGTATGCAGTGTAAATTTAAAAGCTTTAACAATGAAAATGTTTTAACTGGGTGTGTGTTTAAGACAAGAGCCCCTAAATTGCAGCAAAGAAGACACTTTCAAGTTGTACCACATTCTTAAGTCAAATTAATGACCAATATGACAAAAGTGTGTATTTTAAAGGATTTCAACCATCCAAATATCACCTTAAAAAAACTGTGGACTAACAAAGAAGACAGTGAAGTTATTTTGCTTTTTAATACAAAATGTAAAGTACCAAACAAGTAGTAGATTTAGGGAAAAAAGAATGCTGAAATAATACATTTACTTCTTGTCAGTAATGAAAGACTATTATCCAACATTGCACATTGTTACCCAGTAATAAAAAGTGATTTTGATGTGTGTTTTTTTTTAATAGATTGAGAAAAAGAAAACTGTATACAGAGGAAAATACGACTTCAAACAAAGTTCAATTCAATATGAATGAACGGTATTATATCATGGGCATGAGAAAAGTCCAAACATAGACTGGTGGACCATCATGGAGGATGACATGAACAGATGTTGGACCAGTTTAAAAGCATTAGTCATTGAGATGATAAACCAGTTTATATCTAGAGTGAAATATACTGGAAAGAAAAATAAACCACTTTGTATAAGCAAATAAGAGATTTTAAAGCCTAAGAAAGGACACGCGTACCTATATTACATTACGAGTAGATATGAATGCTTCAAACCAATCAGAAATGCTAAAGAACCAATGAAATAAATTGCATGTGACTGCAAAAGTAATCCACAAAATATTTAGAAGTATTTTCAGAAGAGAATGAAAGCATATTCAGAAGTTAGTACATTGATAGATAATGAAAGAAATTTTGCAGTGTCAAACTGCCAAAAAAGGCTGAGGCTTTAAAAAGTTTTTCAGGTGTTCTTGCTTTAAACTTGCCTGTCTCCAAAGCTGTTTCTTATCAAATGGCATTTTCATTTCTGACATGAGCCACACTTGAGCCACTGTAGAGAAAAAAATTCAAACAAAGCACAAAGGCCGGATGACATTCCTCCAAAGATTTTTTAAAAATTGAAAGATGATCTTTCCATTCTCTTGTGAGCACTTTTAACCATTCTTCTTTTTTTTTTTTTTTTTGGCTGTCCCAACCTCTGCGCCACCCCAGAGGCAGTGCACCCACGCCGCTCATTCTGACACCCCGTCCACAGTCACAGCCCGGTCGGCCCTGCCGCAGCCCCAGCAATCCACAGGGAGCAGTCAATGTCAAGTCGTCAAGAGGCAACGCATCGGAGGAGACACTGCACTGCTGCCGAGTCACTTCGGTGGTGTTCAGTGGCGCCTGTTCTGATCTAACATACGCAGGACACCACCTTCTAAGCCCCCTACTGACGACAATAATTGCTTAGTCGCGGAGCCGGCGTGAGTGAGTTCTTCCTCTGGAGGGCGCCACCACGTCCGTCCAACGACAGCCACCATGGACTCGCCGATACCAGCAACCCCGACGGAACCAAACCAAGGCCACAGACGTGGAGAGGACATCGAAATTGAGGTCACCATGAGAGCAGGGCATGAAGGGCCTACAGAATTTGAGATATTTTTTTTGTGCTGATCGATGAAAATGAGGATGATTAAGATGATGATACGGATTTCCATTTTGGTCTGAGACTACATGACAGGGCTGTACTCTACGCTTCCTTTCATAATATATCCCGGTGTCAGCCAGGCCCGAGAGATACAGGCACCTGCAGGGTTGGTCAGGAAATTTAACAACACTTTTTTTTTAACCATTCTTTAGAGACTGACACAATCCCAGATGACTGGAAGACAGATGATGTCATAGCTATCTTTTAAAAGGCAGCAAAACCAGACGATGGAAACTATAGAGACTAGTACGTTTGATTTGTGTGACCAGCAAAGTGCTTGAATCTCATATAAAAGTGATTGTCTCCCACTAGACATATGATGGTCTCTACACAAATTGTCAACATTGTTTCAGAAGAAGTCTTGCATAACTCAACTACAAGAATGACTGAGGATTTTACTAGTATATTAGATGAAGGAAATGCACTTGAAATCATGTATTTGGATTTCATAAAAGCTTTTGACTTGGTACCACATGACAGATTACTTCTGAAAATGAATGCCTATGGTATGTGTGATAATATTCTTAATTGGACAAAAGGATCTTTAAATGGTAGAAAACAGGGTTTGTGTGGGCTCAGCTTCTGTTTTGTAAAAGGTCTTCTATCCAATAAAACAAGTTTGCCCTTAATACCATAACCTTTCAGCTTGTGTGGAATGATATTTAGGCATAACATTCATTAGATAAATGAACAATGTTGGCACCAAGACACTATCTTTAGAAACATCTCTGGTCACTTTTGATGTACCTGACTTTTCATCCACTATATTAACACCTTAGCTTCTCATGTAAAACGAAATTCTCTCTATTGAAACAAGTCGCCCTTAATGCCATAACCTGTCAGACTGTGAATAAATCTCTTGTGTGGGACTTAACCAAAGGTCTTCTGAAAGTCCAAATACCTTGTCTGCTGGAATGTTGTCATTTATCATTGTCATACAGTCCTGAATACTACTCAATAACTTTAACACAAGATCTACCCAATGATAATTAGATAAAAGATTATTTTCAAATATATTTATTAAATGAATCCTTGATTATGCTTTCAGTACAAGTTTCACATGTTTTACAGATCACCAATGTTAGACTAACTGATCTGTTGTTACCTGGTTCATTTTTGTTATGTTTTTGAAAATAGTGTGATCTTGGCTAGTTTGATCAGCTGTTGGTACTTAACCTTCCTTTAATTTTTTTTTTTCTTTTATGCTACGCGACTTATTCTGACTCCCCATCCACAGACACAGCCCAGCCCGGTCTGCCGCTAGCCTAGCACTGGCAGTCCACAGTGAGTAGTCAGTGTCAAGACACCAACAGGCAACCCACTGGAGGAGACACTGCACCGCTGCTGAGTTACTTCAGTGGTGTTCAGTGATGCCTGATCCAACATACACAGGACACCACCTACTAAGCCCCCTACTGATGACAGTAATCATTTAGTTGAAAGTGAGCTCTCCTTCCGGAGGGCTCCACCACGTCTATCCAATGACAGCCCCCATGTACTTGCCAATACTGGTGACCCAGATGGAACCGAACCAAGGCCGTAGATGTGGAGAGGACATCAAAGCGGAGGTCACCATGAGAGCAGGACATGAAGGGCCACAGAATTTGAGACTTTTTTTTTTTTTTTTTGTAATGCTGATTGCTGAGAATGAGGATGATGAAGGTGATGCTTAAGATTTCCATTCCGGTCTGAGACTGCATGACAAGGATGTTCTCTATGCTTACTTTCATATTGTATCCCGGTGTCATCCAGGCCTGAAAGATATGGACACCAGCAGTGCTGGTTAGGAAATTTGAGCAACTCTCTCAGAGATGCATCCATTCAGAGGATGAAACTCTACTGTGTGGTCCCAGTCTTCCCAACTGAGCTTGTAGCAAACTCAACTCTGGGCAGGAGCTGGTCAGGGCAGAGAGATCCCACATGGCTCTGAAGGGAATCGAACCCATGACCTGCTTGCCGGGAGTCTGAGACACTTCCCACTTCACCACGGCAGCTTGTTTCTTCAATCTTTTATTAACCTGAGATTTGGGGGGAGGGGTGGGGGGTGGGGGAAGAGATTTCATCCTTAGCTTCCTTTAGAAATTTAGGATTAATTCCATCAGAACCTAGTGATTTTGAACTATTTAAGCTTGCAAGTTTAACTTGCTTTTCTGATATAACTTCTCCAGGGATACCTGAGACATGACAGAAAGTTCTGTGATTCTGAGTCCTTTATTTCCTCTTTTCCTAGAGGGGTTTTACCCATAGAATAAGCAGTCCACACTACGCCACATCTAATGGCAAGGCTGAGAGGGCCTTACAGACAGACCTATGGCATCTGTGCCTAAGAGGCATTAATCTTGCATTCCTGACATTTTGATGTGACACATATATCTTCTCTTAGCTACAGTCTTGTCAAATGTGCACTTTGGCAGCTATCTACTACA
>CM065714.1:31445554-31495554 GCA_033310375.1 Conus canariensis
TGTCTTTTTTTGCTGTTCCCTCACCCTGTACTTTCCATACTGGTTGACCAACCCCCTTTTTGCTGCATTTAATAAATAGAGGCACTTCTTATGCTGTGAGGAGTAAAAAGTTCTGTGTAGATACCTGCTTCTGCAGGTACCTGCTGCATTCATCCTTGGCAGCTTAAAGTAAAGGCACAAACACAGAAGCATGAGACAAACTTTAAAAGTCAATACCTTGGAGCTCTCTTGCAGATTTAAACAGTCATTAGCAGTAAACGCCTTGGATTTGCTCTAATTGTACATGTCCCTTTGTGGGCACTGTGTGTATAGACTATTTTATTACAGTGTATGTATGCTTGTGTGAGTGTGTGCACATGTGTGTGTCCATGTGTGTGTGTGTGTGTGTGTGTGTGTGTGTGTGTGTGTGTGTTTGTGTTGTTTGTGTCTTTTTTTTGCATTAAAATGTGTCACTACAAGTGTCAGAGTTTGTGAATGTGCGTTTTGTGTTTGCTTGAGAGTGTATGCGAGTGTGTGTGTGTGTGTGTGTGGTGTGTGTGTGTGTGTGTGTGTGTGTGTGTGTGTGTGTTTTAAAGCAATTTATTTATGAACTGGGTGTGACAAACTTGGCAGAATGGCTGGTGCACAGACTAAGGTCTATTGCCTAACCCTCCTTAAAACTGCTATGCTGTTATTAGTTGTGTTTTTTTTTTATAAGTATGTATGTTCTTTTTTTTTTTTTTCCATGACTGGATTGACTTTGTTTTTGTGCTTTTGTGTATACTGACAGCACTGAAGGGTCCTGCATGATCCACTGAATTTTCATAGATCTGAAATGAAACTGAAATATGTATGATCATAGCTATTTCTTACCAACACACATGAACCATTACTCTCAGTGTCTTTGTCACTACAACACCTTGTTTATTTTGGATTTCGTTGACATCAGCGTAAGACTAGTCTTCAACATTTTCATTGTCAAAACTGTTTTAATCTTTTCAGAATTCTTTCAAAAGAAAAAAAGAAAAGAAAAAGAAAAAAAAAAAGAAAGAAAAAAAAAAGAAAATCCTGATTTGAAGCAGTATTGTATCTAATCACCATGTTGTTGATCTTTGTGAATTTATTCCCACACTGAAGTCCTCCGTCAAGCAGATGAAAAATGTTCAAACCATAAGGAGACTGAACAGGCTGTGGCATTTCTAAAAGCGAGTCTATATAACAAATAACACACAAAAAAGGTGCAAAGTAATGCTTATTTAATGTACAATGCAAACTAGACTGAATTTTTGACAAATATGTCTTTTTCAGTCATTACAAATGAGAGACATCAAAAATGCACAAAACAATACAAACCAGATGACAGTCAGTTTGAGAGTGATACATGTGATACATGTGCACACAAGCTATGTGTTCTGTGACAGAGAACTATTCAGTGATCCACAAACTGTTGAGACATCTATGCCTAGGAGTTTAAAGATGTGCTTTTTTTAAGGTCATCAGAAGTGATATTGGTTGCGTTAATGACTACTGCCATTGTTTACATTACTATGATAAATGCACTTACTCCCCCCCCCCCCCCCTTTTTTTTTTTAATGTGACCTCTTTTCTCTTTTTTTAAAAACTGATTGAAAAATGTAGTGTTCTGTATGCAGGAATGTGGCTGGAGGTCTCTAAGAATACAGATTCTGGATACCGAGTCTGGAGTGATGGCAAACGAAGCAGCACAGCACAGGGTTGGTGGGGAAGTGGTCAGCCAGCTGTGGATAACTCTGCCGATCAGTGCGCAAGCACTCAGGGCTCTAAAAGGGGCAAAAGACGCAATCGTCGCAAGAAACAGTGGCAGCTGGCTTCTTGTGAGGAAAAGAAGTCTTTTGTTTGTCAGAGACCTGCTGCTCCTGAAGGTATAGTACTTGCAGTATTTTTTGTTTTGTTTTGTTATCAGTATTAAGAATGAACCCAGAAAATTAACAAACAAACAATCAGAAAATAAACAAACAAACAAACAAATCATTTTAAGGGTTTTTTTCTGGATGTTTATAACAGATTCATTTTTAAAGGAAACAAATCAATAAGTGAAGGTTATATTTCTGTGTATTTTCCACACATAAAATGCAGATAAAACAACAAAATTGAAAGTGACTGATGCGTTTTGATTTAACTGCTAACAAAGATATTCTAGAATTGCAGGTAAGCAAAAATGCAACTCAAGCTCAAGATACACATGTGCTTGTTAGTCCATATGCTAATAACCATTGTTCAGAAAGCAGTGGTGTCTCCTCAAGTGAATTAGATGAAGCTTAACCCGTTCGCTGCTTGAAGCTGCTTGAAAATGTTACAAACAAAGGCTTTCCCAGTGCCAGGGAAATCTAATGATTTGGGGGTAATAATTAACAAAAAATTCTAGCTCAGAAACTACAAAAGATATAACAATGAAATATATATGATTTTTGAAGGAAATTGAATGAAGATTTTGAATCTGGGCTTCTTTTGTTTTAATTTTGATAATAAAAAAGTATTTAGACAATTAGATTTGGATAGATTTTTTTGCACGATCAAAAGCATATGTATTTACCACTACATCTTCACATCCAAACAAGAACACAAAGCAAAAAAGTTGAAAATAAAGTTTGTATTGTCACACTACACCTGTAAATGAAAGTAAAACAGTTTAGAAGTCTATCAAGACGCTCACACTCTATGCAGACAGGTCAGTCCACGACCACGCCCCCCTCTCCCCACCACGCCCCCTTGCTGGACTTCAACCCTCTCTTTCACTGCTCCTCTTCCCCTACCTTTCCCTCTGCCCTGTGCCGCGCCGCGAGCAGGCCGCGCTCCCCTCTCACGCTGACTACCACGTCACTGACCACTGGCACACAGTGCAGAGTACACACTAGGCGAGCTCGTTCGACGCTGGCAAACCAGTCAGCTGAACACACATTGAGGTCACACAGCCCGACACAATAACTGACGAATACGGTTGGCAATTCCATCACTATCATCATCTCACCTTCATGCTCGAGTGAGTCGTTGAATAAAAGATTATTGTCTTTGTCAAAAATCATTAGCAGAGCCTGCTCAGCTGTGTAAATACGTTGATTTGGTCGCTGCGCTTGTCGAAGGTTGCGCCGCCATCTTTGCAAGCGAGACGAAGTGCTGGCTGGTCATCCAGTCAGTGATGAGAATAAATGGGCTTTCCCCTCACGTGTGGTCATTTACATATCATTTTAATACTACAGACATATAAGGCTTACTACGCACACTCTATTTAAGTCCGTTGATAGAAATAGTAACGAATGAAAATTCAAGAAAAATGCATGACGTCAGTGGACGGCCCATAGGCACTAGGAAAGCATTTTTAATGCGGCGTCAGCTGACGGCTTAAAGGCACTCTACGGGTTAATTAAAGTAACAAACAATTGAATACATTTAGTGTTATGCGTGCCTGCTTCTGACAGCTTCTTCAACGTACCTTTGATTTAAATGTGCACTCTTGATGATTATATTTCCTGTCAGATTTTTGGAGAAAAAAATGCTTGAATGCATGAAGGCATGTTCCCCCCCAACCCCCACCCCCACACCAGACACACACACACCAAAACACACGACACACACACACACACACACCACACACACACACACACACAGGCACTACAATCCACATGTACCTGTGGCATACACAACAAATATAGTGTATGTGCAGGCACACACACTCATACAACTCATACATGCACCTACATGTGAGCGCACACACACACACACACACACACACACACACACACACACACACACACACACACACACACACACACACACACATCCACAAATGCTTACAGAAAAGCACAAACAGGAATGGATGCATACATGTGTACATATACATACACAATGGATGAACACACCTACACATAGACATGCACGTGTGCACACACATACAAATGCACATACACACATGCACATACACACATGCACATGCGTGCGTGCGTGCACACACACACACACACACACACACACACACACACACACACACACACACACACACACACTCACACTCTTGTGTGGGCGCATGCACATACACACACATACACAGACAGGCACCAGCATACACACATATACACATGCAGGCATACATACACACACACATGCACGCATGCATACACACACACGCACGCACGCACGCATGCGCGCTCACACACACACACACACACACACACATATATATATATATATAGTTTTTGAATGGTTCAGAATTCCAAAACTCAGGCGCCGCTCCACCAAGGAAAATGTTCAAGTAGACAATGCTCACAATAGTCAGCATACACATAAAGGAAATCATAACACTTGAACTTGCTGCCCTCCAACACTTTATTTAAATTTTCACCCTGTTTTTGGGCTTCTTCAGACAACTGCTTTCCCAAACAGTTTGGGAAAGCAGTTGTCTGAAGAAGCCCAAAGCCCAAAAACAGGGCGAAAATTTGAATAAAGTGTTGGAGTGCAGCAAGTTCAAGTGTTATGATTTCCTTTATGTATATATATATATATATATATACGCCTACATGCACATATGCATACATGAAATAATGGATGTGTACACACATGAGTGTGCACACACACACATCTACATACATGCACGTATACACACATGTCCATACACACACATGCACACACACACACACACACACACACACACACATACACTCTCCTGCTCAGCGCATGCGCATACACACACATACACATGCAGACACATGCAGAAATGTGCAGAAACATACACTCATACATGCACCTACATGTGAGCGCACACACACACACACACACACACACACACACACACACACACACACACATGCATCCACAAATGCTTACAGAAAAGCACAAACAGGAATGGATGCATACATGTGTACATACATGCATACAGTGGATGAACACACCTACACACAGATACGGACACTTGTGTACACACACACACATACAAATGCATGTACACACATGCACATACACACATGCACATGGGTGTGTGCACACACACACTCTTGTGTGGGCGCATGCACATACACAGACAGGCACCAGCATACACACATATACACATGCAGACATACACACACACACACACACACACACACACACACACACACACACACACACATATATATATATATTATATATATATATATATATGCATACATGCACATATGCATGCGTCTGTAAACGCATACAGAAAGCATAAACAGGTATGGATGCATGAATGCATGCATACATAAAATGATGGATGTGCACACATACATGAGCATGCACACACACATCTACATACATGCACATATACACACATGCACATACACACACATGCACACACACACTCTCCTGCATCAGCGCATGCGCATACACACACATATACATGCACGTGCATACACAGACACTTGCAGAAATGCATGCATGCCCACAAACAAGAACACACACTCACACACACACACACACACACACACACACACACACACACACACACATATACACACACATGTATTCATGCATGCACTCACACTCACACACATATCTTCATGGTTTTGAATTTATCATTTAATCTGTGTGTTGGTACAGGGTCTTTTTATTGCGAGAATGGTGGCTTTGTGAGTCAAAGTCATGTGTGTGATAAGACCGATGATTGTGGGGATTCATCTGATGAAGCCAACTGCGGTAAGACTTTTTTTTGTTTTTAGATGTGAAAGCAGACTTGAGGATGGGAGTAGAGAGTGAGGGACGGTAACTGGGGCCTCAACTGTTTCTTTAGTCATCAGCAAGGAATGCGTATGCAGTTAATGTAAATTTTACCCACTTTTGTGGAAGTAATGAAAGTAATCTGGCCATTATTAAGGCAGAAATAGGTTAGATTTTGATTTGGTTTGTTTCCGGTCTTATTTGGCCTCTCCTCATGGAAGACGTACTCTAAGTTAGAGGAAGAATATTGTCTTTGATGTTCTTCATCCTTTTGTTTTTTGAGAATGGTAGAAGTGGCAGTTTTGAATCATAAACATGCCTTGTGTAAGTTCATACCCTGTAATTTTCTGTCTGTTTTATTTTCTTGTTCTCTCAGTGACACCCTTGTTTTCCCTGCTGCATCTCCAGTGCTGACAGTCTGCAGGAAGTAATTAATATCTGTGTAGCCAGGTGCTACAATGAGGCGATCGAAAGAGTTGAATTCTCCTTCAAGGGAGATAAGCGGGAAAGTAACTGCATTGTCTACTGTACTGGAACTCCCAGAAATATGGTCAGAAAAATGGTATGTGATGGTGGGGAGGGGTAAGGGGTGTGCAGGTGAAGACCGGCAGATGGTGATAGGTGCAGGAACCAAGGGACAGCAGCCAGTCAAGAAGACACACAGGACGACGTAGAGTTTTTCTTCTCTTTATTTCTCTCACATGGCAAGGAGCTCAACCAGGAACACTGCCTGGGAACTCTCTCTCAGCACTCAGCACCTCTCTCTCTCTCTCTCTCTAGCGAACACTCTCTCGGGAGCACTGTAGGCTACACTCTTCGGCAACACTCTAGGCTACACTCTGTGACCCTCTAGGCTACACTAATCGACAGCACTCTGCCGCGCCCCAAATATATACAGCTTGACCAGACCGCAAAGAAGACAACACAGCGCCGCACGCAAAATGAGCCTTGCGAGACAGCAAATGACAAAATTTGTGCTATCTGCCGCAGCTTCTGCGTTGTCTAGCTCGCCGTCCGTTCAAAGTATCCAAACATATTTGATATCGATGAAAACCTCAGAACCCAAAGAATAAAATGCAATAAGTCGTATTTGACAGTTCTGTGGCTGTGTAAAGTTATTGACGATTAAAGTCCAAGAACGAACCCACTTTTAACGAGCTTACGTCATATTTTCCTTTATTTCGATGAAAAGTACTAAACAGTGCGAAATAATTTTGTAATGAATAAAAAGCTTGAATTTTGCTCTTTTTATACATATAAATTTCATTATCCAAAATGCCGTCCAAGCGGAGAACTTTGCGTTTAAAGTTTGATAGAAAACACAACTTGCTTTATCGTCATGTGCTTCGAACACGATCTTCGATAAAGCGTTATTCCATTTAAATGGTCCATCAGATGATAAGTTTTATATATTTTCGCTTGCTTCTATCATAGAAATGGAGTTATTAAAAAGATTTCGATTGGGAAGTCTGAATTTCATAAAACATCAATTTAGATCAAAACTTCAACAATAAACAAAGAAGGCGGCTCGCTCAGGGGACCGGCGCCGTCAGTCATTTTGTATAGTCGCAAGCTTGTACAGAAAAGATCATAGGCATGCGATATACGAAATGAGAGCTTATGGACTTTACTTTTAATGCGCATTCATGGATTCTTTGGCTTCTCTCATACTTTTTGTGAAATCAGGAATTATTTACAGTTTGTTCGTCGGACGATTCAAAATGGCGCCAAGATTAATTTGGTCGAAATACCAGTTTTAGCGAAAATATGGGCTTCTCAGTCCAACACGATTGTAGTGAATAGGATACATTAATTTTTGTGACTTCAGCGACGTATACAGAACTATGTAGGTTCTGAGGTATTCATGGTTTAAAGAATTTACACAATAAAAATGAGATCAATCGATCAAGGGAGGTAAGGGGAAGATAACTCATGAACAAAATCTCTCGTTTATGACGGGTGACCAAGAAATAGACACTGTTAGCACCCGGCTACAGGTATATATATGGTGTGCATACACAGTGTAGCACTTTGCTACATCAGGTGTCTTGCAGCAGTCCTCCAGACCCAGAGGAATTGTTGCACTGTTGTTGACTCATTTAGTAATGTTCAGTAGTGTCTGTTCTGATCTTTAACTAAAGATGACCCTACTTTTGAAGCCTTATTCCGATGATAGTGATTGCTTAGTCTTGAGCCAGAGTGACTGAACATCCCTCACCAAAGAGGCCATCACATACATCCAGTGCAGTGCATCCAATACAGATACTGATATCTTTGACATGAACTCAAGGACAAGGGTAAATACAAGAGCAGGACATGAAGACTGAATGATTAGGATGGTCAGGTTGATGCTGTGGAGTTCTATTCAGGTTTGAGACTACATAACAGGGCTGTACTCTACATTTCCTTCCAGGACATATTCTAGAATCAACAGGCCAAAGAGATGCAAGGTCTATAGTGTTGGTCAGGAAATTTTAGCATGGCAAAGAGTGAATGACACTTGACTGTGGTTCCAGTCTTTGAAGTCCATAGTACTTTCACCTCAGGATAGGAGCTGATAAGGACTGGAAATTCTCAGGAGTGAGTGTCTCTGATAAGACTTGAACCCACAACCTCCCATCATGCAGCCTGTGACGGTGACTGTTGTATTTTTTCTTAGTTATTGTCTTGTATGTTGAGTGCAGTCACTCGTGCTTGCCCTACTGGGAATGACAGGTCACATTATGCTGGTGATATGCACGCTCTGTGTTAAACTAGTGACTGGAAAACAAAGTGAGTTGACATAATCACCCTATTTCAGTCTTTGGATATATATACATGTGTGTGTGTGTGTGTGTGTGTGTGTGTGTGTGTGTGTGCACGCACATGCATGTGTGCGTGTGCACATGGGTTTCTGTTGATATGTTCTGCAGAGAGCTGGTTGTATTAAATATGCTGCAGTTACCTTTCTTTCATACTGACCTGTACAAACAAGTGCCTCATTCTCACCTGGTGCCTAACATTGCCATAATATTAGGATCCTCATGAAATTAGAATTGGGAGAGAAGGGGAGTCAATCATGCCTCCTCTGTCTAGACGGTCCAGCCAGAGTTATTGTCCTTAAACATACATGGCATGTCCATTTGTAAGTCATAAGCTCAGTTTCCTTGGTTTCCTCTGGCAAGCAACACAACTGTCATTGCTCTTGCCACTTTCTGACTTTGATTTTTTTGGCAGTGGATCCCTGCAGACACCCTTTCAAACTAGCTTTCGACATGGAAAGACTACAGTATTGCTTATGCACTACAGTAGTTGTCTCCAACTTTACACTACAGCGTCTGTTTCTATGTTGTCTCTATGCCTACTTTGACCAATACTGGCTGAAATATTTATCTCTTTTGCTGCAAGTGTTGTCCTCGCTTGGACTATCACAAGACCTGCATTTAAATCGTTCATGCGTTGAAACGCTTGTGAGGTTTGGTCTAGCATGATTTGAAAGGTCCAGTGTAAGAGTGTAATTTTCATGTCTGCAATGAAAAAAGTTTGTATTGACAGTGTTCCTTGTTTGGCAAAGGAGACAACCAGTGCTCCCGGCTACATTATGTTGCAATCGGTTCTGAAGTTAGGGGAGGATGACCAGCATCTCTCCCCCTTTTCACTCCACACACATGAACTCCCAGCACCTTAAAATTGAAGGAGAGTGGAATAGGAAGAAAAATTTATCACAAATTTGCTCTTATCCTTCTCCAGGCATGGCAAAGGCTTAAATGACAAAATAGTAGGAATCCTCTCACTTCCTCCTGTCTTTGCTGGGAAGAGGTGCGGAAACTGACCTTAGAGCCCTAGAAGAGGTATGACGTGCATGTACAAGGGTGATAACTCTGGCAGAACTGTCAAGTTGTAGGAGGCATGGTTAGTTCCCTTACCCCTCAAATTTTGTGAGGCTCCTGATATGGTGATTTTCCATACCAAATAAGTATAAGGCGTTTGTTTGGACATTTAAGTATTTCATAAATCGACACTGACAAGGAACATTCCTTTTGCTTTCAGGTGATGATTCATGCATTTTCATTTGGAAAAATCAGACAAGTGGAAAATTTTCATCACCACACTACCCTAATGATTACCCACACAGATTGCAGTGTTCTTGGCTGATTGAAGTGCCAGTGGGCTACAATGTTCAGCTGGAGGTAGGTCACTTCCGTTGGTGGGCAAACAGTAAGCCTTAGAATGACCTTCCCAGAACTTTGTGTCACATTTATGCATGCAATAAGGGTTACTCATTCAATTGGCTGTAGGAAACATTTTCCTTGTGAGTTTTGCCAGCTGTAGTATGGGACTTTTGGTACATTTAATATGATATTATTCCAGTTTTTCTTTGACTGCCATTAAATCACACCAACTGGTGTTCCAAAGTGTGACATATTTGCTGAAATAGTCTATTGAAAATGAAAGGGATAGAGATCATATGAACTTGTTTAAAGGCTGGTGATGGCTGCTTTTAAATTACAATAACCACTGTAGGTGAATCTTTATGATGACATGATGTCATGCTATCATTCTCATGCATGTAGAATATTGCAGACTGCTGAAAGGAGAGATCACCATGTAAGTAATGTAAATAACGTAACAGTGAAACTGATCACATTATGACTTCAATACCAACATAGAAATCTTTGTTTCCTTGACTTTGTCACTTTTTTTCTTTGATTTTATCACTTAAAAAGTATGTTCAGTTTCAGTTTCATGAAGGAGGTGTCACTGCGTGCAGACTAGTTCATATACACTATACCACGTCTGCTTGTCTGTGAGACCACAGTGTGCAGGATTTAAGCTGGACAGATGAATTGATAAGTGAGATGTGAAGATTTTAGGATCAGTGTCTCATTGATACAACCAAGCAGAAGCCTGACTATGCATCAGCCCAACATGCTGGTCAGACTTTGGGCACCCACCTATTGTCTGTGCTACTACTATAGTTTTGTGTGTGTGTGTGTGTGTGTGTGTGTGTGTGTGTGTGTGTGTGTGTGTGTTTGAGCGACTGTTGTGCGCATGTGTGCTGTGTGTGTGATTTTATATGGGGAGTGACTATCCAGATAATGATTTAGTCATTATTGATCAATAATGATGGTGATGATAATAGTAAGAATAACAATAACAATGGTATTGATAACAGTTGCAATAATGATTATAGTGATAGAAAAATACTGACAGAGATAAAACTGCCAATAGTAATAATAACAATAGTAACGATAATTATAGTATTGATGATAGTGATAATAATTACAATAATGATGATCATCATGATAACAATGGGAAAAAGATGAATGAGTGAAAGTAAATAGCATACTGCATAGAATAATTGTGAAATAATTAGTTTTAAAAAGGGAAAGACACATACAGACAAATTAGCCAGTCAGTGGACTGACTGACATATCACCATTCTTGAACCTTCCCCCTCCACCGCAGCTCATGAAACTCACGGAACCTCACAAACATGCATTCCCTTTACCACCATCACTGCCCCAAGCCCACATGAACGCGTGTGCCTGTGAATCATGCACAAGACCACCCCTTCATTCCCTCAATCGATCCCAAACCAGCACACCCACGGGTATCAAAAGTGCATGGTTACTAACCTTAGGTCCTTTAAATCAGTGATACACACCGATTTGTGCATCACCCATTAAACTCAAATAGATAGATAAATCACTACCTATGCTAGTGTACAAACTTGCATGCATGCACATTCGCACACACACACATGCAAACACGCACACACATGCATGCGCACTCAGTCTCACTCACACACACACACACACACACACACACACACACACACACACACACACACACACACACACACACACTCTCTCTTTCTCTCTCTTTCTCTCTCTCTCTCTCACTCTAATGCATACACACATGTGCACCAGCCCCCCCACACACACACACATTCAAACACACACACATAACGCATTTTTGCATCTATAGACACTCCACATTCAACACTTGCACATATGTGCACACTTGGGGGTCAAATGGGGGATCTTGAGACAATCAAATCTGTTATCTCAGCTGACATGTGTTTAGCCATTTGTGTTTGCCATTAGAAAGGCCCAGTGCAAGTTCATTCAGTTTTCTAGAAGTCTTCACTGTGTATAAGTTTACCCAGAGAGTATATGAATACTTACTGTGCTCACTTGAGGCTTCTACCTCTCCTTGGGCAAAGAGCGCAAGGATTTTCCAGCTACACTATCCTGGATCATTCCCTCTAACTGGCTCAAAATGAGCCTTATTCTCTTGGTGTTTGCTTCAAGGTCAACCTGTATTCATACGTTCTGAGATTCCAGGTGAGGGCCTGTCTGTTGATGTTGGTGGCATGTGTGTGGAGTGTATGGCCAGTCTATTCCCAGCCTTTCTTCCTCTCGGCGTCAACAGGCATCTGGTCATTTTTTTGGGTCACAGGTCATTGGTGCTGATGGCAATGGGCCACTGTATTTTGAGGACTTTCAGCTGAGCTTTCCATTTTTGTTGTCTGAACTCTTTAAAGAGTGACTTGATGTGGTGTTGAAGATCCTGACCATGCTTCATAATAATAATGACAATGAAGACAATTTCTATAGCACCCATCCTAACAATGTAGGCTACAGGACGCTTTACAAGTTTAACAATTCAACATCTTGAAATATATGCAGGACACACACACACACACACACACACATGCACATGCGTGCACACACACACACACACACACACACACACACACATGCACATGCGTGCACACACACACGCACGCACGCACGCACGCACGCACGCACGCATGCACGCACATGCACACACACACACACACACACACACACACACACACACACACACACACACACACACACACACACACGCATGCACACGCATGCACGCAAGCACACATGCATGCACACACATGCACACACACACACACACACACACACACACACATGCGGGTGCGCGCACTCACACGCACACATGCACGCATGCACACAGCACACGCGCACACACACACACACACACACACACGCATGCACGCATGCAGGCACTGGAACATAATATTGCGTACATAATCACACTACATAATATGGCGAACAGCTCATTTGTACGTGAGTAAAGTGTGCAAGTGACATGTAGTAATTTAGTAATATTTCAGGTGGTATTCTGCAACTGGCATTTGAACAGATACGTTTTAAGTGCAGACTTGAAAGTCGGGAAGGAAGGGGCATGATGTAGATGGAAAGGCAGTGAATTCCAGAGTATTGCCGCAGAAAATGAGAATGCTCTAGAACCGTGTTGCTTTCGGTTGTATCAGGGAATTCGAAAAATTCGGTCATCAGAGGAAGAACAGAGGGGACTTGTGGGAATATGTATTTCGAAGCGATCAGAGAGATAGGTAGGCGCTTCACCTGTGATAACCTTTTAACATAGACACGCCGACTTATTGAGTTCTGTGCTTGATTTTGAGCCAGTGTAATTTCTTCAAGAGATCCGAAGTATGATGCAGTTTTGGCACTTTGAAGATAAGGCGAGCAGCTGAATTTTGAACATGTTGTTGTGGCTGGAGTTAGGCTGCGGACCAAGGAGAACAGCATTGCAATAATCTAATCTTGACAGAACGCAGGAAGACACCAACGTCTTCGTGGCCTGTTCTGTAAGGAAAGGTCTGATAGAGCTGATGCTACGGAGTTCAAGAAAGGATGCTTGGCAGATTTTGGCTATGTGGTGTTTCAGGGTGAGATCAGAGTCCAGATAGAAGCCAAGGTCATGAACAAATGGCATAAATGAGATGTCAGTGGAGACTAGGACTGTTGACGGATGAAGTCAGGGGTCTTGAGCTTGAGAGTGTTTTGTAAACCAGATAGCTTCTGTTTTATCATCGTTTCATTTCAGCTTATTAGTCATCCACTGTTTGATATTGGTGACACCGCCTTGTAGATTTTTGACGAGATTGTCATAGTTATCTAGAGTATCAGAATGGTCAAGCTGAGTGTCATTGGTGAACATTTTATGATGAACAGAATGACTGTTAATGATCTCAGTCACGGGTGTTGTGCACATTATGGAAAGGACTGGACCTAGCACAGACCCCTGGGGAACACCAAAGTCTGATGACATTTTAGAAGACCGTTTCTCATTAATAAGGATGAACTGCTGTCTGTTTAACAGATACAGTCTAAACCAGTTTAATGCAATGTGTCACCGCCTTGTAGATTTTTGACGAGATTGTCATAGTTATCTAGAGTATCAGAATGGTCAAGCTGAGTGTCATTGATGAACATTTTATGATGAACAGAATGACTGTTAATGATCTCAGTCACGGGTGTTGTGCACATTATGGAAAGGACTGGACCTAGCACAGACCCCTGGGGAACACCAAAGTCTGATGACATTTTAGAAGACCGTTTCTCATTAATAAGGATGAACTGCTGTCTGTTTAACAGATACAGTCTAAACCAGTTTAATGCAATGTTGCATATGCCGAAGTTTGTGTTCAAATGTGAAAGGAGTATTTCGTGATCAGTTGTGTCGAAAGCAGCAGATAGGTCAAGGAGAAGAAGAATAGATACTTTGTCATCATCAAGAGATGTCAGAATATCATTCAAGATTCGGATGAGAGTCAGTTTCTGTGCTATGCCCAGTACGATAGGCTGACTGATGGAAACTGAGCAGATTATCAGAAGAAGATGTTGGGATAATTGATGGAGGACCAGTTTCTCTAGAATTTTTGACAAGAAAGGGAGATTGGAGATTGGTCAGAAGATTTTCAATTCATTTGGATCGAGCGATGATTTTTTTCAAAAGAGGTTTCACACTGGCAGTTTTGAAGTCATCAGGGACTGAACCACTCAGGAGAGACTTGTTGAAAATATTTGTTATGACAGGTAGTAGGGAGTCAAGATTTTCATAAAGGAGAGAAGTCGGGATAGGATCAAGTTCACATGATTTTTTTCAGTTTTCTGGATAATCTCTTTTCAAATTGAGTGGTAACTGGTTCAAACTCGGACAAAGTTGGGCCAGAATAAGTGGATGTTACTCGTAAAGGACTAGAGGAAAGAAATGCATTACGGATAGTGACTATGTTGTCTTGGAAAAAATTAAAAAAGATATCAAGTAGTTTTGAGGGATCTATATTGGTTGGAAATACAGCAGTCTTTGTTTTGCCCAGAATTTGGTTCATGTTGTGGTAGAGTTCCCTACATGCCTTGCTGGCTGAGATCTGAGTTGAGAAGAACTATCATAGCTTTTTGAACTAAGTCTGCAATGTTCCATTCAATAAAGTTGTACATCTGCTTATGAACAGTGAGACCAGTGGAGTGCCAACGCCTTTCTGCCTGGCGACGTTTGTTTTAACCCAGACAGTTGTGGGTTGACTGTGTTGTACCAAGGCGTGGCTCTGTCTTCCCTGACTGTAAGCTGATGGGGGGGGGGGGGGGGGGGGTGGGGGGGGGGGGGGGGGGCGAGTGTCTCTCGAGCAGGTTGCTCAGGGAAAAGTTCAGATCAGATAGGGACATATCAGATGTTATTATGCAGTCTAATTCAGATTTGAATTTTGAACTATCAATCTTATGGATGGAGCGGATAAGTTTGGTAGTGCGGTGGTTAACAGGTTTTTCAGTATTAAGTTTACAGGGGACAGACACATGGGTCATGGCATACATTAGTGGACAGCACAATATTATCATGGCTAAAACATGACTCAAGGTCCAGAATATGACTATGCACATGCGTGGGTTCAGTCACATATTGTAGCAGATTCAAACAGATTCACAGAAAGTTGAGCTATTTCGAACGAAGTGTGATGGAAAGGAAACACAGATTTGACAGTGGAAAGGGCAGAGAAACAGTTTTTAAAAAGAAAGGCGATGCTTCCACCACGAGTGACACAGCCTGGAGGGAAGGGCATGGATTGGAGTGCATAGCCAGCAGGGATCAAGTCAATGCACTTGGCTCATCACCAGACGAACAAAGCCAGGTTTCCGTCAGTAACATTACCTCAGTCTCATTGTCTTGAATGAAGTCGGTGATCACTGTTCGTCGGATGGCAGGGCCCACAGACTGACCATTAAAGTGTAACATACACAGCAAATCTGAAGAGCGCGTTAGAGTTTTCTGGACAGGTACTGGTATAAGATTCTGAGACGTGGTCCAGAGGGTGGAAAACAGGAACATCTTTCGTAGACAGGCTGCGTGATCTTTTGAGGCACACCACAGGTAACATGAATCATTTTTCTTTTCCGTGTACCTTAATGGCATGATCGTCTACCACGTGGCAGCTTGTAGCTAATGCCAAGGTCTTTGAGCAAGCTATCACATCTAGCTGGAGGTTTGGCAGGCATGTGTTGTCTGTGACACACAACAGCTGTTGTAGTGTGTACTGCAGACTCAGTCCAGTGGAGGAAAGAGCAGTGCGGGAGGGCGCGACATGGAGAGGTGGGGCCAAACTCGCATGGGCCAGCTGAGCGGTTGTAACAGGTGCGTGTAGCATGCATAGCCAGCAGTCAATACATAGCTGGACCAGTGGTGGAAATTTTGAGAGCAAATGTCTGGCTGACTGTAGAAAAAGGAATAGCGGCATTCTCAGGGCAGAAGGAGCAGCGTAAAGCCGCCAAATAGGCTAAGGGACGAAACCATCATCAGAACACACACACGAAACAGGGACTTAAAACACAATAGATCCAATGAAATGCTAAATAAGATACGGAGCAAAAGATGAGCCTGCTTGTGAGGTGACTCGACCTTACCCCAATCCTCAAGTCAGCTCCTTGGAACTCTAGATATTTGGTAGCTGCAGAAATGTTGCTATACTGTCATCAGCATCTGGGCCTGCTTGCTTGTCACCAACATTGCCCAGACAGGTGAAGGCTTTCAGTTTTAATGATTGCCTCCTGTTTGGACAAGATTGGTGTTAAAGTGTTGGCTTGAGCCTTTTGTCTTTCCAATATTGAATTCCTTCTGGGCAGAGGATGATCCCGCATAGCCTGCCTTCTGTATTTATGTATATCTGTGGGAGCCAAATTTCCACCAAACATTAAGTAGCGTTATTGAAAGAGAGTTTTGTTGCCAACTGGCATGGATACAACTTCAAATTTCACTCTGTGTTTTTTATGCATGATCTCATGTTACATTTAAAGGTCCTAGCTAACTTTATGACCAAGAACACATTCCAAATGAGAGTAGTTGAATAATATAGTTGAGGCAAGAAGGCACTAAAAACTATGCCACTTTGATGTGAATAAAATTCTGCACTGTGTATGCTAGACCATGGACAAAACCAGCCAGTCACATACCCTTGCCAGCCCCTCCCTTCCCCTCCTCCAACCCCTGCCCACTCCCTTTCCTCCCCACTCAGCGTACCCTGCTGCCAGCAATGCTCAGCCTCTATCTCTCGCACATGTGAAAGAGGAGTGGAAGGGGATGGGTAGGGGGAAGGAACGAAGTCTCTCTTTCTCTCCAGGTATTACTTGGTGGTGATGACAGGGGAAGGAGGAGAGGGAGGCACACACACTCTTTCTTCTGATCGCTTGCTCTCTCTTTCTTTCTCTGTCTGTCAGTCTATCAACCTGTGTGTGTGTGTGTGTGTGTGTGTGTGTGTGTGTGTGTGTGTGTGTGTGTGTGTGTATGTCTGAGTGTGTGTGTGTGTGTGTGTGTAGTTCACTTTTTTTTTAACGTAAATGCGCTCTGTGTGTGTGTGTGTGTGGGGGGGGGGGGGGGGGGGGGGGGGGGGGGGGGTGTTATTAAGAATGGGAGACCCATGCAGATTTTTTTTTATGTAGTGGACTACTGGAAAAAAATCCTAGTCAGAGCTTAGGCCAGAGAGAAAGTCTATGACATCCATATACAGCTATCAGACCCAGTGCCTTAATGAAGAGAACATTTTGATTATCTCAGAGAGACAGAAAGGGATGTTGTCAGCCATGCTACAACACACTGTTACATCTTCTGCCATGTCAGTTTTCTTGGGTGCCATTTTTTTTAGTTTTAAGGAGGCAGAGGAAGGGAGGAGGGGTAAGAGGGGACTTGAGGCTGAGAGAAACTTGGGTGAAAATGAGAAGGTGGAAACTTGAGACATGGATGAAACAGACAGTGAGCAAAGGGATCAGGGGAGAAGGAGGGGGAAGGAAAAAAATATACAATGTGTGGGTAATATACATGCCTACGCCAAGTGAGAAGCTCCACACACACACACACACACACACACACCACACACACACACACACACACACACACACAACCTTCTTCTCTCTCTTCTACAGGCTAGGGCCTAGAGCACTGAAAGTGAAGGGGGGGGGGGGGGTGCTAGGCCATACCTACCCTCTTTATCTATCTCTTTCTGTGCCTCTCTCTCTCTCCCTTTTTCTTTCTTTCTCTTGACAAACCATGGGCATGTCTCTGGTCATGGGCTTCCTCCACTCCCTTCATTCCCTTTCTTTCCTTCCCTCTGCTTACTAATATTTACTCTGAAACGGGGTGGTGGACATTTTGAGGATTCATGGTGATCGAGGATGGGTCGTGGGTTGAGTGGGGAGGGGTAGGAGGGATTTAACGAGGCCAGGGTCCAGAAAATAGGGTGGGTGGATAGTATGAGGGGACCACATGTTTTCACTCTCTTTCTCTTCTGTTTGCCTGTCTGACTTGCTCCATTTCTCTCTCAGTCTCTCTCAGCATCTCTCTCTCTCCCTCTCTCTCTCTCTGTCCAGTGCATTCTGTTTGCCTATCTCTTTTTCTCAGCATCTCTCTGTCTGTCTGTCTAGCACATCTATTTGCATGTCTGTCTGACTCTGTCTCTGTCTTTTCCCTCCTTCTTTCAGCATCTCTGTTTATCTGTCTGACTGTTGTCTGTCTGCCCAACTCATTCTGTTTGCCTGTCTGTCTGACCCATTCTCTTTGTGTCTCTCTGCAAGTCCCAGTATCTCTCGCTTAAAGCATCTCTGTGTGCGTATGCACATGCATGTGTGCAACTGCGCACACACATCTTCAGTGGACTTTTTACACACACATGTGATACTGCTGCCACTGAGAATTGCCCCCCCCCCCCCCCCAAAAAAAAAAAGTAACTTCTTAAACACAACTTCTGCGTGTTTGTCTGTACATGAACCTGTATGTCTTATTGTAGGCATGATTTCATATATGTTACTGCAGGGAGGGTAATTGTTTGATCAGACTAGCAGCACATTACAAAGGTAGGTAATAATAATTGAATGCTGGGGGAGGGGGGAGAGAGAGGAAGGGGGAGGTGGAAGATAGGGGTGAGGAGCAAAGACTGGATGGCTTGTATTACATAGCTACAGCCTAGTGTTCTCATTCTGACGAAAGCTAGCTCTCTCTCTCTCTCTCTCTCTCTTCTCTCTCTCTCTCTCTCTCTCTCCTCTCTCTTATATCTCTCTCTCTCTCTCTCGTCATTGAAAAACATTTGTGTACCTTACTGATCAAATGAATAGCTTTGAAAATGATCAGACAAGCATTTGTGACCCAATTGAAAAATAAAATATGACATAGTGTCCATTAATTTAATTGTTTCTCATATGCTTTTTGATGTATGCTCACATGTTGGATTCTGAATACACATTGGTATTCAGATGGCTTCCTTATGCAAATTTGCTGAGTGTCCAAATTTATGTGTATGTTTGGCTATGCATTTTGGCATCATGTATATTAGAGGTGTTTTTTTTTTCCATCAGAATATGATTGACATTTCTGGTAATTAAAACAGTACAGTGGAGGAAAGTGGGACTGACAAAATGATCAGAATAATCTGATTCTAAATGTTCTGTTTTCTAAGGCACAGAAAATTACTATATATTAAAGTTCTGTTTTACCAGATACAGCAAAGTGTACTACATGAGGGTTCCTCAACAAGATTATGAAAATTGTAAAAAAAATACAGATTTCACTGTAAAAGTGAGACTGTATTGTAAAAGGACCATGACCTGAAATGACCAACACGAACTTTCACAGTCGTTAGCCTCACCAGTCTGTGTAATAAGCAAACAATGTAAAATAAGATTCAGCCCCCCCCCCCCCCCCCCCCCCCCCCATTGACTGAACATGGTCCTTGGAAATTGCAATTTTATGGAGTGATGTGTGATGATTTCTTAAATTGGAAAATTTTACGGCAGTGCCTGGAAAGTTTGATATGTTATTTTGGAATGCAGTTTTCCTTGAAAACAACTGTGTATAAGAGGTTTTTTGAATTTCATGCTGGAAGTAAGAACTTGGAAGATGATAGTCATTGTGGGGCCCCACTACAGCTGTTATGCCACAGAATATCATCAGCACAAAGCAGCACAGTAAGGACAACCCACAGATTTTTTTTTTTTTTTTTCTGGAGCTGCAGGATATGCTAAACATCTTGTCAGGAAGTGATATTCAAGGTTTGTTCAAACATCCTGAAGTCAGGAAGTGTTGTGTCTGTTGGGTCCCCTATATTCTCTCTCTGTATGTTCAAAAGAGGGCAGGAATAGCATGGTATATGCATGTGCCACACAGATTCTACAGAGGCAGGTCAAACCACCTGTGGAACATTGTAATAGAAGATGAAGCATGTATTTACACATTTGATCTGGAAACAAAACAACAGTCTATGGTCTGACTGTTCCTAGATAAGATTTCAGCTATGTTAAATGAACAAGAAGCACTGCAAAGCAAATGGCATATAAAAAAATCTTTTTTTTGATGAATTGGTCACTTAGCAACAGAATCTCTTATGGAACAGAAAACAGTTCCTCTGACTGTGTAATATGAATCATTACTGACCCAAAGTTATGGAAGTTTGGTGCAGATGGCACCTGTGTGCTGGAAACCCAGTATTTTGCTGCACCAGATGAAGCCAGTGTTGACACTGCTCAGACTCTCAAGTTTCTGGGCAAGAATGAAGTCCAGCTAATCACCTGCCTCCTTTATTCACCTGACTTGGCCCCTTGAGACTGGTTCCTCTTCCCCTTTATGAAATGACACTCTGAGGAAAGGCGTTATGGTTTGTTGAAGATGTGCAAGTTGTTTTAGGGCCTTAGATTCTAGTGTACTGGAAGTTGCCTGGCATGATGCCATGACCAAGTGGTTTGAGAGAAAGATGAAGTATATATGTGCACATGAAGGATTCATTGAGAAGCTAGACAAACTTTTTTTTGCATCAGATGCTACAGAAACACTGAGTCCAGGACATGTAGAGTGCCTCTTGGTGATGTATATTGAAGTTCTGTTTTCCTATTGATATAATATAAAACATCTACTTTTAATTCTTTGTTGCAACAAAATTGATTTTTTTTTTCTAGTTTACAGAGTTCAGCACTCAAGTACAGCAGGATGAAGTTTCAGTTGTGTACGGTAACCAAATGGACTGCCATCTCCACAAGGAGAATCGATTGTCTGGTGATTTGGATACAGATTCTCTAAAGTTCACCAGCCACAACAACTTTCTGACTGTGTTGTTTAGCTCTGACGGAAGCATTTCTTCCAAAGGTTTCAGTGCTAACTTCTTAGCAGGTAAGTCTGTCTATGTCAAATATTTTCATAGACGAGAATGATTGTGAAATCCTTTTTTGTTTGATTTTTTTTTTATTTTTTATTTTTATTGAAGTGCTCATTGGTGTCACTTTTGTATAGTTTGTGCCATATTTCTCTTGCTGACACCTTATTTCTCATATCATTTTTAAACATATGTTTCATTAGATCATTTTAATAATAAAAAAAAACTGTTTAAAGATAGATAATTTTGCTTTTATTTTCATCATTGTCTTGGTGGAAATATTAGAAAAAACATAAACACGGTCTCCTCTTATGAGTGCTTGTGACATGAGATTTCAAATAAGTAAGGTGCATTTGATTTTTTCCATTGTGTTTCTAGTTAATGATATAGGAATACACAAACCAGGTGACTTATATTTCTATTCAAATTTTGTATAATTCATCTATCAAGTCTGAGAATATTTTACCTGTAGCATGCTTTTAACAAAAACTGAAAACTCCACTCTCATACTTGCTGCCCATACATGCAGACGCAGGTATCCATGCCCATACTAGCACATACACCATTTATGCAATTGTAAATGCATGCACCATACACAGACACCACAACTATTTTTAATGTTTGTAAGTCTTGTAGTTTCTTGTTGTTAGACAAGAAAAGGCTACGTAATTTTGCTAAACTGATCAAACAAAGAAAATCTAAGTCTGCATAAGCAGAAAATTACTTGTGTTTTGTTTACTTTGTTTCCATGATTTTTGTTGTTGTTGCTGTTTAGTGCTTCAGTTAAGTGTAAACTGAAGTCAGTTAACTTAAATAAAATATCTAGCTCACTGTATTTTCCATGCCCTAACAAGGGTCAAAAGTGAAGAAATCTTGGAAGAACATCATTGCTTTTTCTTTGTGAGAGGCATGCACTACACGTATAATGTTATTAGTTTTTTTGTGAGAGGCATGCACAACACATATAATGTTGTTAATTTTAGACTGTGTGTAGATTTTGGGGTGTGGTGTCCATTAAGGTGGTGTCTGGTTGGATTTTTATGCATACATTAATGTGGGTGCCATTTCAAAATGTTGACAACCTTTTATTAATGCTGCAAACTTCATGCCCAGAACACTTGGTTGTCAAGGACGTATTCATGAAATTTGATGGAAGTGTGCACTGGATTTTTTTTTGTTTCTGAGCATATACAATTTTAGTAAATATAAGTCTGACAAACTCAGCAGACCTCGCGTACGCATTGGGAAGAGTTCCAGATAATTTGAACAGTGCAAACCAAGTTTTGTCCCAGCGACAGTATCTGAATTATGTCTAGCACTGTGTTTAAGTAGTCTTGTTTGAGTGGATCAGTAAAGAATATGAGGCATTTGTATTAAGAAGAGATTAGTGGAGTTGCATTAAAAACTGCCAGCAAGGATAGCTTGCTGTCTTGGATTAGCAGATTCACTGGCAAAGCATTTAATGGAATTATTCACAGAGAACTTCTTGATCTTCCCTTTTGATTTTTTGGAAGCCTTTTCAGCACAGAATGACAATTGTCTAATGTAGATTTTACTAACACTTAATAAGTCCGACAGTCAATCTTTATAAAAGATGAAATCTGAAAGAAGCAGTGAACTCTACTTAAGAAAAGATGCATGACAAATCCTTGTAATTAAGTTTTGCAAATAAAAGAGTTCGACCCATGTTAATGCCCGAGTTGTTCTGCAAACTTCAGAAAAAAAAATCAGTATCGTCAGTGTGTGCTAAACTGTTGTTAACCATTTTAAGGCCAGAGATGATGCCAGCGAATCATGATTTCAGTTTGATCAAAATTAAAGCTGATTGGTAGTTTGTCCCAGAATGTTCTTAATGCTTATATTATTTCTCTGTGTGTGTGTGTGTGTGTGTGTGTGTGTGCGTGTGTGTGTGTGTGTGGTGTGTGTGCATGTGTGTGTGTGCGCGCGCATGTGTGTGCCTGCACATGCGTGCGCGCGTGCGCGCATGTTGTGTGTGTGTGTGTGTGTGAGAAAAGGGGCTGAATCTGTACCTCAGTGTCACTTAACACTCAGACTGTCAGAGTGATCTCCCTTCAAACACAAGTGACTTTTGATTCCTGAACAGTCAGTGTTCACACCTTTACTCTTAATGAGTGAAGAGATGGGAGGAAAACTTGGTGTTTTGAATGAAAACTATATATGAAACTATTTAAAAGAGGAAGATTCCTTTTTCTCATCCTTATGTGTCTAAGCAAGTGCCAGAATAGTGAAAAGGAGGTGGGTTGCCCAGCAAGCTCCTCTAAAGAAAGGAGACCAGCCCAAAGCACTATACCAAGATCCAATAATACTTTCAGGCTAGCAGCACTGCTAAAAAGAAGGCCATCAGTGTGCAAACATGGTTCAAGAGTTATCACGCTTGTAAAGAGGGAGCCTACGAAGTAAATAGATTTAGTACCTCTTCTCCCTCACGGCATGCTTAGCTCAAATTGACTAAGCACAACACTCAATAAACGTATTACATAGCATACATGTTCCCATTTCTCTGTGTTCCCATTTCTCTGACTACCTGAAGTCTTGTCATTCTCTTCATGTGCCAGTCTATGGCTGTTAGATCCTCTGCGGGGACTCACTGCTCAAGAATTATATCAATCCCTAAGAGTGTTTTTTTTAGAAAATGTGAATTGACTTAGCCACCACCTGTTCTCTCCAACAATACAGTGCTGTCAGATCGTCTGCCATGTGCCTGAGATATAAGCTCATAAATTTGGTCCGAGACTTTTAGCCAGCTAATGAAACAAATCACATTGTGTGTTGTATTTAAATATTTATTTATGTTTCCATATTTTTGGGTTGGGTGGGCAGTATTGTTTTCTTTGCGGGGGGAGGGGGGTGATGTGGATCGGTAATGGGAGGGAAGTTAAGATGAGTTGATTAATCATAATGAAATCCATTACTTCTGCACACTTTTAGAGTACTATGTCATGCACAAACTCATAAAAATCACATGTTAATTTACAGCTGCAAGTGTACTGTATAAGATACTACTTATCTCAATACATAGATCTGTGACCATGATTATCTTCCCATGTCCTATGGAACACAGCATGAAAAAAAGATATGTAGCTGACTTTACACCAGCAGTTACAGTTTGTATGGGACCTGTTTAGTGTATGAGGTAAACGAAGGGAGAGCAAATCAAGAACCCTCAAACTTCACTAATTCCAAGCTTCCTAGTTAGAAGGTTACAGTGATCCTCAGTTTTGGAAAGTTATCTAGCTATTCTGCTTGAAGCACTTATGTCTTCGTCTACAAGTCAGCCTTGAGTCTTGTGTGCATGTAGTGTTACACAATAACACCAAGTAATTATTTATTTTAAAAAAGTCTGTAAGTATTCACAAAGATAATTCATCAAGTGCCAACATGGCTGTGTTTTAATGATCTATTAATTCATGGATTTGTCCAATTATCAATTTTTGCATGATTTCTGATTACAGTGAAAGCTCAGGTCGATGAACCTTACCATTATCTTATTGCAAAAGACACCCCCCAAGAGCTGATTTCACCGTATCTCGGTTCTCAAGACTACACTTGGATCATATGTGCAGACAACAGGCACAAGACCATTACTCTGGAGGTGATCATCGGGGAAAGGGGGGGGGAATCCCCAAAGGACATATTTGGACATGCCTAGTGCTGAGTGATGAAGCTGTTTTTGTATTCACAGTCATGTTAGTGTATGCTTGCAGAGACATAAACACAGACACAGACATGCGCACGCGCACACACACACACACACACACACACACACACACACACACACACACACACACACACACACACATGCACACACACACTTCCTCTCTCTCTCTCACACTCATAGTTACTCTCATGCACATGTAAATGCTAATAAATAGAGCTATCATAAAAACAAAACACAACAGTAAAAAAGAGTGGGACATCATCATGTGATTCAAATATGTTGTTGTTGTTGTTGTACCCTAGCTAAAAGACTCCAGGGATCATCCATACAGCCGAAGTACTTGAATATGATATTGACAAAAGGAAGATAGATGGTCTAGACATTAATGATCCATTTCTCCTCACTCCAGTATATTTAAATTTTCTGTGTAGAATAGTCCATTTTGCCATGGTTTCCAATCGAACTCTCACAAGACCCTACACTTTAACTCCTATTCAGGGCTTCACATGATATGTGAGTGGGGAAGTGTATCATATAATAAAATCATATAATTGTATTTGAGAAAAGCACAAAAGAATGTGAATAGTAAAAGAAAAATGATTAAAGGAATCATGATTGTATTATATTTGCAGCAGGAGGTTTATTTTCATTAACTGATTTTAATGAAAGGTAGACTGGCAGAGTTCATAGAAGAAATGACATGTATGATGTGTTGACTTTACTTAGCCAACAGTGCAGGTATGCTTTTCTTTTAAGATTTGTTAATGTTAGCAATGATCTTTTTGTATTCATTTGATCTTGCAGACATGAAGATCATGAAAGAAGGATTTTAGATTGGTATTTTCAGTTTTAGGGGCTCGACCTGTTTCAGGATATTAGCCATGCATTAGTTCAGAATTTGATAAGCTTTTATTCCTCAAATAGCCACTGTGACTGGTTTGCTTGGTTACTAACAACATTACTTGACTCTACTGTGTCCTTGTTCATATGTGTGTGTGTGTGTGTGTGTGTGTGTGTGTGTGTGTGTGTGTGTGTGTGTGTGTGTGTGTGTGTAGATCATCTCATTAGCACACAATGGACCACTCTTCTGTGAAGCATGGATTGCAGCTGGCCACACTATACAGTACTGAAATGTAGCCTAAATAGAAATATATATTTTGTAATGCTTGTATTCATTGCTTTGTTTGTCACAGAACTTTGAAGCTTTTGAAACTATGGTAAATGTGCGAATATGGATTTTTTTTTTTTTCAGATTGTAGATGTGGACTTAAAAGGAGAAGACAGGATTGTAATCAGAGATGGGAAGAGTGTACATGATACTATGCTGGAAGAACTGACAGCTTCCAGCCCTGTACCCTCTTACATTCTCTCCACTGGCTGGTGTCTGTACATTACCATGCAGACCAGCGGTGTGGAGATAGGCAGAGGGTTCACTTTCACCTATCGTGAAGGTGGGGAAGTTTTGCCACTTAACCATCATCTCTCTTAGTCAGTCATTTTTACCCTGCGTGTGTGTGTGTGTGGTGTGTGTGTGTGTGTGTGTGTGTGTGTGTGTGTGTGTGTGTGTGTGTAAGCTGATTTGCTCTGAGGACAGGACATTAACAATGGGCAAGGCAATTGCCAGTGAAAAGAAAAGTCATTAAAAAGTTTTATTGGAAATTGTAAAAAACATATATTGCACCAGTCTCTTATCAGACATTCTGGAATTCAGTGATTACCCTTCATGGTCTCTGCAGACCATCATTGTTATATGTTTAAACTGTGTGGTATGAAATATTCTGTAAATATTGAGGGAAAATGTTGAAGGAAGATGAATCCTGATTTAAGTATATGGATGCTAAATGTTATTAAAAAAAAAGATGAACACATACATGTTGTTTTGCATGGAGTGACACCTAGTCATAAATGTTCAGTGAGTAGGATGGTCATGCTGGCAAGTTCTTTCACCACTTAATTCTGGCAATAGTGAAATGATTCATCAAATAAACACTTGACTAGGCCAGACAGACCAAGTTATTGTCAGGCTACATTTTGTGAAAAGGAACTTGATTTCTTTGGGGTTTGCCAGTGCCATAATTTTAAAGCTGTTAAAGACCTGAGTGTCTGTTATGTTTGGAAAATATAGAAAAAAGATTATTTGAACATCTTATAATCATTAATTTTTGTCATACGTGTGAAATATCTGGTTGATGTTTATTTGTGTGATGTCATTTCAGCACAGGGTGCCCATATGTGTAGTTAAAAATGAGAAAAGGGGTTGCAATGTCAAGTGCCAGTACTCGGTTCTAGAATTGTTTACCTTTCCCTGAACTGGTTGCACTTGGCAACTGCTTGGAGTGTCTGAAAATTTGCCTATATAAGTAGGAATGAAGAAATATGAATGATTTTGTTTGTTTGTTTGGGTTTTTTTTGTTTTGTTTGAGGGGTGAGGGCAAAGGTGGATAACTCCAGATTCAAACATGATAACTCAAGGTTCACACAGTCTTATAGTTGTTCTTTTGTTATATGTGCAAGTGCCTTACAGTTGTTCTTTTGGTACATATGCAAGTGTTTTATATGCTGCATATGCTTTTTATTGGTATGATGCTACAAATTAAAGACAAGCTCTGATATCAGTTCTGTAGCTACAATGGACCATTTTCTTAAGAAGTAAGGATAAAAATTCAGCTGTTGCTGTTAGCTTTGACATTTTGGCAGTATTTTCCAACTTGCATCCAAGCAGTTGACATCTGTGAAGGTACACAGTGTCCATTGTTTTCCCCGTCCAGGGTTCCACCAAACTGAATTTCCAGATCCTGAAACATGTAAACTGTGACTCATAACTGGTTGGTGATTGCATTGTAGTTTAGACACTGTTTTGTTTTCTTTTTATTCAAAGGAATTATTTTTTTCATTGTGATGCAAATTTCTAAGTTGGACTGGTTAATATTTTGAAAATAACCTTATATATCCATATCCATATCTGTATCTACCTATCTACATCTATCTGTCTATTTTTCTATCCGTCTTTCATAGTACACATGCACTGGGGAACCCAAGAGAGACTCCTTTACTGGCTTATGATTCACTCCAAATGGGACTTTTATCTGCATCTTCTATGATTTCCTAAGTCTTCTTCCCTCAAAACCCTGGATCCCATATAACATCAAGGGCTTTTACTCTGGGTAGAAGTTTTTGCACCACCCTGTGTACAGTCTATGTGCAGAGGCGGGGGAGCCATCACTTTCCAAGTGTTGACTTAAAGTTTCCCTGAACTATTGTTTGAAACTCTGCTCTGAACCTCCAAATCCTGATTATGACCATGTTTTTGACCCAGAATTCCTTGAGGACTTTGAAGAGAACCTGAGTTCAACTCTGCCCATTGGAATCTGTATTCTTCCCTGAACAATGCAGACACTGACAGGGGAGTCATTTATGATTTGTCCTAATTTCCAGACTTTCCATCAAGGACTTTTCAGTCTTTGGAGATCTGCTTTGTTGTGCCTAATACTGTAAGGGTCTTTGGCGTAGAAGACTCTTTTTTTTCTTTTGGCTGGACTGTGCTCTGTAGTTCCATCCTTTGAAAAAAAATTTACTTAGGGTTCCAAATTTGAAGAGAGAGTCACTTCTACCGTCTATTGCTGAACTCCCTCTCAGAGAAGTTCAGAATACATTCCTTCAGACAGCTTCATGTACACTGCTAAGGTAACAGTGTTGAACCTGGCTTTTCAAATAGTCTCTGTATGAAAACATAGTGTATTTCTCATTTTTTCCCATTCCCTTTTTGCTTTGGAGGCCATTGCTGGCAATAATCTTGAGCACCCTCAATTTCTGAATTTGTTAAAACTGTACTTTTCTCTGAATTCTGTTGGGTACAACATAGTTTTTGTGGGTTCCTGGTCATGCTGGCATTGAAGGTTTTGATTGGGTTCCCGGTTATGCTGGCATTCAAGGCTGATCAGTTTGCTAAGAAGGCCACTAGTAAAGAATTGTGCAGACTATCTTTCCCTCACATCAATCTGAAAATCTAAAGCTCAGACTTTCAAGAGGACTGGAACACATAGACGGAAAACAAACTTTTTCAAATCTGTCCAAACCTTGAAGAGGTTTTACAGTCTGCTTCTGGTGGTGGTTAGGAAGAAGCAGTTTTGTGCAGATTACTCACAGGCCACAGGTTTTTAAACCTGCTTAGATCTGTTAAAAGGTGAAGAAGCTTTGTGGTGCATTCCACTTACATTTTTATAGAGTGTTAGAACTTGTATGATATCAGATATAAACATTTTACCGGCAACCTGATGTGATGTTTGAATTCTTGAAAGAGGTAAATATATTGTATATGATCAAAGAATTTGTGGCTGAAAGATTTTAAAACAATTCTTGCATGTTGCAGATTATCTCTTGTGTTTTGAATTTTTTTTAACATTTGTAGAGAATTGACTTTGATGAGGTGACAGCCCTCATGCATGGCTTCTTGTGGCTGGCTGGGCAATAACATGAACTGAATTGAATCCCTTTCCAACACCTATCTTGGTGATCTTCCATTTATGGGCTAATGGCTTACTACTCTTATTGAATGATATTGTTGATCTCTGGGCTCTGCAAGTGGTCATGGCATCTAACTAGAAAAATAAGTCTACCATGCATTTCAGTGATTGGCTAAAGTTAAACACAGATCAGAACTAGCTAACTCTACTTTCAGACGTCCCAGGCACAATCCACTGAACTTCTAGGGGCAGAATCTGGGTGGGATTCCTTCCCTCTCCACCTTGACAGCCTCCTCCTACATTGCCTTTGTCATTACAGTTTTATCATCTCCAGCCTACTTTCTGTTTGCTGTTATTTCTGCTACTACAATATCAACTTTTTTTGTTGTCAGCAGCAGTCCGTTGCCAACCTCCCATAGCTGCTGCTCTCCTGACAATGGGAGTTCCCCTTTCAGACTAGTCATGTACATTTCTTCTCCTCTTGCTGGCCATATGCTGAGCAAACTCAGTTCAGTTCAGTTCAGTGGTTTATTTAATGTCTTTTCATCGCCAGATGATACTGGACACGTTATAAACACAAACAAACAAACAAACAAAAAACCCTCCACACTCAACTTATCATCCACGTTAGTACTTTCAAACCCACATCTGATATATACATATTTGCATAAGTAAAATACCCTAGTGGTACACAAAATTGTTGATCTTTATAAAAATTTTGCCACCTCTGACTGCGAAATAACCATGGCAATTTCAGCAACATTATGAACCATATAAGACAGTATTGACATTATCAAAGTTATTCATCTCAATACCTTTTTCCTGCTAGAGCGGGGTCAGCACTGAGCATTTAAACAAAAGATGATGCACAGAAATGTTTTCTCTGCAGACACAAGTAATACCATGAGAATATTTAGTGTTCCAAGTATTCAGCCTTAATTTATGAATTAATTTAACAGTGTGCCTTGGGCACAATGGTAAAGTAGTCATTTTTGGACTGAAATTCTGCTTATGTATATACTCTTACTTAATTTGGATTAATTCACAAGAGGACAAATCTAAGGTATTTTTAAAATAAATTTTCAGCGTTTCTATTTGCTCCTTTTTTTGCAAGACTGTCTGCTATTTCATTTCACTTTATGCCACAGTGAGATGGGACCCAACAAAAATCAATTCTTATACCTAGAGTTATGAAACAATGCGGTAAATGTTTTATTTCAAAAAGCAAACCTTTTCTAGGTTTGCAGTCCCAATGCTCTAGTGACTGTAAAAAAGATATGGAATCAGCACACGGTAAAATTTTATAGAAAGCAACTGGTGTATCATATATGTAAGTCAGAGCCTTCAGTGTTGCATATAATTCTGAGATATAGATTGAAAACCCCTTTCCTAAATAGTATGATTCCCTGGCATTTGAAGTTGGTATTGTACAGCTAGAACCACTGTCAGAGGATTCCATCACTGACCCATCTGTAAATGCTTTTAAATGATTTGGATAGCTGTTTTCTAAATGTTCACGAACTTCATTTGTTAAAAATTTACATTATCACTTTTCTTTAACATACTGAGCAAACTCACGGTTGTGGTGAACTCTCAGTTGCCCACATGCAAGACTTCAGATGTTGTGGACTAGACTTCTTCCTGTGGTGGAATATTGGTTTAGGCTTATTGTGGATTTCTTTGCCACTCTAAGTTTAGTCTTACAACATACATTGTCTCCAGTTCTTGATCCAGCAACATTGGCTGTAAATGCTACCATTGTTCCCTGATTAGTTCTTCCTCTTCCCATTTACAGGAATAAATCAAAACAAGCTAGGGCAGAAAGCTTGTCTCTCATCCTGATCACACTTTACTGCCCAGCCTTAGCTCAACCCTGTTTTCCATATATCTTCTTCAGCTGTTCTATGCGTCTTCAGTAGCTTTACCCATGTGCCACATATTTTCTTCAGTTGCTATAAAGCAACAGGAACCTTGATGTGTTTGACCATCACAAACATGAAGCTGGCTTCTGTCAACATCAGGATAATCAGCGAAGTCATGGATCTGGTCAGTCAAGCTTCAGGTTTGGTACTCAGGGAGTCTGCTCTGTACAATGAAAGGGTTGGCTCTTCTGATTTCAGGATCACTCGGTCAACCCTAGGAAATCATCCAGAATCTCTGGCTTAGGGCTTTTGGCCTCTACTGTACATGTTCGTACAGTTGTGATCAGCTTAACACATAACTTATCTCTTTGCCTCCCTTGACTTAAGTATAAATTTAAGAACCTTTCAGTTTGACTTGCTGTCTGTTTATTATGTGTAATGCTTTAAGTTTTGATTTGTGTTTATTGAATTCTCAGTTCAATTCTTAAAAAGAAATCATATATAACATTTGTTTACTAACGTGCATGTGTTTTTGGTTTTACATATTTCACCATGGTCCTTGAACTGCAGAGTATCCTCTGTCAGGAGTGAAAGGCTTAATGTGACGGAGGGCTAGATGTGGGGGTGGGAAAGTGACAGTCTTTGAAAGACAGTCCCATCCTTCTGGTCTGGTGTGTGAACACCTGCATTAAAGGAAGCAAAACTGTTTGGCAGTGCTCCAACCTGGGAGGCCTTTCTGGTTTTCAACTTTCTCAGGTAATCTCCCTTCAAAGCACTTTCGGAGATCTTTTTTAAATTGTTGTCTCTCAAGATTCTCTTCATCATTTGCTTCGCTTCTGGCAGGTTTGTGAGGTCTGTGTCTACTGGCCACACAAACAAAATTGCATTTGAAGAGTATGGCTCATTATCATTAAGCTTCTCACTGACATCCTTGCCAAGAAACCGGTCCAAAGAGATCAATTCCCAGTCAGCATTTTTAAGCCACTTTCTTCTGTCAATGAGGACTGGTTGCTTGTCCAGGTAGGGTGTTATGTGTTTACCTGAAGAGATTGTTCCCTTTTAGGTTGTCCCAATACTTCATCAGCTGAAACCTTGATTACTCAGTTGATGCAACCAACACTGTTTTGGTGGATAGCCAAGGTGATCAAGGTTGTATGCAAACTATCAGCTGTTAAGATGGATGCCAGTTCAACCTGTGCCCATGACTGGTCATTGATCTCTCAGTAAATACGTGAACTCCTGCCCTTGTTCTGTTTCATCGCAACTGAGCCCCAGTAATGTAAAAGTAATTAAAAGGATTTTTCTCTTAAAACTGCATATTTTGCCTGCTATGACTCAGTCAGAGACCTTTCCTGCATCCCATCTGCTTGCATTTATTACCTGTTTGGGGCTCTTATCTTCAAAGAGAGCACTCAGAAGGGATGGATAAAGGAGTAAATTAGCACTGTTTTCATTTAATCCTTAGGATTATTTCTAGATCTACTAAATTAATATTTTACACAAAGCATTAATTAAACCTCGCAGGCTGCTGCACTAGTGAATCATGGAAAATATGTTATTATCTGTAAGACCTTGCAGGCATTTGCATTAGTGAGTCATGGTGAATATGTTATTATTTCTGCTAATATATTTTATTTTGAACCATATATCTGTATTTTGAAAGTATTGAGCAATCATGTTCTGTGTGTTGTGAAAGAGTCTGATGTGTGCTCTATGTGTCCCACAGGGTGCCATGTCACACTGACAGGGGACAGTGGGGAGATCAGGTCTCCGGATTTTGACATTGCTTCTATCAACAATCTTACCTGTATTTACAAAGTCAATGTGCCTGGAGATCATCGTGTCTCTTTGGAATTCACGAGCGTGAAAATACACCCGCCTAATAGAATTAAGGTATGGAAAAACAGATCAGAATTTGTTGATGTGAAGGGAAGCACTTTTGATTCACTATGATGTTTAAAATGACTGCATTTAATCTCGTGGACAGACTGACCTACATGTGGACATGAGGACGCAGGCATGGTTATAAATTGTTATTTTCATTTTGTTATTATTATTATTACTATTATTATTATTGTAAACTGACATTTGAATCATCGTAAATGTTTGTCAGTTGACCAGACCAATGCACCCAACCCACATACTTGTCGCCTCACCCATGCACTCTATCCATCCACCCACATATACATGCACACATGCCATTATACCACACATACACACACACACACACACACACACACACACACACACACACACTTGTTTGCATGCTCACAAAAACACACTTCTTTTCTTCCTTCTCTCTTTCTTTCTTTCCTTTTTAAAAAAAAACCTTTTTATCCACCTGTTTTTTACCCTCTCTATTTCTAGTTCAGGGAAAACAAAAACTGAGAGTTGATTCTTCCACCTCATGGCAAACAGGTTGATATGTGGACTTGAAAAACTTGGCTCTCTCTTTTGAAGATAATGTTGCTCATTATCCATTTTGAAATCTGGACCTGTCTCTTCCTGGACAGGAAGTCTGCCAGAACATTCAGTTTGTGAGGAATGTGCCTCATGAGAAGAGAGATCTGTACCGACTGGCAGATAAGATAAAGAGACATTTGCTTAGGCTTGGAGTTAGTACCTCCTTGGTTTTCTATGTAGTCTACCAGTCCACCACTACAGTATTGTCTGTGCATACTGTGACTGTCATACCTCCAGCATCTGAGACATAAGTTCAGATCATGAAAGACAGCCGTCAACTCCAGAATGTTTGGTGGCCAGGCCTTGGTAAAGAGATAGAGACCATGGTGAAGACATGTACAGAATGCAGCAAACATCGCAAAGCAAGAGTTGAGCCAATGATCAGAACCCCATTTCCAGACCGTCCATGGTCACGCATTGCTGCAGATTTCTTTGTGTGCTCAGTTTCAACTATTCCCATGAAACTTGTTTCTTCAGGCTCAGAAGAATCATCATCGTTCTGAACAACCCCCTGGACATTGGACTTCTTGTAGCAGACAACTGTGTAGTGATCAGTTTTATTGCAGTAAGAACACTTTGTATAGGCTGCTGGACAGTTCTTCTTCCCAAAGACATGTTTCCTATTGCAGTATTTGCACAGCTTTTGATCTGGAACACTGGTTGATGTAAAGGATGTAGATGACGTCATTTTCTTTCTTCTGGAAACAGAATTGATTGATGATGTTGGGCGTTCTTTTGCGTCATGTAGCTCTTTCTTTGTCAGTTCTCTTATAGACAAAACATGGGTGGTTTTCTGTAGAGTAAGGCTAGCGCCAGAATGGTAGAGCTGAAGTTTTGCTTGTCCCGAACCATCTCTTCTAGGTTTTTGAATTTGCATGCAGCAGCTTTTCCCTTCACTATGCGCACCCATGAATCAAAGCTTTGCAATGTTCCGCATTCTAGGCCGTACCAGAACAGTTCTCGTAGCATGAGCTGAGGATTGCAACGCTGAAAATGTTCATCAAACTTACTCAGCACAGTGCTGAAATTGTCCTTATCTTCTGCTGTGATTCTTTTACCACTATCTGAAACACGTTCTAGATGAAATGCGAAGTTCTGAAATATTTCAGTGCCTTCATCACCAATGTGGTTTAACAGAAGTCCAATCTTCACTACATCAGGTTTTGCAGAAGCTCCACAAGCTTTCAAAAAAATGTCAGATCTTGTCTTCCATTTGTCCCATGCACTGATGGGGTTGTCTGTTGATGATGATCGTAACAACAGCTCCTCTGGTGGGTGAACGTATGATTCCATTTCTTTACTTTTCTTCTTTTTTTTTTTTAATCAAACAAAGTAATAGATTTAGCAGGCACTGCTTCTCAGTTCCAGTTTACTTCTGACACCATATTGTGTGTGTTATCTCTTAGCTGACTGTGTCTCTGTGCCCTGATGTGGCTCTTTGTGGTCGGCTGGGCTATAAGCAACATTATCTTATCTGTGTCTGTCGATCCCTAGCTATTGCTCACTCCCAAAACTCACCACAGGGGAGCTATGTCTCCTGTAACAGGGAGCATACATTACAGTGGGGGTGTCAGTAAGTTCTGTCCTCTCCAGAAGATAAAGTGTATATGATACATGTGAGATGAAAGGGAGCTAGAATACCTTAGCTGAGCCATATTGGTATGGGACAGCCTTGAGCAATAAAAAGAAAAAATCCACACACACACACACACACACACACACACACACACACACACACACACACACACACACACGCAGAGGTAAAACAACAAAACAACAACAGGGAGAAGGTAAAGTAAAAGCTGAAAAGAACCTGAAGATTCATTCCTCTCAACAACCACAGTTCATATCAGATTAGATCAGAACAAAATACATCTGAGCAGAATGTGATACTTTCATTTTCTTCTTCTTAAAATCTGTTTGAATAAAGGTGTGCTGATAAGGCAACTACAATCTGTCTGCAATGATCATTCGTTAATGAGGTTGTGATGCTGAATATTGAAGATTATGTTAACTATTTTGGATGTTTTGCATCTCCGTATAGTGACCAGTCTTTTTTTCAAGCTCTCCCATGTAGAAGAACAGAAAATAAATGAGTTATGAACGACCGTTGATGGCTACGAGTCTCTTTTTTTTACGAACCCCCTGCTGTGTGCTTTTTATAAGTTCCATAGTTTTTTTAACACTGAAAAGCAACTACAATCCCTCTGGCATATGTTAGAGGTTCAGGAACAGGGAGGACCCATAAGTATTTCCATACTCAAGAAATAACATACAGCCTTGACAAAATAAATGTCAAAACACTCAGGGAGTGAAGAGTTTAGACCCACACACAGGAAAAGACTTGACAATAAACAAGGCAGATATACCAAAATGATTTAGAACTGGGACCAATGAAGAACCAAAGATTGGAGGAGAAATCTCAGACTGAAATCACTGTTCCATTCCAAAATAACCAAACTGGTTCCCACAGTGTATTGATCAAGGTCCGACCTGAATATCACATCAGCCAGTGGACGAAAGTCCACTATTTTGAAAGTTATGTTGATAGGTTAAAGACTTTCTAAAGTGCTCTGAGAAAGCCTTGAGTCTATTCCTGTTAAATTTTCTCAACCAAAAATTTCAGAAGTCCTAATTAGGCACCCCATTCCTACCCCCCACCCCCCTTCTACAGAAGGCATGAAAGAAGAATCAACCACGACTCACTCCAAAAAGATTGACTGTCAAATTGAAAATACAAGAGACAGTAAGAACAAAAAATGTCAAGACACTGGATCTTAAAAGCAAGCATACTGCTTGGCAAGCAAAACCAATGATTGCTAGACAATAATAAGATGTGAATCTTTTGGAAGTGAGTGAAACATTGAAGACTCAAAATTATTATCATTTTCAAGAAAATGTTGGAAAGGGTCATGCTCTGGAGCATACCTAGAGTGTAGAGAGAAAAATCCAGTCTAAGAGAGGACGCCCTGTCTTCCAGGATGACATTTGCAAAGACTCATATATTGACTCCAGTGTCCCTCTGGACGCTTATTGGGGAAAGCAAACTGGCACATCCCCAACAAAACTTGGTTCCTAACCTACTCTGTTCACTTTCAGGGAGCTGGAGGGTAGAGAGTGTAGAGTTGGAAGGGAGGAGAGGCTGGCCAGTCTCCCCTAACTTGAGACTAACAAGGAACTGGTCTAGCTGGGAGAACTGGTTGTTTCTATTGCCAACACTGGTGTGCCAAAACTGGGGGGTACTTTGCCAAAAAGGATGGCCCAGACTTAATCACAAACTTTCATGACGCTTTTGACCAATTTACAAATACATATAAGTGTCCAACTGGGAAAACCATTTGCCCCCAAAGCAGAACTTTGATTTCCAGTGCAAGAGCACCACTTGCTACAGGAAGGCAGACAAGGAAAGCGATTGTAGTTTAGGGGAGGGAGCAGGCAATGAGAAAGTGAAAGATGCCATAGAATCAAGTCAGAGATGATGACTGCTGGAGGGAGACACAAAACAGTTCACTTGTGTTTGTTCTCTGCTGAAATTCTCGCTTGAGATGAAGAGGATAAAGAGGTTTAAACAACCCAGATAACTACAAGCCTGAAAAGCCGGTTGAGAGGATCTAAGTCTAATTTGGGAAGAACAGAAAGAAGCATATTCTTTTCTGGAGGAATAAGAAGAAACTGAACAGTCTCCTGTTCAGATATGATGTGGAGGCCAAGGGCTGCCACTCAATGGGTCTATCTAGTATAGGAAGCATGGTGAGCTCCCTTGCACTCCCAATTTAATTTTATGGGGATCATGATATTATGACAATATTCCACACCTAGTAGGAACAAGGCACTTGTTTGGACAGGTACTTTGAGAAAATGTCTTAGTTTGTTTTTCTGTATTGGAAGGTCTATGAGGATGAAACTCTGCTGCTCGACATACGAAACACCAATATTCCTTCATCTCCGATTGACATTGATTCAGGATCCTTCAGTGTCATCTTCGACGCTGGTACCATTCGTACTGATGCAAGATTCAGACTGATCTACTCCATTCGTAAGTCATTGGGATATTATATGATATTGTAATTGGTGATTTGAACATGTAGAAATCTTGCTTTGAGCAATCATTGTTGAAGACTTCCTCACTGTAATCAATTGAATTCTTTTGATTAGGATATTTAATTAAAGACATTAACTCAGCATTCTGAATTATTACAACATTTTGACAAGTGATCTATATGTAACACTGTGTATGTGTGTGTGTGTGTGTGTGTGTGTGTGTGTGTGTGTGTGTGTGTGTTGAGTTGTCTTTGCCTGATTACATGTTTAATTCCACATAGACTAATAACCTTCACTTACTGCCACAAGTTTGGCATGGATACGGACCCCTGCTCCATTCATTATGCTAATAAAAAAAAAGAAACAAATGTCGTAGTTCTTAGGGACATCTTTTTTAGCTGCACAGGAAGGAGGTCATCATTAGCCCCTTGTTCCTCGCTTGGGTGCCATTGGAAGGGGTCCCTCCTGGATCCCCGATTGTCCCACCCTGTGTGTTCTCTCCATTGTATGTTATCAGCAGTTTTATTCAGGCTCACACACATTGTCATTTAGTGATCTCATGGATAACCTTTGGACAGGAGGGGTGACGAAAACAGTTCAAACTTTAGTTTCAAAATATTGTAAGTGTGGGTTTAAAAAACAATGATTTTATTTGCCCATAGTTATTTCAGAAAACTTTTGGGAAAAAAATTATGGCAGTATTTCACAAGGCACGTATCTTCTCCCTTTACATTACCTAGATCCCTCTTAGTCCTGGCAAAATGTTTTGAGAGTCGGAAACATGCTTCTCCTTTGGGTTTCTTTTGGGAGAACTATTTCTTGTCCTTTCGGGAAAGTGTTTTTCACATACTTACCTGTCCAAACAAATGCCTTATCCCCACTTGGCATGTAACAACACCATATCATCAGGATCATGAAAAAATGAAAAAAGAGAGAGAGCAGGGAGCTAACTTCACCTCAATCTCCAGATGGGCTGGTGAGAAGGATTGTGTTTAGTGAGTTCTCATCATTGCACCATTTCTTGTGCAGTCTCACTTCACTGGGCTTTATGGTGTACCTGGAAAAGTCTGACAGTATTCCTTCTCAAAACTTTGTTCATCTGGGCATGCACTACCTTACAGATTTGAACTAGGATGCCTTCAAGTGCAGCGGCCGAGAACATTCAGAAGTATGCTCAGTCACTTATACAGACACTTTCAGCATGCCTTTGCAGCTTTCAGACCATGATCAGTCTGGCATCCTCAGTTGCAGTGCTTGTCCCTTTTGGTCATCTCTACCTACGCCCTCTTCAGAGTGGCCAGTGATAGTAATCTTGCCTCTGATGGCCCCTTCATCATCCAGTCCCAGGTGCTGGTGATCGAAGATGGAGCAGTATGTCTGTCCAGTCAGAGTACAGAAGATGTACCTTCAGAGAACAGAGTTAGGCTCCCTGTTCATGTTTATGGCATGGCAAGCACAGTGCTGCTATCATTCCCCAGATGATAAGTTCCTGGCTTTGGCAAATTATTTGCCAGGCTTGCGTCTGTGACCAAAAACTGCTTCCCCATAAAGCGGACATAAAAGCACATGAAGTCTGGGCTCTGTGCACCAGTTATGTCCTCTGGTGAAGTGTTGCAGTCCCCGACGTCTGTCGGGAAGCAGACCGGAAATCACAGACTGCTATTGGCAGAATTTTCAATGTGTGACTTGACTGAAAACATGAAAGCTCTTAACTATTAGAGGAAGAAAAACAACTAAAGGGAATTGTGGTTGCCCAAGCAGCAACACGTTCACACACAGTCTGTCACTGATTAAATGCCTGCCTGGCAAATACTTGCATTTTTGTCTGTATATTTTTATCTTGGCTCTTTGCTCAAGCTGCCTTTGGCATTATTTTATTTCTGTGCAAAAGTTTTTTCTTTCAAGATTTTGGATGCTTAATGGGTCTTCTCCTTTTCCTGATCCTGCTAGTGTTTTACCTTTTGTTAATTTTGCTTGCTTTTGATCTGTTTGGCCCTGAGAGGGAGAGGGGTGACTATGCATTTCGCCTTCAGATTATCTAGGGAGACCTTCTTTGTGGCCACAGAGCTTCTGGAGCCAAATTACTGGCTGGGGAACTGTATGGGCATTATCATGTGAATCATACTAAGAAGGCTGCAGTGTCTAAGGTGAGCATGCTCCCACCATCCTTTTCAATATTCAGGCATTTTTTCGGGCAGGTAAATGTGAGAAACGGGAATTTTACTACTGAAATAGTTTTACAATATACTCACCTGTCCAGGTATGAGGATGTCCTTCCACCTTCCTGCTTAGTCAGCTCAAAGGTGAGAAACTGGGCTTATTCTAACATGTCACAATGATGTGAACTCACTGAGGATGACCATTCTGGTTGGTCTATCTAGGAATTGAAGTTGACTCCATGCTCCCAATTTTGTTTAGGCAGTCCAGATGATATGATGTTATTGCACGCCCAGTGGGTGTAAGACATTTGTTTGGACAGGTAAATATATCTTTGAACCACTTTTAGTAGAAACATTCCTATTTCTCTTTCAGCTGCGCATGGGTACACTGGAGAAGTTCATGGCTTTTTTTTTAACACAGACACCTACATCCTCCCTTGACCAGAGAGTAGGTGCGGGTGCATGTGTGTGTGTGTGTGTATTGTGTGTGTGTGTGTGTTGTGTGTGTGTGTGTGTGTGTGTGTGTGTGTGTGTGTGCTCTGCATGTGTATGCATGTGTGTGTGTGTGTGTGTGTGTGTGTGTGTGTGTGTGTGTGTGTGTGTGTGTGTTAAGAGATGTACTTGGTAGAGGTTTTAGGGGTTGGGAAGAAAAAAAGGTTTGGGTAAGGTGGGATATTCTTTACAGTTCTGTGTAGCATTTTTTTTTTGTGTGTGTGTGGTTTTAGATACAACACTTAGATAGTCGTACAAATCAGGTCTTACTTTTTCATGTCATCATGACAGAGATTTACCAGTGAGACAGCTTTACTATCATAAGTTTGTTTTTGTTGTCCTCTTTTTCAGACTGTAAGTATCCAAGATCCCATGACAACACTTTGATCACTCCGTCAGTCTCAAGATTCAGACGTGGCACAGATGTGAATGTGAGCTGCCGCCATGGCTATGCCTTCAATTCATTAGAATTTCTGAATCTACCAGAGGTACAACTCAGCTGCCAGCTTGGAGGCAAATGGAATTTCCAGTCTCTGCCAGAGTGTGAGCGTGAGTGAAGGATTTTTCTCCTGTTCATGAACCTGCTTCATCATGATGAATACTCTCTTTGTACAGATTTTCTCGTATAATTTTGATATGTATAACTTTTTTTCTGTTCATTTACAGTACCCTATCAGTGGCGTTATTCTCAGCACTGCTTATTCTGACTCTTCATAGCCATACTCATGTTTGAATTGTTATACATTTCTGGTACCAACAGCTCCAAAGTACCCTGTCAGTGGCATGAGACCACCTGATGAGTTGTATTCTATGCTTTCTTTCATAACATTTCACAGCAGTTACTAGATTATCCAAGAACATGTACAAAGTGATGTTCAAGTAAGCATTGCTCAGAATTTTACTTCAATCAAAATTAATGTATGCTGATGTGTCACAATGCATAGGTACCCATTCTGCCTGCTTGACACATATGCTACTGAACCTGATATTTGACTGGTCAAACCCTGAACATCCAGCAGCAGTAGCTGAATTTAAGCAGCCTGCATATACAGGTTTACAGCTGTGAGCACACCAACTGCATGTCAACACTCTTTTATTCTGTTATGTACGGGTAAAGAAACTGTCAAACGTGTGGGGTATAACAGAAGAGTATTTGCGGAATCCAGAAATGTTCTGGAGAAGTTACAGGATGGAGACAACCAAGACAACTGCAGATTTCATTGACTTGAACTGCAACAATTTTCTCAGCAGTCAACAGAGTCTGTTGATGACTCTATCTCCGGATGCCTCTTGAAAACTTACAAATGCAAACTCCAAGATCAAGGAGCTCAGGATAATGTATTATTGACCAACTCATTGCTAGCATTAAATATCCAGAAGTGCAAGGAAAACTCCTAGCCAAGAATAGTAGTCTGACACTCAGAAATGCCATAGAAATATGCTGCATACATGAAGCTAGTGTCATTCACATGGAAAAAATTATCCCCCTTTATACAGCATCAAATAAACCTATCAAGGTTGACTTTATCAAAAAGAATACAAGCCAATTTGGAAACTGTGGCACAGAACATAGTTTAAGAAGTTGTCCAGCATACAAATCAACATGCAGCACAAGTGGCAAACTGATCCACAGGAAGAAAACGTTCTGCTCAACCCAGAATGGAAAACAGTTTCAGACTTCAGCAAGAGGTGGAATTAAGAAAAACCAATTTATGCAACTTCGTTCCTTCACACCTTGCCCACAGCATGAAATCAATGCTAGCCAAGTTGATGAAGATAAAAATGACCTAGCTGGTGAAATGTACAATCTATTTTTGTTCTATTGATGACAAAATGGCCAGAAACAGAACAGAAATTGTTGTAGATCTGCAGATCAAGCTTTGGAAGCACACACCAGCTACTCTGAAAGTAAAATCTAAGATTGGAGAGTAAAGAAACACACTTCCTCTTCACATCTACAGATGAATGTTCCCTGAAAATATGGATGCAGAAGGGTGTCCACAAACAGGCACTACCAGAGAACGTCATACCATCCTCAAAGCAGACAACGGGACAATCATTTTACAGTATGGCTGTATCAAACCTTCATTTCAACATAAGTTAAAGCTTGACACGAACACTTTGTTGCAGATGTATCTGGACCAACTGTTCTTGGACTGACAGACTGTCAAAAACGTTCTCAATAAGGCTAAGGCCTGCTGTACAGACTATGACATGGCGCTGTTAGCCTTTGGCCACCACCTTCCACCACTTGCAGAAGAAAGTATTCCTGCAAATTGAAAACAATGCTTCCCACAACCATTCCACATCCCCATCCCGAGAGCAAGACATTTGTAAGAAATTGTTTAAGCGGCAATGCACACAGAAGAAAGACCATGACAGAATGATCTGTGATCATCCACTTCTCTCCAAAGATCAGCAAGCCCTGTTACTATTTTTATATACTTGTTGTTTAACACATTATTTCAGAAACTCTCCACACCAGTCAGGATGTGCTGTTTCTACCACACCACACCACACATGGTCAAAATGATGGCATTCTGAATTAACAAGAAACTGACTGATGATAACAAACAACTGACTGCTGATATACTTTGTGTTAAATGAATAAGATTGACTATCACATACTACAAGTTACCAGTACTCTTTGCTGTAACCTGTTACAAAATAAAACAACTCTGTCCACACACTGTGCAGCCAAGTACTGTGGACATGCACCACATGTACTGAATGCCAGCATTTGGAATAGCACCGGTGTGATATACCCTGGTGAAGTCACTTACAGATGCAACATTGGGTTTGTTATGACTGGAAGTGATACCATACGCTGCTCTGCAGATGGGTGGACAAGCAAACCAACTTGTCAAAGTAAGTTTTCTTTTTTCATTTCCACATTTTATGCATATTGTTGGGAAAAAAGAAGTTATAAGTGCAACATTTTCAATGAGCATGATGATTAATTCAAGAGTGTCTCCATGCATGTTCACTGATACATTTGTTGGTGCTTTTGGGGGGGATCAGTGTTGATTTCTAAGCTCTTGTTAACTACATCTTTGGCTTTAAACGTTTGTTTGTTAGATTGAAAACCTCTAAATTTTTGCGTGAGTGTATGAAACCCATAACACTGTTTGATGCAAAGTTTCAAATGTGGATAGCGAATAAGGCAATCTGCAGACATAGGAAATTTGAAGTGCCATCTCAGAAAACAAAAACGAGGCCACCATACCATGCATCATCCATAAGTATAAAGAGAGGGAGCAGCTGTACATCAAGACAACAAGGTTGCGTAAGGGCTTACCATCCAAACATTGGCATGTTTCATAACCAGAACTTGGCAGTTTGCTTCTGAAATTAATGCTAAAATGCCCATACATGTGTCCTGCAAACCAGACCCTGAAGCACAGGTTATTTATGTTTTTTTAGTCTCAAATTTGGACAATTCTTCAACTCTCGCTTTCCACCTTTCAGCCTAATTCCAAGGATTTTACAGCAACTGGAACTTCAGAAGGCCAAGGAAATCTCATGGCTCCAGAGTGGCCACCCCAGTTTTTATACACCAAGGGTCCCAGACCTGCTGGTAGATTACCCGTTTGTACTACCTCAAATGCAATCTACTGACCAACCTTACAACAGGTGAACTTCATGGAGTTTGGAATAGAATGAGGTTGATGGCTTGCAGAGATTATCAGGAGGCTTTACAGGCGCAGGAACTTCCCACAGAAACTTGTACGAACATCATGTCAGCTTGGAGACGAGGAATGAGAAAGAATTACAGGACTTTCATCAAGAGGTTCTTATTTTTCGGCACTGAACAAGAAAAGAATCTCTTTTCTCCTTCTTTAGATGAATTGCAGACGTTTCTCGCAAACCTTTTTTTAAGAAGAGAAAGGTTATAGTTCCTTAACTAGATATAGCTAGGAGTGCCATGCCTGTGTTCTCTTTGAGTGATGATAGATCTGTAGGTTCACAATCTTTAGTTTGCAAATTCTTACGAGGTGTGTTCAATCAGAAACCTACTCTTCCACAGACTGTGGTCACGTTGGATGCAAAAGTAGTTGATTCTCAAGAAATGGTTGCTTGCAAAGAATCTATCTTTTCCTCAATTATCATTGAAGGTAGTGTTTGTGTGTCTGCTAGTCTCAAGGCAGTGAAGTCAAACTCTATGGCTTGTGGCTATTTCCAGTATGTCTCGGAGCAAGAGAGAGGTTAAATGTAGGATCGGCGACCTGATCTAAACTTAACACCTTAAAGACATCATGAAGAACTAGTCTTCACAACATATCCGTCAGATAGGTGCATCTACCCCATTGCTTGTCTACAGGATTACCTCAAATGTTATGAAGAGTTAAGTAGTTCTTAAACTAAGTCATTCATTACCTGGTGGGGCCCTCTCCAAGCCATCTCCAGAGACAGATTAAGGCGTTGGACCAAAATATGCTTATCAAAAACTGGGGTGGATATGACTATTTTCCCACCTCACCCAGCTCGTTCATCCTCTGCATCAAAGGTTGTGGGTAATGTTCCTGTAAAGAGTATTTTGAAAACTGCTGGCTGAATACACAAAAGTACCTTTGCTGCTTATTGCCACAAACCTGTACATACGCAGGGTCATTTTAGCAAAGGCGGTCTTTAAGGAAGTGGGAGCAAATAGGTGCAGGTCTTTCAATCTCACATGATCCAGAATCCTAACGGAATTCTGAAAGCTTACCTATGACATTTGACTGTGGTTTTGCAGACCAGTTTAATACTTTCCAGACGGGCATGGCAGAGCAACGTTGCTTGCCTGCAGACGCGTGCACCGCGCGTGCTTACAACCGTTGCAGACACATGATTTTCGCACTTTTTTATTTTATTTTATGTCTCCTAATATAAACCTAACAAGCAATTGTTATATATCAATGGAAAGGGTAAAGCGCGAACTTTGTAATGAGCATAGAATTAAATACGTTTTGGGTAAAATAGCAACGCTACTGTTACAGAAACAACATAAGTAAAACGCAGAACACAATCTTGTTTATGTTTGTTTGGTTAGTATGACAACAGCAAATGAGGAAGAAAGGGGCATAAAACTTCGCTCTTACTTTGAACAGATGCAGAGAAAGCCTGAGGTATTCAATATGTGTAATCCAAGTGAATTTTTTTTTTTTAAGGAAATTAAATCATTGCACAGTACACACTTTTCACTGTTTTGGCTTCAGATAATAAGACGTATAAAACTATTAAATACACAGAGCAAATAAATCAAGCTCAGATTCTTTTCAATAAACTTGTACACCTTTACCCCCCTCATTTTCTGAACCACTTTGCTGAACCAGTTCTGAATCAGGTGTCTTACCTTTGGTTTGTACACATCAAAAAGGCTTTGCATTTTTTTCCCCAGTGTTACATAGGTCTTTTCAGTTCATTCTGTATCTTCCCTTTTTGGCACTCTGTGGTACCTACCCTTTCCTGATTGTGCCTGGGATATTTGCATATTCAGCCTCGTGCGTTTTCTTGCCTGATCCCATTCTGACTTCATACTTCTCTTGACTGTTGAGTTTTGTGAACGAAGTTGATCTCAGAAAAATGCCAAGTTTGTTGAAGTATCAAGTATGAATCACAGTCTGCACATTATTTCCTCTTCACAGACTACAGGACTTAAGAAAAAACAGCTAAATGAATGAAGAAATGAAGATTTTAAAAAATCATTGAAAAGAATACAATTTTGTGTGATTTACAAGTAACTTTGATAGGCAGCAATATTGTCATTGCATAGAAATGGGTCAATCAGTGACACAGCAGTTTCACCACATACATCGTTGACTGTTTTCTTCATGCTGGCAGTACTACTAACCCTGCACAGTTGGTCTCAAGTCTTGAGAAGCAAGACAGTGACAGTGTTCTCAGACAATTCGACAGTGGTTGCACATCTGAAAAGCCAAGGGGTGCTCACTCCAGACCATTGAACGATTTGGCATTGTCCCTGTTGCTTTCTTGCCAGTCGATGGAAAATAGTCCTTGTAAGGCACATCCCAGGCAAGCTGAGTGACAAGTGGACACTATGTCCAGGAAAGGTCAGGTGCTCCCATCTCTGTGGATGCTCAACAACAGTGCCTTTCTCATATGTCAGTGTGTGGTACCCTTCATGTGGACCTTGTTGCGACCAGATGGAACAATCAGCTTCCGTTTTTGTTTTTTTTGTGTGTGTGTGTGTCACTGGTACCAGATCTTCTAGTGCTAACTATGGATGCATTGTTGATTCTGTGGTAAGGGATGTTCACTTACGTGTTTCCAGTGTCATTCCATCTCCCTGCCAGTCTCAAATCAAGCAGTCCCTCTTTGAGTAGAGACATCTCCACCCTTCATGCATGGAGAAAATGAAGGGAGAAAATCTTTGCTGGCCAAAGGCAGTCCACTCTGAAAGTGTATGACAATAAGCGGAGACTCTGTGCAAAGTGGTGCTCACAGACTGGTGTCTTCTGGGTGGTGTTTACAGTTGAAGACGTCGATCACTTTATTGAGGACTTCTAAGTCTCGGGGGGGGGGGGGGGAGTCAGCATCTTGAGAGGCTTTAGGGTGGCTGTTGCAAAAACTTTCAGGCTACCAGCCACCGTGGCGAAGTGGTTAGCGTCGCGGACTCCCGGCTGGGAGGTCTTGGGTTCGAATCCCATCAGTCATGTGGGTTTTTCTGCCCTGACCGGCTCCTACCCAGAGTTGAGTTTGCTGCGGACTCAGTTGGGAAGACTGGGACCACACAGTCGAGTTTTATCCACTTAATGGATGCGTTTCTGAGAGTGTTGCTCAAATTTCCTGACCAACACTGCAGGTGCTGTATCTCTCAGGCCTGGTTGACGCCGGGATATATTATGAAAGGAAGCGTAGAGTACAGCCCTGTCATGTAGTCTCAGACCGAAATGGAAATCCGTAGCATCATCTTAATCATCCTCATTCTCATCGATCAGCATTAAAAAAAAAAAAAAAGTCTCAAATTCTGTGGCCCTTCATGCCCTGCTCTCATGGTGACCTCAATTTCGATATCCTCTCCACGTCTGTGGCCTTGGTTTGGTTCCGTCGGGGTCACCAGTATCAGCAAGTCCATGGGGGCTGTCGTTGGACGGACGTGGTGGTGCCCTCCGGAGGGAGAGCTCACTCACGCCAGCTCCGCGACTAGCAATTATTGTCGTCAGTAGGGGGCTTAGTAGGTGGTGTCCTGCGTATGTTAGATCAGAACAGGCGCCACTGAACACCACCGAAGTGACTCAGCAGCAGTGCAGTGTCTCCTCTGGTGGGTTGCCTCTTGACGACTTGACATTGACTGCTCCCTGTGGATTGCCGGTGCCGGGGCTGCGGCGGGGCCGACTGGGCTGTGGCTGTGGACGGGGTGTCAGAATGAGCGGTGTGGGTGCACTGCCTCTGAGGTGGCGCAGAGGTTGGGACAGCAAAAAAAAAAAAAAAAAAAAAAAAAAAAGAAAAAAACACCTTTCAGGCTGATGGGCAGAGACATTGATATTAGCCATGATCCCGTTTTGACTGAGTTTAATCTGTTGTGCTGCATTGAGCTCCCCAAGACAAAGCAGGTGTCCCAAGTGGAGCCTTTCATTAGTCTTGGAGTATCTGGCTTTAGGAGACTATGAGCCCATTGCCGAATGCTCTGTCAGGAACCTCGCCCTTAAAACCTGGCTTTGGCTTTTAGAGTCAGTGAGGTTCATGTCCTGTCCAGGGATCCATGTTCTTGGCTCGATGATGGCTCAGTCACTTTGTCCACATGCCTGACTTTCCAAGCCAAGACAGTGAAACCCAAAGAGCCGCCCCTGACAATAACCTTCCTTCCACTGGCCCCTTCGTCATCCTGTTCCAGGCCCAAACATAAGAAGGTGGAGCAGATTAACTGGTTTGAGAGCACTGAAAGTATATCTTCAGAGGACCAAGTCAGGCTTCCTGTGACAGGCTTATGTCTATGGCCAGAAACCTCTTCTGCCAGAGAGGATATCGGGCCACAAGAAGTCTGGGCTCGTTCTGCTTGTTGCGCCCTCTGGCGGAGCATCGCGGTCACTTTCATTTGTCAGGGTGATGGCTGGGGATCAAAGACCACTTTTGTCCCGCTTTACCTGAGAGCCATGGCAGAAGGACGTAGCAGCTCTTGTCTGGGGGGAATAGCAGTAGCTTGCAGGGCTGCTTTTCCAAAGTAAAGCTCTTGCATCCCCTTCTCTCTGTTAGGTGTCGGATTGGAAAGAGAAAGAGGAAAACCTGCTGAGAAAACACTGAGACACCTGTTTTGCCACTGGGAGGGAGGACTTTGGCTGCGTCATTACACGCTCACAGATGTTGCCTTTTGCCATGTTTGTCTGAATGTTCATGGCCTCTCTTGAACGGACTCCAATAGTGACCCATCTCTTGCCACATGATGTTTGAGTGGTCGAGGCGCACTTCTTTACCCTAGTTTACATGCAGTGTTACCCACACAAGAGCCTGGATACTTGTCTGTGTTATTGTCTCATTTTTAACTTGGAACATTTTTGTTGGCAAGGCCGTTTGGGAGATGGATCTGTAGCCCTCTTTTATTTTTACTTAGCTAGATATATTGAGTGTTCTGGTGCATCCCTTGCTTGCTCCCTTTACATTTGGATCATGGCACCTTTTACCACTTGAAATTGTGATGTTTGTGATGCTCCCTTTTTTGTCTCACTTGTACATATTTGCCTCTTGGTGAGCGCCGGGGTGGGGGTGGGGGGTGGGGGGGTGTCAAATTTATGTATTTACCTTAAAGCCATTTAACATCAGATGACCAGTGGCATGCCCCATGCACTTGTTTGATGACATGTTTTGGCCCTTTCACCACATTAATTGGTGTTCTTGGTATACCCATTATATATCTGTCATCTTTTGCCCTTAGCCACTATATTTCTTTGACACTACAGTGTCTGTGACACCTGCCTATTACTAGAGTTAGGCAGCAGTCACTTGCATTGGCATATAAGGTCTGACTGGCTGAATCTTCTCCTTTTCCTGATACTTGCTCATTTCATTTTCTCATATTTGACTCATGCTAGTGGAGCTATGAGGGAGAGCGGAGACAATCCTTTAATCTCCAGGAGACAACAAAGACTTAGGACCAATCGACTGTCAGGCGCTGAGCTCTGGCATGAATTATGGTCTGCCTCATGCATATTTAAGTCTGAGGATTGGACTGGTTTCTCAGGTTAGAATTCCCACCATCCTTTTCATTATTCAGGCATTTTTTTTGACAGGTAAGTATGAAGAAAAGAACTTTTACTGCTAAAATGAGTTTTATGATATAGTTACCTGCCCAAACGCTGGGACACCCTACGCCCTCTCTGCAGTGTGGAAAAGGGGTGAAAATTGAATTCAGGCTGTCAGGGTGAATAAGTATGAACTCACTAAGGGAGACTACTTTTGTTGGCATGGTGATTAAAGGGAAGAGTTGGCACCTGCATTTCATTTCTAATCTTTAATGGGAATCCTGATGTATGGCGTTTCACGCATAGTGGAGATAAAGCATTTGTTTGGGGATGTAACTATATCATAAAACTACTTTTAGTAGTAAGATTCCTTTTCATTCTAACAAACAACACAAACAATAAAATACAGACTCTTGAATTATATAAAAATCTACATCTAAATAGACTTTCAAAATTCACTTGGCTTATTGTATTAATTTGTAATGGCATACGATACGAAAACGAATAG
>CM065714.1:31500554-31710554 GCA_033310375.1 Conus canariensis
ACACACACATACAAACACACACACACACACACACACACACATATGCATGCACGCACACACACACACACACACACACACACACACACACACACACACACACACACACACACACACACACACATCACACACACACACACACGCATGCTCACTTTTACATTCCCATGATCACTCAACCTATTCCTTGATATCTGCACACCACAGTACCACACAAACTTTTTCGTGTTATAACTGCTTTGATTTTTTTTTCTACAGTGCTGCAGTGCTATGTACCTCACTCACATGGCCATGCCAACTTGGAGAAAGGTGGTCAAATGATTGATGTGGGACAGACTGTAATGGCCAGATGTGATCCAGGGTATGTCATTGATACTTCAGGAACTGACCAACACATTGTGACGTGTGGTGCAGACAGAAAACTGTTGGAACTAGATGCTGTCGTCTGTGTGTGTAAGTAAAGAGATCCTTTCATAAAAATGTGATTTCTTTGAAATGGAGTATTTGTCTGCACTGCTCCAGGCTCCACTTTACCTCACAGTACCAGTGCTGTGTTCAACCATACCAATTCTTATGCCTCACAGTACCAGCGTTTAGCTGCTATACCCAATCACGTAGTACAATACCAGTGCGATGCCCTGCCACACCCATTCTCATAGTCTTATAATACCAGTGTTACACACAGCCATATCTATTCTTGTTATCTTACAATACCAGTACTATACCCAGCCACTACCTTTCTTGTTGCATGTGATGCCTCATGATACCAGTGGTTTTCCCAGCCACACCTGTTATTGTTGCCTTACAGTACCAGTGGTTACCCAGTCATACCCACTCTTGCTGCCCTAGAGTAGCTGTGCTTTTCCCAGCCACACCTGTTCTTCTTGTCTCACAATACCTGTACTGTACAATACCTCACACTCATTCTTGCTGCCTTGTTATTCCAGAACAGTATGCTGCCATACCCATTCTTGTTGTCTTGCAAGAGCAGTGCTATGCCCAGCCACGCCTACTCTTTTTGTCTTACAATAGCAGTGCTATACTTGGCCACACCTGTTAAGGTGTGCTAGACTCGGCCACACCCGTTCTGATTGTCGTTCACTACCAGTGCTATACCCAGCCACACCCTTCCTTTTTGCCTTACAATACCAGTGCTGTATCTAGCCACACCCATTCTTGACATGAAATACCAGTGATATACCCAGCCACACCTTATTGTCTTACAGTACCAGTGCTGTTACCAGCAACACCCAGCTATAGCCTGCCACACACATTCTTGTTGCCTTACGATGCCAGTGCTACACCCAGCTACAACCTCTTGATTTTTTGACGAGTGTTATACCCAGTTACACAGATTCTTGTCTTATAACAGTGCTATACCTGATCACACCCATTTTTGCTGCCTTACAATACCAATGTCCTACCCAGCGATGTCCATACTTGATGCCTCACAATGTCAGTGTCATACCCAGCCACACCTATTCATGTTGCATTATGATGCATAAACACATCTGTTTCCCCTTCCCACCCCCTTTGCCACCTCCCCACTCCCATCATTTTGAACTTAAATCTCGAGGACAATAACAAATCTTCAAGGTAAAATTTACAGCTAATGATAATTTTAAGGTTAAGGAAAAAAAAAAGGAAAAAGCCAGCATGAAATAATGGGTGAAATTATCTGTATGCAATGGTTATACAGACAGCAGTCAGACTTATTTGTTCAAATTCATATGATTAGAGGCAATGATTTTACATATTTATAGTATGTAAAATTATTGTTTGAAGACATAAAACTGCTCACCTTTTCCAACCTCAGTTTGTAGCGTTAATCTTATAGAGGATCTTTAATATGGCTCCAACGTTTTTGTTCTGTCACATTGTTAACTCCATATCCAGTGACACCCATGATTACTCCCTTGCCATGGTAATGCTAAACACAGCTACATACATTCTTATACCATTACTATGGCAATGTAACAATAGTAACAGTTCTGATGAGGAGGTTTGAACCTGTAATCTTCCAATTGTCAGTCTGGTACGCTAACCACTGTGCTGCAGTTGCTTTATCATGATTGATGATTTCTTTTCTTTCTTTCTTTCTTTTGCTGCCATTGTGATTCTTCTCATGCGCTTGCAAATGCAATAATGTGTGTGATACATGTGTATGTGTGTGTGTGTGTGCGTGTGTGTGTGTGTGTGTGTTTGTGTGTTTGTGTGTATGTATGTGTGTGTGTGTGATAGCTATTTCATGCTGATGAGTTTAACATTTCAGATACCTGATACAGTAGTGTCTGTGATCTAAATTTTCAGACCAGAACAAGTGCATAGCTGATCCTTCTTACTGCGACCATTATTGTCACGATTCTGAGTTTGAAAATCTCACATGCAGTTGTCGGGATGGCTATACTCTGGGCCTTGACCTAAAATCCTGCAATGGTAAGTAAAATCAGCTTGAACATGCATATTTGTTTATGCAAATCTAAAGCAAGAATTAGCAGGGAAATAGTTCACCCAATACAGTAAAATGTATAGAACAGATGCTTATTATTTGTCTTCCTTTTTTTCACTTTTTTAGTTACTGATTATTTCAAATAATGATAATTTGTGTGTGTGTTTGTTAGCAAACATTTTTTTTCTCATACATTTTAACCAGGTAATATGAGAGTTTACATATGCACAGGAAGAAGACAGTGTGTGTAGACTTCCACACATATAATAAGCATATCCATGCATGACATTCATAAATATTCTCAACATACTGTCAAAAGTAGAGGAAAAAATGAAAAGCTGTAAAAGATGTTGTGCACCCACACAGAGCGATCAACAGAGCATAAATCATTATTATAAGGCTTCTTCCATGTGTGCGTGTGTATGTGTGTGTGTGACTGTGAATGTGTGTGTATGTGCGCCAAATCGAGACACACTTTCAAAATTAGTAAACGTCAGTCTTGGAGAAACTTCTGCTCCGGGCTGACATCAAAAACTTCAAAGAAAAAAGTCTGGAACATCATCAGAAAAATCAAAGGGAAAAACACCAACCCCTCCATTCATCACTTGAAACTTGCCGATGCTCTGGTCACTGACAAACAAGCTGTTGCCAATCTGTTGGCTTCCACCATCCAACAGAACTCCTCATCTTCAAATAAATCTGCAGCATTTTTAAAAAACAAACAACTCAGAGAGAAATCTTTATACAATTTCACATCAGACAACTCTGAAGCCTACAATCTCCCTTTTTCAATCAATGAACTGAAAACAGCTTTACAAACCTGCACTGATTCTGCCCCTGGTCTGGATGATATTCATTATCAGGTTTTGAAACATTTTCCAGAAAGCTGTCTCCAGACTCTTCTTAAAGTATACAACCATATCTGGACCACAGGGTGCTTTCCGCCCTCCTGGCGGAAAGCCCTGATCATTCCAATTCCAAAGCCTGGAAAGGACCTTACCAACCCTTCCAACTATCGTCCAATAGCTCTGACTAGCTGCCTCTGTAAGTTGATGGAGAAGATGGTCAACTCCCGTCTGATGTGGAAGCTGGAAACCGATGGCCTTTTGGCCAGTCAACAGTGCGGGTTCCGGAAATACCACTCGACAGTCGACCATCTAATCCGTCTGGAAACCACCATCCGCAATGCCTTTGTCAATAAACAGCATGTGGTCGCTATCTTTTTTGACCTCGAAAAAGCGTATGACACCACATGGAAATCAGGAACTCTTCTGGACTTGCACAGACTTGGTTTCCGTGGTCACCTGCCTCTGTTCATTCAGAACTTTTTGGCTGATCGACAGTTCCAGGTGCGTGTTGGCACCACACTCTCTGACATCCATGGGCAGGAGTTGGGTGTCCCTCAAGGGAGCATCCTTTCTCCTGCTCTTTTCAGCATTAAAATCAACGACATTGTGAAATCGGTAAGCCAGGGCTCTGAGTCCTCTCTGTTCGTTGACGACTTTGCGCTGTACGCAGTTGGAGCTTCTTACCCCAGCGTACAGCGTCGACTCCAACTTTGTGTCAACAAGATCCAGCAGTGGGCCGAGGAAAACGGGTTTACCTTCTCACGTACCAAAACTCAGTCAATCCATTTTCACAATTTTCGTCAATTTTTTGCTGATCCTGAAATTCGTCTGGACAAGTCCACCATTCCAGCTGTAAAAGAAGCCAAATTCCTTGGAGTTATTTTTGATCAAAAACTCAACTTTCTCAGCCACATTAAAAATCTCAAAACCTCTTGCCAGAAAGCTCTGAATATTCTGCGGGTCGTAGCACACACTGACTGGGGCGCTGATAAGAAAACTTTGCTGCATCTCTACAGAGCCCTGGTCTGCTCCAAACTGGACTATGGTTGTGCTGTGTACGGCTCTGCAAGACCCTCTTATCTGAAACTCTTGGACCCTATCCACCATCAAGGGCTTCGTCTCTGTCTTGGAGCATTCCGCACCACCCCTGTGTACAGCCTGTACGCAGAGGCAGGTGAACCCTCACTGTCCAACCGCAGGCTGAAAATGTCTCTAAATTACTACATCAGACTGTTCTCAGAACCACAGAATCCTGCCTATGACTGTGTCTTTGACCCCCAGTTTCAAAACAAATTCGAAAACAACCCTAACTGTATTCCGCCGTTTGGAGTTCGTATGCAGCCACACGCGCGGAATGCAGGTCTAGACCTAGGAGTTGTGTCTGATTTTTCCAAGTTTCCGGATCAGCCTCCGTGGACCTTTTTCACACCAGAGATTCGTTTTGATCTCGCAGCTTTTCGTAAAGAGTCCACCAGCTCTCAGGCATACAAGGCATTGTATGCTGACCTCTGTTCAAAATTTCCATCCTGTCAGAAAATTTTCACTGACGGTTCCAAGTCTGAGGATGGAGTGGCCTGTGCAGCCTATTGCCCTGGTGCTCCTTCTCAGATACTGTTAAAACATATACCTCCAGATGCCTCTGTCTATTCTGCTGAACTTACTGCTCTGGTTCTGGCATTGAAAATAATTTCACAATCTACCAAGAGGGACTTTCTGGTTCTGTCGGATTCGCTGTCAGCTTTGGAGGCCATAGCTGGCCGCAACCTTCAGCATCCAGAACTATTACATTTCTTTGAGCTTTTTAGCAAGTTGAAAGCGGATGGTTACAACATTATTCTCGCTTGGGTTCCTGGTCATGTTGGCATCGGAGGGAACGAAATGGTTGATCGTTTAGCCAAGAATGCCACAAGAGAGAAATTGTCCAATATTTATATCCCTTGCTCAGATCTGAAACCCAAAATTAATGATTATGTGAGAGACCTCTGGCAGGAGGATTGGAACACGCAGACGGATAACAAACTCTTTCAGATCCGTCCAAACCTTAATGAGTTCCTCCCATCTACGTCTGGTGGCCGTAAAGAAGAAACAGTTCTGTGCCGGCTGCACACCGGCCATTCGTATTTTACCCATTCGTACCTTTTAAAGAATGAGGAAGCTCCGTGGTGCATTCCATGTCATGTGCCACTCACAATGAAACATATTCTTTTAGAGTGTTGGGACTTGCACGATGTGAGACACAAACATTTTACAGCAGAGTCCATGAAAATCCTGTTCAGGGATGTTCCGCCTGACGTGATCTTTGAGTTTTTGAGAGAGATTAACATTTTTCATCTGATTTAAGATTTTACGGATGAAAGATTTTTAACGAAGTTTCTGGTGCGTTTCTAGACGATGTCATTTAAAGAGATGTGTGAAAGGTTTTTTTTTTTTTTTTTTTTTTTTTTTTGATGACTTGTGGGTTGATTTTAGCGTGGTGACAGCCCTGATGTGGCCCCTTGCGGTCGGCTGGGCTATAAGCAACATTATCTTATCTCGTGTTTGTGTGTGTGTGTGTGTGCACGTATGCGCATGTGTCTTTTTGTGTGCATGCGTGAATGTGTGTGCATGCCTGCACACGTGCATGCATGTGCGTATGTGTGCACATCTACGTGCATGTCACATGTTAGTGAGGTTGCTCATTTGTGTGTGTGTGTGTGTGTGTGTGTGTGTGTGATGATTTTTTAAATGTTCCAGTTATTCGTTAATGACCTGTTATGTTACAAGTAGCATAGATTTGTTCTAAAATTTACCCATTGGTCATAGCCAGTTGTCCCACTCCCACCCATCCCAGTGAATATTACACACTTTCTGCAAATTCTAGAAAAATGGAAAATTGCCAATTGACCCTTCCCATCTTTGGCTTTGTTTGTTTCAGTTAACATGGTAAGCCTATACTCCAACATTGTACACTGTAAAATCTATAGATTAATGAAGGAGTGTTGGGTAGTTACAAACATACCCCACTGGAATAGTTAACCACATCACAGATAACAATATCTTTAAATTTTAACTGCAAAATCTTCAAATAGATAGCGGACATCAGTTATTGTTAAGTTCTTCAAGGTCTGGCAGGAAGAACGGCTAACTGTTAAAGAGATGACTATGGCTGTTGGATGCTGTTCTTTTAGGACAATTCATTGATGACATTGCTCTTATGTGGCTTGACAGTGAGCAAAGTTGTTGGATTTCTACCAGTGGCTTACCACCCAATTCCTGACTATCTGGATCAATGCTAGCAAAGGAACAAAAGGTCACTTCCTTTATGTCAGTTTCTCCATTCAAACAGGTGTTGTTCTGTTCAAGATGTCATGACTTCTTCTTGAAGAACTGGAAGGCATACAAGCTGCTTGTGTAGTGAAATTGACATGGTGTGCACTGGGGATTTATTGACCCAAAGTTCGTATAGTGAAACCCATAGGCTGTAAATACTGGGTCAGAAATGACCTTTGTTTCATGACTTTGAGGGTGGTACAGTGGGCAGCTGGCTGTAATGTCTGCTAAGGTAAACATGGTGGTAATTGGCAAGACAGTGTTTTGTTCTCAGTTTGTGTTGTGGTGGATACAGTCTTTCATGAGCAGAATGAGCAAGGACTTTGGGTGCGTGTAAAGGTGTGTATGTGTGAGTGTGTATGTGCGTGTGCATGTTTGTGTCTATGCTGCGCAAGTATATGTGTTCTTTACCGATGACTGCTAATGTTTTCAGGTTTAGCATTTGATAAAAACTGTCTGAGTTTATCATTATGTACTAATGTGCTGACACTCTTGGCTTGGCTGTAAGCAACATTACCTTATCTCATTCAGTTATTACTTTGTGCTACTCTTGACCAAAGGGTGGAAGTAAACCAAGGAATAAAAGAATGAGTTCAAATAGAACAAAAGTACCTTTTGTGCATGTGCGTGTGTATGTATGTGCATGTTTGATGTTAAATGATGCACATTTTCATCACTGATTTTCTTAATTGGGTATTGGAAGCAGTCTCCGGCCATAGATGTAAGCTGTTCAAACCAACTATCAAAGCCAGGAGCTCATCAGTGGAGGTTTACAGGAGTGTTGCCCTGGCTGTGCCATAAATGGATGCATGGGTAGCCTGACTCTGTCCTCTGATGATTCTCCATCAGTGTTGTGACTGGATAGTTAACCTGCTCCACCTTTGCGCATCTAGGTTTGGAAATGGGCGACAGAGGGGCCTAATATCATCAAGGCTGCTGTTTGGGCTTTGTGGTTTTTGCTTCAAACAAGGGGCACATGGACAGTGTGACTGAGCCATCATCACGCTACTTAAGAGGCAGAGCAACTGGCGAGTGGCTCAAAGTTACTGGAAGCCAGATACTCCAGGACCAGTTGATGGCTCCACTTTTGGCACTGGCTGGTTCCAACTGTTCCTAATGAGCAGTTAAGTCCGAAAAGAAGGGATCTTGGCTGATGTCAAGTTCTCTGTCCATGAGCTTGAAGATTTTGGCAATTGCTGACCTGAACTCCCTAATAGTACTTGCCTTTCTACTTTTGTCATGAATGTCCTACAAAAATTAGCAACATCAGCTTTAGCATCTGAAGGAGAAATCCAAGCCTGACTGCACCATTTTGCAAAGGCCTTCCATTGTTGTCATATGCCTTCAAGGTTGACAGTCTCTGACAAGCCATGATTTTTTCCATGCATGAAGGGTTGAAATGTCCCTTCAAGAGAGGTATTGCCTTATATGTAATTGGTGTGAAGAGAGAGGAATGTAAGACCTGAGTATCATTTCCTTAACCTGGGCTGGGACAGCAAGTCCAGCCTTGCATGGAGGGGTATGGGAACTTTTACCAGTAGATTGATCGGATGACTGATCCAGCTCTTTATTCACTTTAAGAAGCAAATTAGAGTAACCTGGCAATTATCTCTGGATGAGAGGAGAGGATAGAAATGAGTAGGCAAACATTTCTTCTCAAGAGATGGCCAGTACATTCAGAGGGAAGGCTGAGAGGCCTGGAACAGAAGACACAAAGACTGGCTGCTGATTGGTGACCTGGTGGCAAACAGGTCGACGTGGGAAGTTCCCCAGACTTGGCATATTGATTTGAAAACAGCCATGCTCACCATCCATCCTGGAAAGAGAATCCACCAGAATGTTCGTTTGCCAGGGATGTACCTCACTGGAAGAGAGATCTTCACACACTGACAAAACGGGTGAAGAGAAATTGCCAAGTTGTTCAGTTTCCTGTGGTGAATCACGCTTTGATTCTTTAGATGAGCCCCCACAGTAAAGTTGTCTGTGCACACAGTTACAGTCTTGCCTTGCAGAATCTGAGATCAGTTGCACAGAGTCAGAAAAAACACTCTCAGTTCGAGGACATTAATGTGGTCTTAAGCTTCCTGAAAGTACCACAAACTGCTGGTCTCCAGAAGGAGAGGACAAAGGTGATATGCCCTGGCCTGACTCCTTCGCGTCAGCACAAATGGTGTGTTATAATGGAAAGGGGCTGCAGAGAAAGATGACCCAAAAGAAACTGTTCTGCAGCTGTGGATGTCAGCCTGATTATTGTCTTAAAGCTGTGAGGAGACAGAAACTGAGGTTGAAGGAGAGACAGAGTTAAAAACAGGATCCTTTCCACCTTGGTGTCAGGAAGATCTACTTGGTTCCGAGCCACAGGGAAGTGCATGCTTCTTAAAGCTACAAAGAAACAAACACCGCAGTTTATAAGGATGTTGATGAACTTACTACATCTGGGTCAAAATCAAAAGTAATGTCTGAAGTGTTTTGGTTTTTTAAGGGAAGATGAAGAAAGGAAAGGCAGAGGCAAAGGAAGGGGAAAGGTGAAGGGATGCTGATAATAAAACTCTTGTCTTCAGACGCAGAGTTGACATATAATGTATACAACACTTCTGAGAGTTCATGTTCAGAATGATAGCTTAAAGATATGATTCTTATTGTTATATGTGCAGATATCGACGAGTGCCAGACTGACAACGGTGGTTGCGATATCTGCACTAATACAGAAGGTGGTTACGAATGTAGTTGTGAGGACGGCTATGTTCTCTTCACATCAGAAGGAGTGCAAGGGTATGAACTGGCACCTGGCGAGGATGGGATGAGACCTGGGGATATCAGGAGGTTCAATCACACATGTCTGCGTAAGTGTTGAATATAACATAATAAAGGTTCTGTTGTTGTGCATTGACAGATTTATAGATTGTACTGTGCAGTCATGTTCAGACAGTATTTCTTTTAATTCCAATTGTAGGCAAATTCAGTGGTGATCACTGATTTGATTGTCCATTGTTTATTGATGTCTGCATGTGATGTTTCTAAACTTTGCAGCTTATTAGATGTTTAAAAGCCTTTTCAGCTATCTCCCAACTTCAGATGTTGTCTATAACAGAAGGTCATACATCACTGATAGACAGTTTGACTAAATGTTTGATATAACATAATACGTTTTTCCAGAAAGGGTTAGCCCACAACTGGTACATTATTTTTTTTTCCCAAAGAGATATGTATGCATCATTCCAAGTATGTAACAAAGAACAAGTGTATTTCTGTCTTGCAAATAACACTTTAAAGACATAATGGCCACTCAGAGAGTGGTGGAAATAAGGAACACACACACACGCACACACACACACTCACGCATGCACGCACGCACACACGCACGCACACACACACACACACACACACACACACACACACACACACACACACACACACACACACACACACACATTCTACAGGGAGAGAGAGAGAGAGAGAAACTAGAAATGTACAGTCTAACATAACAGAAACCGAAACAGAACAAATAAGCATAGAGAGATGGACAGCAAGTACTGGTGTGTGGGTGAATGAGTGAAGAAGACCTTAATGATAACTTTTACATCACCAGCCTGCAAGTGCACATATTAGTTATTTTCAGATTTGCTACACTTTGTATGCCACAGCTGTTCAATGCGCCTATCCTCAAGACATTGACCATGGCATGCGAATGATGAATCTAACCAGTTACCATTATGGGGACGTTGTGTGGTACACCTGTCAGCTGGCCTTTGAACTGAGTGGTGTTTCTCTCCTTACCTGTAACCAAAGTGGCTTTTGGGACAACAAGTTTCCTCAGTGTCAACGTAAGTATCCTGGAGATAACTTAAAAAGTGCTAGGTTGTCTGTCCCCAGGAGCTGAGCATGATAATTGTGGATAGGGTTGGTGGGCATCTGTTTGTTGCATATCCCCCCAGAAGCCTGGAAGGGGTTAAGACTGATTTCTTGGCCCTGGCCCCTTAGTTGGACTCCATGGTGGGATGAAATAAAAGACAGGCAAAAGTAGTGTCTTCACTAAAAATTCCCCTCACCCCCACCACACCAAAAAGAAAAGAAATGGAAAGTACAGGCAAATTCATTAAGTGTGTCCCAGGAATCAGATACTGTCAGTGACTCAAACACTGAAAGTAGAAAGAAGATAGGGTTCTAGGCTTCCAGGCTAGGGATGGAAGGAATTGAAGAGAAGATGCTCATATCAGCATGAAGTCCTTCTGCCATTCAAAAGGGTTTTCAAGGTATATTGCAGATGATCCTAAATTGATTAAAAAGCTTTGCAAAGGCTCATTCCTCATTAAGTACAAGTCCAAATGCCAAGCGGAACAGCTTCAAAGTGCTACAAAACTGGTAGACAGAGGGATCAAGGTGTCTCCTCACAAGCAACTGAACTCATTGAAAGGAGAAAATAAGATGTCCTGATCTTCAAGATGTCTCAGATGTAGAAATTAAGAGTGGGTTAGAGCCTCAAGGGGTGACTGATGTCCACCTCGTAACTGTTTGGAAAGGGTCAGATTGAGTGCCCACGCTCTCGGTGTTTCTGACTTTTTGCTCGTCATCTCATCCACAGACCATCAAAGTTGGCTGCCTTGTCGTGAAAGTCTAACTCTTCCTCCGTCTCCAATGAGTTTCCATCATCAGAAATTTGGCCATGTTCATGACAGGTGCTTGGGGGAGGAGATTTGTGGTCGGTGCTGCAAAGCAGTCCACGAAGGGCCTTGCCAGGGACCACCTTTTATGCCAGCTGCAGTGGCAGCCACCCCTCTTCTTGAGGTACTGTCTGAAATGTAAAATGGAACAAACCATCATGCAAGTTAAAATGGAAAAAAAGAATTTCTTTTCAGGAAGCCAAAAAACTGGTGCTTGGTAGTCAGCCCCAACCAGGAATATTGTACTCTGCTGCAGTTAAAGAAGTCCAGACAGTCAGTCTTCTGTCAAACAGATGTTTTTCACTTTTTTAAACCTATTCAGTAAAAACCAACTTCTGGTTAAAGATAAACCTGTTAAAAGATGTGCAGTTCTGCCTGGGAAGTATAGCACCGTCAGCATTCTGCCTTGGAAGTATAGTGCCCTCTGCACTGCCCCCTAGTCTCTCCAGCAGCTGAAAAGGTCTGCTGCTGAGCAGGCTTGGAAACACACTTTTCCCAGACCCTCCCAGCCTCGCTCCACTGGGACAGATGGGAACAGCAAACCAGCTGTTTCACCCCAAAGGCGCTGGCTTAAAAAGTTTCTGAGAAAAAAATGTGTGATGGTGATAGAGATGGATGGGCCTCTGTTTATGCCTGGAACCTCCACAGGGAAAAAAGATCAGAAGAATCTTCCTGACCCCAAACAAACAATTGGTTCTAGAAAACAAATTTTCTCCTCTCCAATCAGAAAACGAAGATGCAGAAATGGAATGAATTGTTCACCATTTTCATTTCCTTGCCATGAGGGAGTAAAAAATTTCCCATTGGAACAGCCGGGGTCTCAATTCCAACTTTGATGAGCTACAGGTGCTTAGTCAGAATCTGAAATCTGTTGTAATAACTCTGCAGAAAACTAAAATTCAGATCTAGAAGACTTTAACACTTTCTGGCTTTAAAGTTTTCTCAAAACCAGCACAACCCACTGCTTAAGCAGCAAAAATTACTTAACATAAAACAATAATGGTGTGTTCTTTATATTTACCACCATCTGTATCAGTCAGTCAACATGAGCTTGTCAGCCAGTTTGAACTTTCACAACCCTTTTTGCTGTTGAGTGATTTTAATGGGCACAATCGTCTTTGGATAGTGTGAATTCATCCAGAGGTATGCTCCTTGAACATGTCTTTTGAGAGCTGGATTTGTGTTGCCTGAATTATGGGTCTCCAACATACCTCCATTCTTTCACAGGTACAGTTCGGTGTTTACATTTGTCAATATTGATCCCTCACTGGTTTTGGACTGTGAGTGGTGTGCTCATGGAACTGACAAATTTTCAATTGTCCTGAAATATAGTAGTAAAGAAAGCTGCAGTTTATCAGAACACCTCAGTTATCCAAAAGCTAAGTGGGGCTTGTTTGCATGATGTGTTCACAAAGATTTTACTGAAGAGGAAGATCTCCAAAGTCCAGACCCTACCAAAGCCTGAAAGACATACTCTTAAAATGTGCAAAAGACAGTATTCCAACGTCATCTAACAACTTGCAAATGCCTAAAACGCGCTTGTTTAATTCTGAATGCCAACACATTTCAAATGAATGCAAACATGGAGAAAAAGATAAACCCAAAGGTGTGGATGGGACCCAGAGAAGTGTTGTCCTCAACTGCTGAACAAAGCAGTTGGGAGCAATCTTACATCACCCTTGGAGGCCTGCACTGTGTTCACATAGGGTGCAGACACACACAGAGTATTCCATTAAGACCTCAAGAGACATAATTATTCCGTAGCAGATGCCATTGTGTAATGGCCACTAGACGTGACACGACAGAACCTCCATGGGAGTGTTCCAGTGCGTATACCAACCCATATTTTATGACTGCAGAGCTCACCGGGGAAAAACACCAACATCAAGCAACTGCTGTGTGCAGCATGCAGCCTCACTCATTGCTGTTCAGCTGACAGGTGAAGACAGAGCAACTCCAGACATGGCCAAGCTTTTGCCGTGAGGTCTTACATGTCTTCTGGAGAGAATCCCAGGTTACGGTCTTCCCTACTGTCAACAGGACTTTCCCTGTGGTCAGTGGATTTTTCCTCACTGTTACTGGGCCTTTCCTCAGAGTCAGCCAAAAGACTGACAAGAAAAAGATACACATGAAGGTGTGGATGGGACTCAGAGAAGAACTGTCCTCAACTGCCGAACAAACCAACTGGGAACCATCCTGCACCACCCTTGGAAGCCTGGGCTGTGTTCACACAGGGTGTAGGCATGTACGTTCCATTAAGACATACTCTTCAAATGTGCAAAAGAGAGTACTCCAGCTTCATTTAACAAATTGCAAATGCCTAAAAACCCCTAGTTTAATTCTTAATGCTATCACATTTCAAATGAATGCAGACATGCCAAGCATTCTGTTCATCACAGACCATCAGCACCATCAGTTATCGTCCAATAGGTCTGCATACTACTAATAAAGATGGTCAACTCGAGTCTGATGTAGAAGCTGGAAACTGATGGCCTTTTAGCCAAAGAACAGTGTGGTTTCCACAAGTACAATGAAATGTTGAGCATTTAGTCCGTCTTGAAACCACCATTGGCAATGCCTTCTTTGACAAACAACAAGATGGCTATCTTTTTTTAATCTTGAGAAGACTACACGGAAATATGGAATTTTTACGGATCTTCATAATCTAGGTTTTTGAAGTCATCTGTCTAATTAAAAAAAGAACTTTCTGGCTGATCAGCAGTTCCAATCCATGTTGGCACCAGGCTGTCTGACATCCATGGGTATGAGGTGGGTGTTCCCCAAGGGAGTGTTCTTCCTCCTGCTCTCTTCAGCATGAAAATTTATGAGACTGTCAATTCTTTAAACCAGCATACAATGTCAACTCCAACTTTGTGCTGATAAGGCCAAGGAAAATGGGTTTACCTTTTTGGGCACCAAAACTCAGTGTATTTACTTTCACAATTTTTGACAGTTGTTTGCAGATCCTGAAATTCATCAGGACAAATCTATCATTCCATCTGTGAAGGAAGCCAAATTTTTGGAAGTTATGTTGTTGTTTTATTGATCAAAAACTGAACTTTTAAAGTCACATCCAGTACTTTTAAACTTCATGTCCGAAAAGCAATGAACATTTTAAGTTGTGGCACATATGGATGGGGATGCTGATTAGAAAAAATACTGATGGCTCCAGATCTGAGGAGGGGGTTACCTTTGCTGCGTTTTGTGCAACAGATTTTTCTCAGACATGTTCTAAACACATTTCCACTGACAGCTCCATCTACAGTGCTAAGTTGACAGCCTTGGTCCTTGCTCTTGAAATGGTCTCTAAATTGAAACATAAATATTTTCTCATTCTGTTGGACTCCCTTTCAGCTTTGAAGGCCATTGCTGGCTGTAACCTCAAGGACTCTCAGCTGCTGAAACTGTTTGAACTGTACACCTCTCTGAATCTGATGGATACATCATAGTTTTTGCTTGGGTTCCTGGTCATGTTGGGACTCAGGGCAATGCATCATGAGGTTTTGCCAAGAGTGCCACAAAGAGAGTTGAGCAGATTGTGAATCCCCCACACCAATCTGAGACCCATCTCAAAGACCTCTGGCAAGAAGAATTGAACTTGCAGACGAATAAGAAACTTCCAAATTTGTCCAAACCTGAAAGACTTTTTACATGTCCCAAGGGAGGCCATAAAGAACACAGGCCGCTCCTTTTACACGCATTCTTTTCTTTTAAAAGATGAAGCTCTGTGGTGCGTTCAATTTCATGTACCATTTACAATGACATGTGTTCTTTTATGAGATTGGGACTTGCATATTAGACAGAAACACTTACAGAAGTCTCCATGAAAACTTCGTTCAGAGATGTCCCACCCCATGTGATTTTTAATTTCTGATCTAAGATTTTATGGAAGAAAGATTTTAACAAAATTTCTGGTGTGTTTTTAGAAGGTATGTTTTAGTGAGTTGTGTGGATGTGTGTCCTTTTAAAATCTTTTTAATATGACTTGAGAGTTACCTTCATCATGGTGACAGCCCTGATATAGCCCTTTGCGATCTGCTAAGCTATAAGCAACATTGTCTCTCTCTGTCTATCTCGCTTTCTTTTCTCCACATTTATTCTTCATCAGAATTATCTGTTTTCTTAATATAGATACTCTCTTATTTTCAAATTCAAGGAGAAGATCAGAGAATTTGGTTAGACTGACCACTGACCTCAAAAGGAAATAGAAAAGAAGGCAAAAGAGAGAATCTGACCACAAATGACCATGGGGAGGACCAAAGCTCTGGAGACACAAAGGGGGGCTGAAACTTTGGCAAAGCACAAAATATCTTTGGGATTTCATCAGAGATAACTCCCCATCTCAGTATTACATGAGAGAAAGAGAGAACAACTCTAGGAATGACATGGAGCGAAAAAAGATTGTCCGTCAAATTGCCAGCACACCGAAAGATAAAAACGTAGGAGTGGGCTCAGAGACACCAAGCACAAAGGCAAGGGACGGACAACCATTCTGGAACAACAGCCCCTAAAGAGGGGATATGGAAAAAGACATTTGGCAATACACTGACACAAGGAAAAACTAACATGCAGAACTTTCTAGAATGCTGAGATGGAGTACACCTTCACAGAAAATGGAGAAGTATAGGGGTCAAAGTAGGACGGGGTGTGGGGGTGTGACATGATGACAGAAAATTGGAAATCATGAATCTAGCACAAGAAATCTAAAGAATTTGACTCTAAACTACTGCAACTTCCATATAGATCTCTTTAATGTTTTCACTATTGCACAAGTTTCAAGGCAAAAAAGGGGGGCATCCAGTACAGGAGACTTGGGGCTTGTGTTATCGGCGCAAAGGCACAATTGAGCCACAAAGAGCAGGCATTAGTGGCCGTTAAAGTAGCAGAAGATGTAGATGTTGACTGGGAGTGTGCAAAGATGAACAACAATGGAGCTGACTTTTCAAAAGAAATGGCAGCAGAACTGAGTTTTGGGGAAGTATCAGCCCAAATTCCCCTTTGAGAAGCAGAAGTAAAGGTTGCTTTTTCTGCAGAAGCAAAGATAAACCTAATCAAGCATTTGTGGGAGTCCATTATGTCAAAAAAACCCTGGCAAAGTCTGTAAAGGGTAGAGGGTAAAGAAGAGCTGAGTTCCTCTGCCTAGGAAAAGATGGAAACTGATCAAGTTTGATATGGTGCAGAGAAGTGAGCTCACTAAGGGTGATCACTTTTGCTACCTATCTGAGTAAGGAGGCAAAGTTAGCTCCCTGCTCTCCCTTTTTTTTCATGGTGATAATATGGTGATGTTCCATGGCAAATGGAGGTAGGCATTTGTTTGGACAGGCAAGTATGAGAAATAAAAAAAATGATTTCAGTACAGCTAGCTTTCAGTTCAATAGAATTTGAAGTATAGAGCTTTACATGCATTTAAGAAAATCTTTGTACCATTTTTTGTACACTTAACAAAAGAAATCTCACTTCTGTCTTAAATGAAAAATCTTAATTTCACCTGAATCAGCTAGCTGTGAGACAATGTGAATGTGTATTGCTGCAAATGTGACCATTTGGCTTTTGGAGTTTAAAAATCTGTCTCTTTGTGTGTGTGTGTGTGTGGGCGCGCGCATGTGTGTGTGTAAGTTAGCAGTGTATGAAAAAGGCTTTGAATGATCTTTCCATATTTTTCTGACAGGTGCCACGTGTCCATCCGGGGTTTCTAGTGACCCAGTGCCGTACGGAGAAAGCATCGACCTAACATGCAATGTACCCGGGAAATCTTATAAGATCTCTCGTGAATGTACCTATTATGAAGGGCAATACCAGCTGGTCGGAGCAGAGTACAATTGTGACCGTAAGCATCAGATATTCGGCTATCATTTGTTCAATTTTTAAAGATAAACACAGAAAACAGACTGCAGCATTACTGAAAATAACTCAGAATACAAATAAACACACAAAACAAGATGTAAAGCAATGCAGATTTAATGGACTTTACAAAACAGACAAGTGAATTTTCGACACAAAGTCGTCATCAGACATGACAAGTTGCAAACAAACATGAACAAAACAGTACTTTTCTTTTGGCTGTCAGGAGAGATAACAATCTTGAGCACAAGGGACAGTTTGGACTGAATGACAAATCATGAACTGTTCATAGCCAGTCAGCACAGTTATTAGCTCCCACTGATAATGTTGAACACTATATTATTTTTCTTTCAGTCAGTGACAGTGGGTTTACATATGTGGCCTTTTCCTTCCTTACCTCCTTTTCGGTCCCCCTCCCCCCACTCCTTTCTTTCTTTCTGCATCTATTCCAACCTCTCCATGTTCCCTTCCCTTTCTGCTGCCTGCCCTCATAAAGATTTCTTTTTCTCCTAAGGGAGGTTTGCAGCTGTATTCAGGCGGCCAGCTGCGTCTGACTAAATGTTTTTTTCCTGGGGTTCTCCTATTTCCAATGCACACCTTGGTGCCAGGACAGGGCAACCCATCCTGGGGTCAGACTTTGGTTGGGTGCTATAGGTGGCTGACTATTTTCTCCCCTTATTTCTACCTGCTATTCACTTCCCTTGCATTTTCCCTTTTCACTGTAGACACCTTACCTACATTCAGAGCCCTTCCCCTCTTTTTTTATTCTATTTTATTTTATTTTTTTTTATCTCTTGTTCACTTCTCAGATCCTGCCTTTGCACCTCTGACCTAAACTCTCCCTGTGGCCTGCTTCTTTACTGAGTTTTTCTGAACAGTCCTCACTTTCTTTCCTACTGGTGGATGCATTGTTATTTCTCCCCTGACAGCCAAAAGGGAAGTACTGTTTTGTTCATGTTTGTTTGCAATTTGTCACATCTGATGAAGACTTTGTGTCAAAAATTCACTTGTCTGTTTCGTACAGTCTATTAAGTTTGTGTTGCTTTGCATCTTGTTTTGTGTGTTTATTTGTATTTTGAGTCATTTGTTCTATTTGTCTTTCCCTTTCTCTTTTGTAATTTTTGTCAGTGTGTTTTTAAGGTTAAAGATTTTGCATGATTACAGAAATTTCTGCATGTAGCATTGAGAAAGCTTCTATATGCTGATTGTTTTTAGCTTTGATTTATTTGGAAATACTGATGTTAGCTAAGATGTGTTTGAGTTTTTGTTAGTTTTCTCAGGTCAATTTCTGTTTGAAAGTTTTGACACCTACTCAGTTCCAGCATGTGCACAACTTGTTGAGTGTTCTTAATCCTCCCCCCCCTCTCTCTCTCTTTCTCTCTCTCTCTCTCTCTCTCTCTCTCTCTCTCTCTCTCTTCTTTTCTGTCTTCCTCTCTGTTTCCTTTTTTATGTTGCAGATGTGAACATATATGTAAATGATGTGTGTCTGTCTGTGTGTTTGTCTGCCTATGTGTACATATGTGATTGCTTGTGCAATTTCCACATTCACTGTGATGTTTCTACTTTAAAACAACTGTTTGTGGTGGAGTATCTTTCTTTTTATGTTGATTTCAGTTATTGACTGTGGACAGCCAGAAAATGTAACAGGAAGTAGTTTCACTGTACCAGTCAACACCAAGTATGGACCTCAGTCTAACTTCGAGTTTACTTGTCAAAACTTGTTAAGAGTTGAAGGATCAAGCAGAATATGGCAAAACACCACTGTCAGGTGTACAGAAAGTGGACAGTGGGACTTTGGAAGTCTGCGTTGTGAAGGTTAGTTTAATTTATCTTAGATCATTCAGCTTGTAATTTTATTCCCTGTGTGCAGTAATTTGATGAATATGGTTTACTTGATTAATTTGTCTTTAATGATTTAGCTAATTCTGTCTCTCATACAAACATTTCATGATAATGTTCACTTTTTGTGCCTCAAATGCATGTAGTTCAAAGATTATTTTTTAGTTTTTCTCAGTGTGACTCTTTGTTATTCTCACCTTTCCACTGCCTTACCACAGTACTCCATTACACACACACCCATACACAGTATGGATTCCCAGGTACTGAAAGTTTGCCTGTATTATTTAGTGCTTGATGTGTGCTTGCACATCCATGTTTTTGTTGTTACTATAGAGTGTGTTGCTTTCTATAACACTCCCGTCTTTCATCCTGTCTTCCTTCCTTGCATGTCCCTCCCACTTTTATACACCCCCCATTTCTCTTCATTCCACCCCTCTTCTATGTTATGTTTAATAAATGAAGTTCAAGTTTTGCTAATCCTTGACGCAGTGTAAAGCATGGAGGATAAAAGATCAAAAAGTACTTAACCAACAATATGTGAAACTAAAAAAAATGAAAAAGCTTGCACACTCACACTGACTTGCTAGGAATTGGTAACTTAGATCCATGAGAAACTGACATAGCAATTGAAAAACATCAGGTAACAGACAGAAAGATTTGAAGCAGTTGTCTAATTTTACTGCAATATACACATTCTTTAATGTTAAATGACCAAGTTTTACTACCTGACAAGACACTGCAAAGCAGGAAGAAACTCCATGGAGAACTTGACAGCAGGTCTTCAGAGAAGAAACCCCCCTTAGACAAATATTTTGGTCCTGAACTCCTTACGCTCTAAGGGGGCCAGGCCCTTTCCAGCTCATACACCCATATGTCCTTCTACTGGCAACTTTCTTTTTTTTCTGGCACTGCTGGGATTTGAACCCATAACTTTTGGATGGGTGGGGTTCTCAAGTTGTGCCATTTTAGAGGGATGTCTTACCCCACCGCAAGCGGACACTGTTCTAAGTTGGGAAATTTAAGCCTTATGAAGTTCACTTTTGTTCCGTCTGGACCAGATCCAGCTGGCACTCTTTTTCAGCTACCTCTGCCAGTGCCTTCAGGGTTCTGGTTCTCTTCTTACCTGAAATTTCGAGCTGTTTCAGGAGATCATAGGCTGATCAGCTTACAAATCTCCATGCTCCAAACTCTATCGCGAGAAACTGGGCCTGGCAGCTGGATGCCCTCAAGCTGCTGGCTAGACTGGCATACTTTTCAGCTTACTCCATCCTGCTTTCATATGGCACAGTGAGTTGGATCAGAATCATTTGTTTTGATGAATCAGACTGGAGGACAATATCTGGTCTCGTGCCATTCTTTGTGATGGTCTCCGGATGGTTTTTCACATTCTAGAAGGTCTGCTCTGCATTGCCAGTCATCTACTTCATCCAGTAAACCCTAGTTCCATGCTCTTGATACGAGGGCCACCCCATAAGTTCTCAGATGGGAAAAGATGGAAGTACACTGGCATTTCTTACCTAGCCCATCTTTTCAAAGTATCCTCCATCAGCGTGTATGCACTTTTCCATCCTTCTAAACCACGAATCCATCACCCCAGCCCACTCCGACTTAGGTATACCAGAAATCAAGCCCTCGGCAAACACTTGGGCATCTTCAGGGCTCTCAAACGGCTTTCCTTTCAGTTGTTTTTTCAAACGAGGGAACAAAAAGAAGTCACAAGGGGCTAGGTCAGGAGAATACGGAGGATGAGTGACGAGCTGCACGCTGTTCTCTTGCAAGAAGTCTAAAGTTGCAGCTGCCGTGTGGGCACTGGCATTGTTGTGGTGGAGGAGTAGGTGGCGGATACCGGTCCGTGGTCGCCAAGCACTCCAAGCCTCAAACACTTTTGGCAGGCAGGTGTTGATGTACCATTCAGCGTTCACTCTCTTTCTTTCCAGAAGCGGTAAGTAGTCACATGGCCGGATCTTGCGAAGAAAACTGCAATCATTTGCTTTGTGCAGCTTCTTGATCTCTTAAATTTCACAGGTGGGGTTTCCCTTGGAAACAGCCAAACTGACGACTGCTGCTTTGTTTCGGGGTCATACTGGTAAACATAGGTTTCGTCACCTGTGACGATATTGGAGACCCTATCTGATCTTCCTCCATCAAATTTTTACAGCATAAACTGGCACCATTCAACCCTAGCCCTAATCTGCTCCCCAGTCAGCTGGTGGGGCACCCAACGGGCGCAACGCTTCCATACAGAGAGATTGTGCCAAAGAATGCGGTCTAAGCTTCCTGAAGAAAGGTTTAGAGTATCCTTGAGTTCATCCTCCGTGATTCGAGGATTTTCTGTAATCATGGCCTTCACTGTGCTCACGTTCCCATTGGTAGTAACTGAAACTGGTCGTCCACAACGGTCACGATCTTCCAATGACATTGTACCAAACTGAAATTCTTTGAACCACCTATGGACTGTGGATAATGATGGAGCCTTGTCGCCAAAACAGTTTGTCAAACTTATAAAACTTTCCTTGAAAGACTTCCTTTGAAGATAGTCATAATAAATCATGGCACGAAAATCTCTCCAAGACAGGCTTTCTGCAACACTTTGAAAACCGTCCCCCTTGCCATCCATTTTGTTGTCTAGAACAAATTTGGCTCTGACGATTTTTATCATTTTTTGTGTCATAGCTATTATGACATCGCTTGTGATGATGATATAAAAATTGAAATTATGACATCAGTGGTTTCTGCGCATCCGAGACTTATGGGGTGGCCCTCGTATTACAGCTGTTCCAGACCATGATTTTGTGGCCACCTGTAGAACTTCATTGCGGGAGCTGTTGGTGGCGCAGTGCTTCCTCCGGCAGTGCTAACCACATGTGCGATCTCTGAGTACTTGGTTGTGCCCCCATATGGTTGTGCCCCCATGTGTACCTTCCCTGGTTAGCGCTGCTTTGCACGAACTCAGGGCATGTTCCACTGTTTGTTTGCCATGACTGACTGGACACATAGGATCATCACATTTCCCTCATTTGACCAGGTTTGAGTTCAAACACATTTGCCCGTGGATGTTAAAAGCTCTTTGTCCCTTCCTTCTGAAGGGAGAATTTTGGCAGAGAACATCCATTACATGAACAGCATCATCATCTCTCTCCATGAGTTGTTGTTCCTGACGTTCACTTAGTTGTCTGTTCCATCCAAGATTATGACTGTCTTCCATGTTTGCTTCTCTTGAAGTAAGTGGTGCCTTCACGTCAAAAGTCATTTCCTGCAAACAGTCAGTTAACCCCGTTTGAAGCCTTTATTGCATGTGAATATTGGTCAAGTGGGACTTCGGAGTTTGCTTGTGGGTATGTTGTCAGGGTGAACCTTCTTGAGAAAGTCACCTTTGACATTTCACTAGTTTTAAAAAAAGAGAAAACTAACTTATCCAGTTACACCAGTTCATTGTCAGTCTTGAGGGATGGGGAGGCTGGCTAGCATCTACCCCCTTTCCCCTCCACACTTGTGACCTCCCAATGCTTTGAAAGTATGGAAGTGTGGATAATTGAGCAAGTTTTGTAAGTGATTGGCTCAGGGCTGAATTATGTCCTGAGGGAGGAGATCTAGCAGGGTCATGCAGCTGAAGCATTGGTTTGAAGGACAGGACTTTCTCAGTCAGACTTAATTTTTCTCTCCACTCTCCAGGTATGGTCAGTGCGTTTCAGAGAAAGCATGATGATCTTCAGCATTTTCTTAAAGATGATAATTGTTTTAAGCCTTGGATGTTTTTCTCGCTTTTAATAGATTCCAGTCTGAATAGTACGGAAATTGATCTGTCTGTTTGCTTTCAGATGTAACATAGGTGCTTCAAGGGCAATCACTCAGTGGATCTATCTTATATAGGAGGCATATCTCTAGCTCCTTTGCTCTCCCAATTTAAGTTTAGGAGGATCCTGATATTATGGAGATGTTCCATGCCAAGTCGAAGTGAAGCAGTTGTTTGGACAGGTAGACATTTTGCAAAGCTATAACGACTACTGGATTTTTTTATTAGTAGAATTTCTGTTTTTCATTTCATTTTGTAAGTACTTCATATTAGAAGCAAATCTTGCAACACATGGCTATTGCATATGTTTTCATATATGAATTCTGTTGCATAACTTTACCGCAGTCATGTTGCATGTTTTAGTCGTGTTAATTTTGTTGAACCTTATCAGCTTGACTGGATGTTGGTAGTGGTCTTGGCTGCTGGTCAGTTGAATCAGATGCTTTCCATCCTCTTATATTTTCAGGCTGAGAAACACCTGACTTTCAACTTCGGGAAGATCTGAAATATTTGACCTACAAAATCTTGTGTTTGTTGTTTACTTTCTTCTTGATTCTGCATGCATGCACGCGTGTGTGTTTGTATGTGTGTGTGTGTTGTGTGTGTGTGTGTGTGTGTGTGTGTGTGTGTGCTTGTAAATACTTTTGTGTGTATAGGATAGAGGCAGACAGACAGACCAAGAGAAATTAAGCCATGAAAATTGGAAAGGGAGAGAGAGACAGTTGTCAAATATTGCTTCCTACCTCTGTCTTTTCTCTCTCTCTGTCTCTCCCTCTTTTGTTTTTGTTTTTTTCTTTTTTTCTCAAGCTTTCATATTTACTTTTTGCAATGTTTTATAACATAACAAAAGGAGCAGTGTTTCCAAATGGGAACAGTGATAGAAAGTGAATAGGAAAATACACGCATTGGCGAACAAGTGTTTTGCCTCTTCAAGCAAACATATGATTAGATGTCATGTAAGTGTGTGTATTGTTTTTTCTTACAGGCATGACTTGTCAGGATCCAGGTCATCCACCAGATGGGCAGCAAGTAGATGTCATTTCTTATGATCTGGAGGCATTGGTGCATTTTGCATGCAACAAACCAGGGTTTAAGCTGTCTGACCCATACCCTCTCAAGTGTCAAATCACTTCAGATGGAACTGGACTTGAATGGAATGGTACTGCACCATCATGTAGGGGTGAGTGCAATCATGTAAAGATGCTGGCTAGATATCACATATATGAACTAATTCTTTTTGGAAAGCACATCACATTGAAGAGATGGAAAAGTAACTTTAAAAATTTGTTTGGACAAGGAATTTTCTGTTGAAATAAAATTTTAGAAATATTTACTGACCTGACATTTGCCAATGTTGTATTCAGCATGGGCATACTCTTACAGATTAATTAAGATTTTAAGAAAGCTAAATGCTCTGCCTTCCATGCTTCTTTTTCAACCTTATTCACATTTCTTGACTGAAGCATCGCTTCTGTCTGAACAGTGATCAGTTTTTCAAATGTTCCTCATTAAGTGGGAGGAGAAAGAGTTTTTTTTGCTCCTTTGTTTGTTTTTACTCTGGTTATGGGAGTATTTCTAAAAATATATTTTGGTGAGTCGACTCTTTTTTCCAGAATAGTGACTGCAGACACCACAGACCTAATTGTAATTTCAGCACATCCCTTAGACAGGAATAGGGAGATATGTAATGGCATTTGCCATTGATGTCAAATGCAATTTCTTTGAATATACTACAAATGGCAAGCTCATTGGCTCATAGGTGGAGGAATATAGACCTCCCCATAGTGGATTGGTAAGTTTTAGTGTATTAAAGTGAAGCTTTGACAACATAAGGGGAAAAAGTGAATGTGGCTGTAGTGAGGTTAAGTGTAGGAAGGAGCGGAGTGGGAAGAAAGAAGGGGGAGTGAGAAAGGGATGGCTCAGATACAAGAGGACAAGAAACCAGCTCATCTGTGACTTTCACTTAGTGGCTTGGTGTCCAGGAAAGGGTGTGAGTGAGTTCTTCCACCACTTAAAACAAAGCCTTCCAGACGCAGATGCAAGAAAAGCTGTTGGCCCATGATGAAAGAATGCTACAAGACCAATTTACCATGCAGCTTAACAACAGTACTGTAGAAGCAATTCAGAGAAACAATTCAACGAGAGCCAGGAACAAAGTTCCTGGATGTCCATGAGTAGGCAGTTAGATGGACCAAAGAGGGTGGGTCCAAAGGATCTTCATGTGTGCAAACAGCATTAACCACTCCATGTACAAAAATCTTGTTCTTTTCACATCTCTGTACTGCTTTAGAGAAGAAACTAGGAAGCTCAGCCATGATCAGGTCTGGCTAGAGAGAGAAAAACATGGGCCCAGGGCACCACCAGGTGACTTCTAAGGATAGAAACTGTGGAAGTAAGATTCATTTGGAAGCAAAGAGTTTGCTGGCAAACCAGATTAGTATACAAGATCATGTCAGGAAAACTAGATTCCTCTGAAGAAGTTACATGGGGAAAAAGGACTCACTAGATATGCTGTTAGGGAACTATCCTATTAAAAAAAATTGTCAAAATTGGGCTAAGGATGTCTGGGCACTGGTTGACAAAGGTTTTTGGATGATTGATGTCAGAGAGAACATTTAAAAGGCTGTATGACTCAGAGGTCACTTGGCACTCTCCTTCTTAGTTTTTGAGGTTTGTCACAGCAGATGGGCTTGGAATTCCTTTTCAGGGATATTTTGAAGCTGACACATTGGTTGAGAGAAAGATTGCTACAGATAGAGGGATCCAATTTAGGAGGGTAGTAAGGTCACCTGATCTAGTTGGGGATGAATGTCTTGAGGGAAGTTAGTCCTGAGACGATCTCTTTACAGCTGACTGTGCAAGATTTTGCCAAAGTGGCTGGTAAAATTCCCCATTTATGTCCTGCCAAAAACATGTGGTTGAATACATGCCAACAGAATTGGAAATCGGGAGAAGCACAGGCAGTTGAAACACATACTAGCTGAATTGCACTTAGAGGGTACAGGTAAGGGATTGTTGACCCCAAGTTCTTTGACCACAGTGCGGGCAAACTGTTTCTATTTCGAATGCTATAAACTGGTCTGATGAAGGCTTCTCCTTACAATCTCATGCAAGGCTGGTGACAATACTGTCTGCATGGGAGAGGTGGCCCGTAGCGAGTCAGTATCTTTGCAGGTTTCTGTTCATCAGATTGTTAATTCCAGCTCTTCTGCACTCATCCAGGATTCACAGTTGGAACCTGTCTCTTGTCTTGTGCATGTTAGTGAAGCCTGTTGCTCATAAGGTCAGAGACATCACAACAGCTCCTCAAGGCCAACTCAAACATGTTTTTCAAGGATCACCAGGACTTGGGATACACAGAGAGGGCCACTCATGAGATCAGATTAAATATGACACCCTTGTCTCATCTAACTTGTGCCTTCTACCACCCTCTCAGATTCGGGAAGTAAAAGAGCACATCAAGATGCCTCTGGATAAGAAGATTATTCAGAAGAGCTCCAGTCGTTATGCTTCCCCTTTAATGATTATTCAGAAGAAAGATGGATCCTTCAGACTCCGTGTTGACTATCATCAAGTCAGTGCGAAAACAGCTCTAGATGTGTATCCTTTGCCCAGAATCGATGACCCCCTTGATGGGTCGGGTGGGGCTTCATTGTTTTTTACTCTTGATCAGACCAGTGGTTATTGTCAGGTTCCTATGAATAGGGATAAGAAGGCATTGTGGCGGCACAGATTGTCACAACGGCACGGATTGTCGCAAATTCACGAATGCGACAATCCGTGCCGGACCTGGCGGCAGGGATTGTCACAACAGCACGGATTGTCTCATGCGACAGTTTGTGTCTGACCTCCCGGCATGGATTGTCACAACACAACGGCACGGATTGTCGCAGTCTACACTTTCTTTGAGGTGCTCGCAAATGACCACAATTTGTTTATCCTCACTCTTTCATACCGCCTCCCCTCCACCCCCCCCCCCACCTTCCCCACCCTGATCAATCCCCCCCCTCTCTCTTTCTCTCTCTCTCTCTCTCTCCTCTCTCCACTCTCTTTCTCTCTCTGTCCCCCCCTCTCCCCTCCTCTTTCTCTCTCTCTCTCTCCTCTCTCCTCTCTCTCTCTCTCTCTCCACTCTCTCTCTCTCTGTCTGTCTGTCCATCTGTCTGTCTGTCTGTCTCAGTGTCTCTCTTTCTGTCTCTTTCTTTCTCTGTCTCTGTCTCTCCCTCTCTCTCTGTCTCTCTCTCTCTCTCTCTCTCTCGTGTGTGTGTGTGCGTGTGTGTGTGTGTGTGTGTGTGTGCGTGCGCGCACGCGTGCGTGCGTGCGTGTGTGTGTGTGTAAATAAGTATATAAATATATAAACAAATAACAGATAAATAATAAGTATAAAAATAAATGAATAAATAAATACAGAAATGAATACATACATAAATAGATGAATAAGTAAAGAACATTGTACACGTGCACATTTCCAAAGCACAATTTGGCTCAAGGCGCTGCGAATTGAACCCAACACGCACCCTCATAATGGTTTCACGCATTTCAAGTGTCTCACTGATGCACACTCGCAAGACAACACATTACCACACTCACACAGGCACGAAGAGCTTTCTTGGGGATCTTGACCTCAATATCGGTGGAATGAACAGAGTTTAAAACACTACGGCTCAACTATGCAAGTTTGATGTCGAACAACTGATCAAACCCTTTATTGGGGAGGTCTGCTATTGCGGGGCTGGTCAGTCCTCGATTTGTTCCTGTTTTAAAGGTGAGTCACTGAGTAATGTAGATTTCAAACAAAACACTAAAATTCAAAAAGAAATTCCATGGTCATTAAATAACACATAAAAACAAACACATAAACAAAAATCTGTTCTATTTGTTAATTTAAGTAGCGTTTTAAATAAACTCCAACTAAAACATTCATATACCGGATGTACAGTTTTGAATGCAGCATTCGATAATAACCCGCGAAGTTGCGTTTAACAAAATTAATCGTCTACAGTGAACAGGCTGTCCACACAATACCCTGAGCTACAAGCCAAAAGTACGAAAGTTCGCCTACGCCCAAAAAAGTCAAGTCTGGGATTTTTTTTTACTCTTTCTGTAGTTAAACCTTTATATCAGCGATATTTTTAGGGTCCAGTCTTGATCTTGACCTTGATCGTTCAACAATATTCGGAAAGGGCTTGAGCCAAAGCACCTGCACACCAAGTTTCAACATCCTATGTTGACTGGTGCTTGAGATATGGCTAAAAATATATTTTCATTGTTCAAGGTCATACGACCTTTGCCTTGAGATTGATGGGTCAACAATATTCGGAAGGGGCATGAGCCAAAGCACCTTCACACCAAGTTTCAACATGCTATGTTGACTGGTGCTTGAGATATGGCTAAAAGTTTTTTTTTTCAGTGTTCAAGGTCATACGACTTTGACCTTGACCTTGATCGATCAACAGTATTCGGAGGGGCATGAGCCTAAGCACATTCACACTATGTTTGAATATCCTACGTTGACTGGTGCTTGATATATGGCTAAAAAAAATTTTTTAGTGTTCAAGGTGAACCTGACCTTGATCGGTCAACAATATTCGGAACGGGCATTGCCAAAGCACGTGCACTCCAACTTTCAACATCCTATGTTGACTGGTGCTTGAGATATGGCTAAAATAGATTTTCAGTGTTCGAGGTCATATGACCTTGACCTTGACTTAATCGGTCAACAGTTCTCGAAAAAGGCATGAGCCGAAGCACATGCACTTCAAGTGTCAGCATCCTATGTTGAATGGTGCCTTAGACATTGCTGAAAATGTATTTTCAGTGTTCAAGGTCATACGACCTTGACCTTGACATTGACCTTGATCGATCAACAATATTTGGAAGGGGCTTGAGCCAAAGTACTTGCACACCAAGTTTCAACATCTTATGTTGACTGATGCTTGAGATATGGCTAAAAATAGATTTTCAATGTCAAGGTCATAAAGTCAAGGTCGTGACCTTGACCTTTACCTAAACCCCAAAAGGCACATCTACAGTACCTATCCTACATGTGTGTCAAGTTTCACCTTCCTATCTTTATTCCTTCATGATGGTATGCTGTTGACAACACACACACACACACACCACACACACACATACATACTACATACACATAGCCACTTACATGACAAAAACAATATTACCCACTTCGTTAACTTCGCGGGTTATGAATATGACCAAAATTCCGCCAGGAAAATAGAAAGCGTAGTGGACAAACGGGCCGACGGGCCGACAGGCTGAGAGACAGATGGATGGATGAAAGGACACATGAAATGGGATCGGTCACCGTCCCACATTGTAGACCCTGAACACAAAAATCAGTCATTCCTCAAACATTCCTTGTGAAAATATGTGCACATGCGGCACGGATTGTTGTTACGACAATCCGTGCTGGTAGACCCATAGCAGGTCCGGCACGGATTGTCGCATTCGTGAATTGGCGACAATCTGTGCCGTTGCGACAATCCGTGCCGCCACAAGGCATTCTTTACACCATTTGGCCTCTTCGAATATTTCCATATATCAGCGGGTCTGTTGATTACTTCTGCTACTTTCCAGCGAGTATTGCAAATGACAGTGAATGACCGTATGTTCCGGATCAGCTGCTTGCCTGACTTGAGAACCATCTGGTGTATAGCACTGATTCTTAGGAGCACTTGAAGTCATTACAGACAGTATTTGACAGGCTGTGTTAGGTCGGTCTTAATTTGAACCTGAAAAAAGTACTGCTTGCCTTGAAGTGGGCCATACATGAGGGATTTTGCTATTACTTTCTTGGTGTACATGCTGTTGTCTTCACTAACATCAATCCCTCAGTCAGCTGCAGACTCCAAAGTTAGGAGCCTTAGAATAGCATTGGGCAGGGGGCTAGCATGTTTCCTAATTTCCATCAAGTACAGGTTTGGACAAAAGAATAAGGTTGCTGATGGTGTGCCTTGATGTTTGGTTGATAATCCAGTGGGCCCAGGGGAAGAGCTGAAGTAGGGGATATAAGAGTGCCCAGTTGTCAAACGGAGAAACCACTGTCAGAAGCATTCTCATTCCTGTCTGTCTCACCATGTCAGTTTGTTGATGCACAGATGACAGAAGCTGTCATACCATCTGTCCATTTAAGTGGTAACCAACAAAAGTTGAACTTGGAAAGATGCTTCCAGAAGACAGATCATTGGTCTGACAGTTTGGGAGGTTGAAGATGCAAGATGGCATTCTGTACAGTGAGGCTGCAGACCCAGAACTTTGATATATCAGCCATGCTGTGATTCTAGAGGCTTTAAGAGCAACTGACCCTCATCTCACTCATCAAAAGTCAGGTTACAAGGGTTCAGACAGGACCTTACAACTTCTGTGGCATCAGGAATGCTGGTTCTTCATGCACACTGATTTGGATGAATGTTGTTGCTGTTGGTGCCAAACAGCAAAGATGTCAATCACATAAGTGCATGCACCCATGGGTTGTTTGTTTGCAACCAAACCTCTCAAGGTTATTTCTGTCAACTTCACAGTTCTCGAACCAGCCAGGGATGGCCATGAGAAAGTTTTGGTGATTACTGTTATGTTCACAAATTATACCGTCACAGTGGCGACGTGTGGTCAAACTGCAGCCACTGTGACAGAGCCCTAATTTAGAACTGGTTTGTCAACTGTTGTATCCAGCTGTGCAGGGGAGGTGTTTTGAAGCTTACATCATTGTCAGATTGTGTGACCACACTGGAATTGAAGAGTCTTGACCTCACCTTGCAACCCTGCTGACAGTAATCAGTTTGAAAGGTTCAGCAGACTGTAGCAATTTGTTGAAGACACTTTCAGTCGAGCAGAAGAGGAAATGGCCAGAGTTCCTGCCAGGGCTCATCCATGTTTCCACTGGATTTTTTCCCTTTGGTCTGATGTTTGGCTGAGAATCCTGTCTTACCCTTGGCATGTTTTTGGGAGTCAAAGTCCAGGAATGGCAAGAAGTCATGCCTATTCAGTGTCTCATTGAGCACTTGGCTAGACTGGAGGTGGATCACAACAAAGCAGGGAAGTGCCTTCAGCTGTCTCTGCAATCAAGAGAAAGAAGCTGCATGACTGAGGAGAGTTTTCACCAGATGTATGTTCACGGGGATGGCATGAAATCCAAGACTTTTTGGGTGAAAGGATGTTGGTTGTAATTTCAGTACCTGACTAAAAGGAGTTTTTTTTTGTCGCCAGGCCATTGGATGGCTTGAGTCCTGAGATAAGAATAATTTGTAAGTAAATCCAATAGCATTTCCCTCCCCTGGATGCAAAGCCACTTGGAACTTGGGAAGCATTATCTGAGAAAGAAGCAGGTAGTGAGCTGGAAAGGACCTCTTACTCTGAATGGAGTGTCATCCCTGGGATTGAAAACTAGGATTGGTTGAAAATGTTAAATGCGTTTTTAATCGTTTTGGAGAATCAAAGTTTATCTAAGGGATCTACAGACAGACTGTTTTCCTTGACAGTTATTTGGTGTGAAACAAGTTGTTTGTGTTACCCTGAAACATTTGCTTGGCTGATGTAATAGTAGTGAAATTGTCCTGTTTCTGATGATGCCTTTGGTGGCCATGCAGCAAGAATTTCTATGATTTTTTTAAATTTGTTTGGCACCCAGTTTGTGTGAAAACTTGAATTTCAGGCAAGGAACACTACAGTTCTTTTGTGTTAGCGCAATCTAGTGTTTACTGCTGTGATGGGGGTGGGGGTAGGGTGTCATAGGTAGTGGGCACCTAATTTTTCTTAAAGAATAATACAACTCCAAGAGTTAATAGTTTTAAGGTTTTGTTGACTTTATATATGGAAATGTTCATGTCCTTGCATGCTAGATGAGAAAGATTTTTTTTTTTTTTTAATTATTGTTCTCCTGTCATGGTATGTGTTAATGAGGAGCATGAAGGTTAAGCAGAAAGTGTGTGAGTGGATGAATTTTCACCTGGTAGCAGATTTACTGCCAGTGTGACACACCTTGCATCTTTTAGAGCAAATGATAATTGAATTAAAAATATTTTGTATTCCGAGTGTTGTGATGTGATAATTTATACCAATACATACAATTTATCTGGTAGCAATTAGGCAGTAGAATTGGTCAAGATTTAAACTTGACAAATTAACTCATTCTCATTGTTTGATGGTTTCATTGAAAGTTTATAGGCAGCGGATTTCAAAATCTCCTTTTTCCGTCTCAGAGCTTGAAGGGAACAGTCACTGTTGTGAAGACAGGCTGAATGAAATGCAATTTGCCTCTGATAAGGCTGTTGTAAGGCCACTGCCTTTTTGTGTGGTTGGGCCATATTGCCCCACCTCACGCACCCCACTCTTATCCCCAACCCTTACCCCATCCCTATCCTACCCCAACCTACCCTAACCTAGTCGTCTAATGACAACTTGCAAACAAATTGTGAGCTGCCAAATGAAGAAAATTGTTGGATGTGGAGTGAGTGACAACACCACCTGCAACACAGCACCCATTAATTTTTCTCCACATCACATTATCATCTCCCCACTCTGTTCATATACACTTCTTCTAAAAACAAACTAGGTGCTAGATATAACATGAAAATATGGACATTAAGTTGAAATAATTACATTACCCCAAGCATCAGGTATTCAGGTTTCTGTGTGCACTACTATCATTAACACTGGTCCTTATCCTTTTGTCATAAAGGCAGGCAGTTATTGTAAAGGAAAAAAATTGAAGTGCATCTCTGCTGTATGTTTTTTGCCTTTTTTTTGGGGGGGGGGGGGTATCCTTGAGTATTCTTGAAACATTAGCTAAATATATGTGGTGTTTATTGCACTAGTATATCATAGACTGCCTGGTATTTCCCGCATGGCTCTAAAATGGATTGGGATTTGTTCAATTTAGTACCATGTAGGATGGGAAACAGTGTGTGTGTGTGTGTGTGTGTGTGTGTGTGTGTGTGTGTGTGTGTGTGTGTTATGTGTTTGTGTTTGTGTATATGTGTATTTGTGCACACGCATGTTTGTATATGCAGAGATGTAATTAGAGAGTAAGGTGTTAGTAACATGGCACTTTTTCCAGCAAATGAAAACTGAAATTTGAGTACACACACACACACACACACACACACACACACACACACACACACACACACACAGAGGAATGAATTACATGTATCACCAACTGTAACTGTAAGATAATGTTTCTTACAAACAGAATTTCTGTCAAGGGGATTTGATCAATGATCACTTGCTTGTGAATCCTTTTGTCTGCCGTAAACAAAAAACACAGGGAAAAGTAGCACAGAAGAGGAAGGGGATAGGACAAAAAAGTTCAGTCATACTTTCACTCCATGGTCTGTTTTCCATTTTGATTTTGGCTGTTGTAATTGTGAAGGAGGCTGTTAGCATTTTCTTGACCTTAGTTTGTTTCCTCTAACATGTGTTTTCCTTTCCCACCAGATATTGAACCACCATCTTTGACTGGCTGTGTGGATGAAGTAACGGTACCACGTTTTTCAAACGCCAGTGATGTATTGCGTTTCCCCAAAGCCACTGATAATGTGGGTGTGAAGACCTGGTATGTTACGGACAGTACAGGCGCCAAACTCTGGCCTGCAGACTTTGCTATGTCAGAAGATGAAAACTTCACCTTTATTTTCATCGATTTTGCTGCAAACACAAATTCCTGTGTTACCAAGGTTAAAGTTACAGGTAAGATCTTTTGTCTGAATAAAGGTATTAATTTATGATTTGGAAGCAGAGCAGTGATTCTGTCAGTCTGTCTTGAGTAAGAAAAGATCTTATAATGAAAACAAATAAACAAACAAACTCAGAAACGATTTATGACAAATCTGTCATGTATCTTTCACGGTGGCAAATCATTGATGCTCCCAGTAGCGGTCACAGTCAATCTGTTTGGTTTTCCATTTATATCTTTCTGAATTATTGATGTATATTTAGTTTCAGTTCTATGGTTAACATAGGATCAGTGGTATTACAGACTTGCCATTCATCACAGACCCAGCAAAAGGCCATGTCTCTAAAGAGTGGTCTCCCTTGTACAAAATGGAGCAACTCTAGTAAGAAAATAAAAGAATTAAACTGCGCTAATCTTATTATTGCAGGAGACTGGAATTTAGTATTAAACCCAAACTTAGATTATTGTAATTACAAACATGATAATAATGTGAAGGCTAGAGAAAAGGTAGAGGAGATGATAGATGACAATTTCTTGGTAGATATTTGGAGAGAATACAATCCCCAATTACAGCGGTTCACTTGGAGAAGAAGTAACCCATTACAGCAGAGCAGACTAGACTTTTTTCTTACTTTTGAGAGTGTATGCAATTATATTACCTCTGCAGATATTTTGCCAGGATATCGAACTGATCATTCATTGATAGCAATGAAAATGACTTTTGGGGAGAAAAACAAGAAAAACATATTCTGGAAATTTGACTGTTCATTGTTAAAAGATCAGGAATACATTAAAGAAATAAATGGTCTCACTGACATGATAGTTTCACAGTATGCCGCGACCCCGTATGATAGAAATAAACTAATAATAATAATAATAATGAATACTTATATAGCGCCTACTCTCGGCTAGAGACCAAGCTCTAAGCGCTTTACAATCAACACTCGTTTACACAACGGGCTGCCTACCTGGGTAGTGCCGACTGAAGAGCTGCCAGCTGGCGCTTCATTCAGTCGTTTCCCGTGTCATCCAGTCAATATCATTCAATATCGTTCACTCAGTTTCTTTACTTCCTTCATTCTTTCCATTTCTTACGCAGGGTGCATGCTGTGTGTAACGTGTCATCCATACCAACGGCCAAACTGGCCTACTCTTCCGAAAGTTGGTGATGGGATTTTACGTGTGTGCAAGATATTATGCGTGCGTTCACACACGGAACCTCGGTTTATAGTCTCATTCGAAGGACTGTATGGGAAATGGAGTCAGAACTAATGTTAACTCCGAGGGAAAAATCCCCCTGTACCGAAACGCCCCAGCGGAGATTCGAACCCGCAACCCCAGGATCACCAAGATTACGAGTCAGGCGCTCTACCAACTGAGCTATTCCGGCTCCCGGAAATACCAATTTCAGATATTCACTTTACTATCTCAGACCAGCTACTCCTTGATGTTTTATTGATGGAAATTAGAAGTAAAACCATCACTTACTCTACAGTGAAAAAGAAAGCCAATAAAGAGCTAGAAAACGGTCTAGAGAACAAAATTGAAGAGTTAGAAAAACAACCAATTAAAAATGATCATGTGATCCAAGAAATAGAAAACAAAAATAGAAAATTAAGAGAAATTAGGCAAAAGAAAATGGAAGGTGTTTTAATACGCTCAAAAGCTAGATGGGTCGCTGAAGGTGAAAAAAATAACGAAGTATTTTTGTGGGTTAGAAAAAAGAAACTATATAAATAAACAAATGACAAAAATTGTACGAAACGATGGTACCCTTTTAAACAAGTGATATTGTCTATGAAACAAAATCCTTTTATGAAAAGTTGTATGAAAAAAAAGACACGATCAACTGTGAAATAGAAGAAATGGTACAAAATATACCCTCATTGTCGGAAAATGAAGCCAAAAGCTTAGAAGGTAAAATAACGCTTGAAGAAGCCACATAGTCTTTGAAAAATATGAATAACGGCAAGAGTCCAGGATCGGATGGGTTTACAGTAGAGTTTTTAAATTTTTTTTTGCGGAAAAGAATTGGTGAGCTGGTTGTGAGGTCTATAAACGAAGGCTTTATCAAAGGAGAAATGTCTCAAACACAAAAGGAGGGAATCATTGTATGTCTCCCAAAAGATGATAAATCGAGGGAATATCTTAAAAACTGGAGACCGATCTCTCTTTTAAATGTTGTGTACAAAATTGCTACAACATGTATTTCTATGAGATTAAAGAAGGTTCTTCCAAAGCTTATTAGCAAAGATCAGTCAGGATTTATGACTAATAGATATATGGGTAACAATATTAGATTAACATATGATATTATTCATTTCTGCAAAGTACAGAAAACTGCAGGACTATTGTTGGGTATAGATTTTGAAAAGGCATTCGACTCTCTTGACTGGGGTTTCATGTTTAAAGTTTTAGACGCATATGGTTTCCATAAAGACATAAAAAGGTGGATCAAAACTTTCCATTACAATATCAAATCAACAGTCCTAGTAAACGGTCAATCATCTCCATGGTTCGAAATAAAGAGAGGCTGCCGACAGGGTGACCCAATTTCACCATATTTGTTCATACTCTGTGCTGAAATCTTAGCAATTATGATACGAGAAAACACAAGTATCAAAGGAATTCAAATAGGACAAACAGAACATAAGATATCTCAATTTGCCGATGACACCGAACTATTCCAACACGGGGACAGAAAAACATTTGAATTAACTTTCAAGGTATTAACAGATTTTGGAAACAGATCGGGATTACAACTTAATGTTGGGAAAACGTTTGTTGTTTGGCTCGGCAGAAAGATGAACAGTGACATCAAATTCATGCCACACCTCAAATTTAACTGGAATCCCCCAAAATTTAAAATACTTGGTATATACTTTTCTAATGATCTGGAAGATTGTGCACGGCTGAATTTTGATGAAAAATTTCAAGAAATAAAAATGTTATGAAATATATGGATGAAGCGATTGATAACCCCCCTTGGAAGGGTTGCTGTACTAAAATCAATGGTTCTGTCAAAACTAGTTCATCTATGGTTGTTACTTCCAAACCCTCCCGACAACTTTATTGAAAATCTCAAAAAAATTTGCTTTAAGTTCATATGGAACAATAAACGTGATAGAATTAATAGAAACACGTCAGTTAAAAATATACGTGACAGTGGAATGGGAATACCAAATATTTACTGCTATATGAATGCATTGAAATTAACGTGGTTTCTAAAATTACATAATAGTAATCATAAATGGAAACATGTGTTCATTCACTTTAAAGATGCAGAAAACTGGACGCTATTTGGCCCTGATTTCTTCTCCAAATATAAGCACACCAATAAATTTTGGAAGGACACTTTTGAGATATGTCAAATGTTTAGAAATAAAATTGAACCTAAAACACCAGAGGAACTTCTAGCGGAACCAATATTCTATAATAAGAATATGAAAATTGATGGGAAACATATATATATATAAAAGAACTTGCAACTAAAGGAATATTCTGTATGTGACTTGATTGATAACTATGGTAATGCAGCTTCATACAAAGACTTCTGTTCAAAGTATGACATCGCGTTAAATCCACTAACATATTTAAGTTGCTTGACCTCCATTAAGAAATACGCCAAAAGGACCAGTATAAAAATTGAAGATTCTAAAAGAGACAGTGAACCTAAGTCAATACATATGTTAATAGAAAATGTAACGGGTTCAAGAAAATTCTACAACGTGCTTATAGAAGATAGAAAAAGACCACACTGTTGCAATAAATGGGAAACTATTTTTGAAAGAGAGATAGATTGGAAAAGTTGTTTGAAAAAATCGTCAAAATTAACGAGATAAAACTCAGACGGTTTTCAGGTTAGAGTTCTCCATTGTATACTTGGCGACAAATGTGGTTTTTAGAGAAATGGGAATAGTTCAAAGCAACAGCTGTAGTTTGTGCTTGAGAGAAAAAGACAGTATAAATCACGGTCTGTGGGAATGCGTTCACACACAAAACTTCTGGAAAGAGTTTCAAATCTATCTCAAAGCACATTGCCCCAATATAGATGAAGTAGATTTAAATGTACGCATCATTATTCTTGGTATTGATCAAAACTTTAGGAGTGACCATGTTTTTGATTATATTTTGTTGTGCGCAAAATTTCATATATATCAATGCAGACTGGACAAAATAATTCCTACACTTAACTCATTCCAGAACAAGATGAAAATGAGATATAAGATAGAACGTTCTAACCATAAACTGTTGATGAAATCTATCAATACGAAACTGACTGGGCATGCTATAAATCCATAACAGATGTAACCCCCACCACCTGAAAAGTCAGTAAGTGTGAGTTATCCCGAGTTCACCTGAACAAGGATGAACAATGTTCTCACTCAATAATCAAACTAAAAAAGAGATTTTGAAATTTTTACTATTTTTTATTTCCTTTTATTACTTCTTTCTTTTTAACACAAGTAAATAAGTCAATTACTAGTACATAATATTCTTGATTATGAAAACTGCTGGCTACACTTAAAAGAAAATGCAGTTTGGATCATGAACAAACATGAAAGCGCAGACACCGCAACCAACACACACAGAGAACAATATTTTACTAACCTACACCATCACAATAAAATATTATAACACTGAGAACAAACTTTTGTTTAACATAACAATTAGACATACAGTACATAAGACAATGGCTCTTCAAAAAATACAATTACAACCTCAACATTAGAAACAGAACAGACTTACCTGGAGTCAGTACCAATAACATATACACACCAATCATAACATTCATTTTAACAATAAACGCACTTATATTCACACACTTTGCAGACATACTGTGCAGCTCTTGACAGTCACTATCTCAGTGACCAAGAGAGATAGGAATCGACACTTGCCCTCATACTTCTACAAAGACTAGATATGATTTTTCTTTTTTTTTTTTTTTTTTTCCTTTCTTCCAAAATGCAACTTATGTCCCATGGAATGGGTACACCATAGACATCAATGCACAATTTCAACGGAATGGGAAAAAGAGAATTCTTTTGTACGTTTTTCATTGTATTAATAAAAGAAAGAATCAAGCTTATCCCATCAAGCCATTTTACCATGACTCAGCATATGGAGACACCTCCAATTTCATGTAATGACAGAGAAAAAGCCTAGTCATTTCAACCGGATCAGTGAATTAGACTTCAACTCTACTAACAACAGTTACACCATCTCTCGTAATTTATAAAACGCTGCATCTACCAGACAATAATTTTGCATCCCAACCACACAATAATCGTTATGAAGCAACTCTGAACTACAACAGATTCTTTCATCACAACAAGTCAATTAACCATTCAATCAGCAAGGACAAAAGCAAAACATTAAACCTCACACAATCCAAATTAGTTTTCCCGTTGCACAAATGCCAATGAACTAATTGTAAAAAGAAAACTTAGTGAAACCGAACAAAAAGTCCGACATCTACAGGCGCTAAACCAATTTCAACTAATTTTAATCAGAACAAAGGGTCCGACAACGACCGGCGCTAAACCAGTTTCAGCTAATTTTAATCGAACAAGGAAACTATGATGTTTTGAATGTGTTAATCCCAAAACTTCATTTAATCATTTGTTTCTTCAATTAAATTTGTTTCTTCAATTAACTATACTAATCTTTTATCAAACACCTAAAATAAACATAACATACCTGATTAATATCTGCATGAACCCTCCACGTTGGTCCAATTCTCCACACGATGTGCCACTCCTGGCACACGATTGTCCTTAACGGAAGTTGTCATTACTTCTGTTTTATCATCACTTCCGTTTACATTTATTTTCCTTCATTTCTTATTTACCACCCATAATAAGAATAATAACAAAATATCCTAACTACCTGTAATGAATTAATAAAAAATGATCATTAACAACCTTAATAATTTCGATCTACAATTTTGACTTTCTACCCAAAACAACCAAATAGACTAGCTAACTTACCAAAATCAACTATGATATTGGGAAGGTTACACAGAAATTCAAATTAAGATCACCTTATACTGTTAATCAAAGCTGTGTTTCACACACCCATTCACTATCTCTTAATCCATATTTCCACTATTCTCAGTGTGACACCCACCCTAAACCTTATTATAGTTATATTGTCAGATTCATAAATTGAGTCACACGGAAAGTATAACTGGATATGAAACAAAACAAGGAACGAGTAAAATCAGATATATTTGTGTTAGAGAATGTGAGTGAGAGAGAGACAAAGCGAGTGAGTGAGCCTGAGATAAAATAAGAAAATGGAGTGGGAGGAGGGGAGGGATGGGTTTTAGAAGAAGGATGAATAAGACAGAAAAGATATGATCATGAAACTATTACTTCAAAATATTTACTTCGCGTCATAGTACATCTCTTCTTCTAATTCTACTTTTGGTGATAAACATTTCCTTATTGAAACTAAGTGTCTCCGCCGAAATCATATCCCAAATTCCTATAATCCTTTAGTAGCGTGTATGTATGTTCTATTGTTATTCATTGTTATATATGTGTAAACATGTGGCGCATCGTTAAGTTTATTGGAAAATGTGTTTAGTAGAAAATGTATATATAGTAGAAATATTGAAAACATGTATGGGATATGCTTGTATAAACCTACCTACTGCTCGATGGATTATTTGATCATAATGAAGAAAATTAAAGGAGGGAAAAATGGAGCAACTCTTGTGTCATGTGCCAGTAAAACTCAGTTGTCAGTGATGATTTATGTAACAAGTAGTATCACTGGTTGAGATCCCGACTTGGCCCCCAGAATTGTCACGTGATCCCCTGGGTACTGGTGAACTTCTGTCTTGACTGAGACAAGGGTCCCATTGCAACAGTTTAAATATGTTAGGATCAACATGTTAGAAGATCCACAGATGACAAAAAAAGCTATATCCTTGAACAGTTAAAGATAAGGACTTTACTTGCTCATACATAAAATGAAACATGAGCATTGCAGCTATAAGAGGCGAGGATGAAATATGTTAACAAGCGTTGCTTCCCATAAGATGGCCTTTGCTTTACATTTACTTGTTACACCTCCCATGTCATTAAAAAAAAATCTGTGAAGCATGTTCCTCTGTCTGTGACTTTGGCCTGTTTGTCCTCTGATTCAGCTGCTCATCGGACAAGTGATAAACCAGTCACCCTGTGTTATCTATTTACAACACGTGTAGCATGCATGTTGCATGATTTCCATGACCAGGTGGGCCATGGCACAAGACTTCAAAATCCTTCCTTTTTTTTTTCAAAACCTTGAACAAGCAACTTGTGTTTGCCGTCAACATACTCTTTTAACAAGTAAACACACATGAAATCACCTGGAACTTGTGCACAGTTCCTGAAAGGTTGTATCCACAGATTTAGAAAAAAAAAGTGTCTGTGATGTTCCTACGTTAATCTTTAATTCCTGTGAGCAGTGAAACATAGCAGCCTGTTAACAGACTATAGCATATAGAAAAAATTACAATACTGAAAATGACAGATTGATGGTCATGTAGGACTGTCGGCTGGCAGACTGTCGATCAAACTGTTCAATTTATGGTCTGCTTTTAACATTATCATGAGTCAACAGATGTTACATGCTAGCAGGCTCACACCAGCAGCACCTGTTGTCAAGGTATTCATTGTTTTTATTTTTGCAATATTTTAATGTTTCCCTGGTTGATAGTTGATTTATTTGTTCTTTTGACAGATGACATTCCTCCTTTCACTGAGTGTCCTGATCCAATCACAGTGGAATTTGCTGCTAAAGATGACGTGTCGATTGACAGAATATCATCTGCTTTACCAAGCCAGTACACTGTGAGCCCCTCAGAACGGTTTATAATCCAGGATATAATCAAGGATTTCCAGGATATAATCAAGGATTTATCCATTTTCCTACCCTTCATGGTTGAAGAAGTCAGTGCAAGTGTTACTGATTCATCTGACAGAACTACCATGTGCACTGTTCCACTAACTTTTAAAGGTAAACTGGAGCAGTTAAGTCAAAAGTGAATCTACATGTAGAGAGTGACAGCATAGAGTTTCATGATACAAGGTGTGTGTGTGTGTGTGTGTGTGTGTGTGTGTGTGTGTGTGTGTGTGTGTGTGTTTGCCTTCTTACACTGCATTTGATAGTGTTCATTTATATTAACGGTTAGCATTGATTGGACTGAGTGGTTGAAACTCGTCTTTGCGGTCCCAGTCTTCCGGTTGACCTGACAGCAAACTCAACTCTGGGTAGAAGCTGGTTGGGGCAGGAAATCCCTCTATGAATGGCTACCTGTAACCTTTAACTGGGAGTTTGTGATGCTAACACTTTGCCACAGTGCAGGGTTGTGATGCTAACCACTTTGCCACAGTGGCAGGGTTGTGATGCTAACCACTTTGCCACAGTGGCAGGGTTGTGATGCTAACCACTTTGCCACAGTGGCTGGGGATAATCTTATACGGAGTTAAAAATCAATGTACAGGTGTAGATTGAAAATGCTATGATAGTACTGTTAAATGTGTTCATTGCTACTACTGCTCCACGTTGCCTATGAATTTTGACTGTTCACATATGAAATACTTTTTTGTATTCTTAATGACCAAGTCTGAAGAGTAACACTCTCAGCCTGTATATGTTTTCAAGCTGTCTGAAGATACTGTTTCTTTTCAGTTTTGTAAAATATCACCAGCTTGGATATTTATTATTGTTTTTGTTCTATAGATCTGTATTTCATCAGTGGCAAACTGGATAGTTTACTCCCATGGAGCAATCCACAGAGTCTGGAGGCTTCACATACACTTAAATGCCACTTTTCATTTTGACAGTAGTTTGTTTGTTTTTTTCACCGCCAAGTGGATGTGTAAAATATTACAAGATTACTTAATGAAATATTTTAGAAAATCATAAAAATATCACATTATGTAAAGATTTGAATGGAGAACATTGAATTAGTTATTATATTCATATTGATTGTTTATGTTGATCTTATAAGGATAACATGTATATTCTATACAATAATTGATCATGTCAGTATGTATATGTACATAAATTCTGCCAGAACTTGAAGTAAAAAAAAAAAAACATTGAAAGATTGAAATGAGCTCAAATGGGAGGGGAGGAGTTTAGTCAGGTTCATTACGCACTTAACCCAGAAAAGAGATATGAATAGCTAGTTCATATAATAAATACAGTGTGTGTGTGTGTGTGTGTGTGTGTGTGTGTGTGTGTGTGTGTGTGTTGGGATGTCCACACATGAAAACAGCCAAAGACTGCTCCCCTTACACATTGAGAAAGCCAGTGCGTGGAAACAAATCTTGCCGTCCAGCCGGAGCGAGCAGCTTTCAGTGCAATATGTCATGTGATGAAGGATACGTTTTCGCTCATGACACCTCTAAATCAAGGCTTGTTTACAGCTGCTCTGATGGTGGCTCTTGGGATGCACCTGACTCGCCTGTTTGCATTGGTAAGTTATGTCTGTCTTCTCTTAAAACAGGTAGAGAATGCATTTAAACTGATATATACTTGTAATGCAGAAGGTGTGTGTGTGTGTGAATGTGTGTGTGTGTGTGTGTGTGTGTGTGTGTGTGTGTGTGTGTGTATGATAGCACCTGCTTTCTTTTTTATTATGAATATTTTTTTTAGTCTGGTCTTCAAACAGAAGCAAGTTCTATGGCCATGCAGTCAAGGTGAGATAAAGTTCAGGAATACATTTGCCTGCTGGAACATCGTGATTTTTGCTGTCAGTCATGGGCTGCTTTGGTGACAGCATTCCTTTCCTCTGGGCTATCAATGTTCAGCTTGGCAGCAGGATCAGTTCTGTCAAAGCATATTTTTAATTGGCCCCAATGATCCAACTTAAAAATTATACAAAATCTGGTACATTTTTTTTCTCTTTCAAGACCGCTTCAAAGTAAATCAAGATTGTTTACCTCATTGAATAGGGAAAAACTTTCTGAAACCTGCCCATCGCAAACGTGACCCTCTGCGTTAAAACGCAAATCCTGGCATCTGCACACAATGTGCAGCACTGTTTGTATGGTAATAGTCAGCCTGCAGATAACCAACTAATACAGCCTGTGTAGGGCTGCTGTGACAAATTAAGCAGTACATCGCCTTATTTTCCCCAAAGAAAAGATACTTTCTTTGTTTTGTTTTTCTGGTATTTCCTTGGTTTTTGTTTTCCTTTTACGCCGCAGATACCTACTATGCCTATGACACACAGTTACTGTAAAATCACTTTCAGATTTCTGTTATTTTTGTATATTGCTTTTTTCTTTTTTTTATAATTTTGAACGAGAGATAGTGACCCTCCTCATTAAAAGGCCAAACCAATAAGATTGCAGTTTATAAGATTGCAATTTGTCTTTGAGAGTTTTGACAACTGTCACAAGTTGTGCATATTTTGCAGCTCTTACTAAGAGCTCTTACTAAGAGAGAGAGAGAGAGAGAGAGTGTGTGTGTGTGTGTGTGTGTGTGTGTGTGTGTGTTTGTGTTGTTCAGGGGAGCTAAATTTGTAGTTGCTGTAATGTATCATGCTCAAACATTTGTGGTGTGATAATTTTGCATTACATCGTTAGAGGATTTGTGACAGATATTTAGTTGAATTATTGATATGAATATTTTCTGCGTGTTGTAAACTTTTGTCCGCATGGATTGCTTGTGTGTATGGGATGTTATGTGATCCCTCTCTTTGCACTCCTTCCATTTAACAGGTATGCCTCACATTACAAAAACCTGCTTTACCTGTGACACACAGTTACTGTAAAATCAGTGTCTATTATGTTTAATTTTTTTAAGGTTTGAATGAGAGGGTGTGACCCTCCTCATTAGAAGACAAACTAATGAGATTGTAATTCATTTCTGAAAGGCTGAGAATTGTCACAGTTTAGCGGTATTTTGTAATCATACATATTGAATTAAAAGTGTCTGGATGGAATACCTTTTGCTTTTGTTGGCATTCTGGATTAAACTGATAAGATCAAACAAGCTAATAGCTTACACCAAGTTCATTGGAAATACCATAACGAAGTCAGGTTACACTGTCTGACATTGAATACCTGCCCACAACAACGCAAGAAGAATGACTGGCAGTCTATAGATAATACCATAATCAGACTGTAAAACGTCATACAGAATAATCCAAAACACGAAAACATAATGCGGTTGTGTAAATGATGTATGGGGTTTAGATTAAAGAGAATATGTTTTGTGTAAATGCATGGAGCTTTGTAAGTGCATTTGCAGATTAGATGAATCTGGGTCAATTGGTCTGTGTTTAAAGTCATAAACACAGGAAATGGTTCTAAAATATGGGATAAGCTCTTTGTGGTCATTGCCCAGTGTCTCAGAGTTCAGTTCAGTTTCCTTCAATCAGTATAATAAGGACACGTAGGGTTCTGACACTCAGGGCATGTTTTGCCAAGAACTGCAGTCTAGCTATGTATTGATCATTCTGAACATCTGAGCCATTTTCCTCCTGTGAGCAAAGTAACATGTTTTCATTGTTGTAGAGAAAAACTGAACTGATAAGGTTATGTGTAAAGGATGAAAAATATTGTGTACACATCAGATGATTATCACAAATTGGAGGCAATAGCGAGTAGGAGAAACTGTCCTCAATGTTTACATTATCTGAAGTTCCAGCAGTTAGGAAAAAGGTTTTACTTAGCACTGATATACAATGAATGAATTCTGACAAGTCACATCATGGAGATGAAATGCTGGAAATATGAGTCGGCAGGTAAAAAAAAAAAACACATACCAGAAAAACAAAAACAAAACAAAATGAAAACATAAACAAAAAGCAAAGGAAAAAATCCTAAAAATTAAACTGAGATATTAATTTAGGTCACTATCAGAGAGTTACTCTACCAGCTTGCATAAGTATAGCAAAAATAAGAAAAGATAAATATGAACAGATGAATTGAAACTCTTTTGAAAGGTAAAATTAAGTCATTTGAGAGCATTTATAAAGTATCCACTTTCTCATGTCTCCACAGGTTAAACAATCATTATTTACAATGAATAGAGTTACAAACAGGCTGAACGATCTTGCCATTGTTTTATAGGAAAAGAGGTCATGAAGATTATTAATGTCTGCAGTTTAAATTTTCCTGTTTCAGGAGGGAAAAAAGTTTGTTTGATTTTGATTACATGGGCCATCTTGGCTGAGTCTCAATATTCTACATATTTGTCACAACATGTCTTACTACATTCACAAATTTCTTGTTTGAAATACCATAGAGGAAACATTTACATTTTAGATGTTTGATCAATGTGAAAACTTACCAGTTAAATTATAAACAACAGATTAATTGAACTGCCATCATGACGCATCTTCAATTTAACTATCTTGTGAAAACGTTATGACTTGGTGAAGTGTGCAGTAAGCCAAAACAATTTTTGGAATGTCCTTCATTAATTAAAGTTTATGTTAGAGAATATCAAACTTTTCTCCTGTCAGTCAGTTTTGCTGTAAGTTGCTTTTTATCCTTTTTTCATTTTTTTTTGTATTGTGACTGACTTGCCTGTATTTGCGTTTCAGATGTTCAGCAGACATTTCAGTTTATCTATGACAAAGATAGTCCTGAGACATGTTCAGAACAGTACAAAGATGCGATAAATGCAGCTATCAGTGCTGCAGCAGCAGATGGAAAAGTTCATGCATTGTGCAGTATTCCTGAGTTCAATGGATCTTTGACCGTCAGTGGTGTTAAAGAAGTACAAGGCCCACTAAAGGTAAGGGCTGTTTTTTCATGTATTAAAATGGGTGTTCTTTTTTTATTTATTTATTTATTTACCTTTTTGTTGTTAATACTTACTCAGTCACTCTAAAAACTTCTAGCCCTGTGGGCAGCAAACTTATTGGCTGAAGCTTTTGAGCAGAGCTGGTGCTTGATAAATTCTTTTCTAGGCATCATTACTTGAATGGACTACAAAGAATGTGTGTGAACCTCTCTTAATTTGACATTCATGTCAGATTCGTTTAGAACATCAAGTGGTGTGTGATTTCCACAGATCACATCAGATTATTGAACATCTGGTCAGCATCCTTTCATCACTTTTACCAATCTGCAGATAATTCTCTCAAAGTGAAAGATATTTCTGAAAAGCAGCATATCTTGGAGGACTGCTTGTCCAGAAAGGGGCTGTTTATCACCTCTGAAGTGGATGCTAAATAAGACTGTCTTCAGATCGATCTGTCAGAGTCTTGGCATTCCTCTCAAAGATGGAACCATCAGCATCTGTTCTTTATGTCTCTGGTGCCAGATCCCATGGCTTAATGCTGTGGATATTCAGTTGATCTCTCGGGTAGGGATGTTTGTTTACCCGTTTCCCCCCTCTACCCTCATTCTGGCGACCCTTAAAGTTTTTAGAGAGAAGTGCTGGTTGATCTTGATCTGCCCGTTGACGTGGTCAAAGAACTGGATCAACCTGATCATCAACCTTCTTGTTAAAGCCACTATTTCCCTCTATGCTAGGCTGAACATTCTGTCATAGCCCAAGTCGAGAAAGCAGCACTCAGACTGGATGTCCCTCTCTCTTCACACCATGTATGTGCCAGGCAATTCCTCTCTTGATAAAGATAATTCAGTACTTCATGCATGATAAAGATCATGCTTGAACAAAGAGAATTAACTCAAAAAGATGTATGCGATAAGAAGAAAATGTTTTCCATGTGGTGAAAGTATTTGATATTAATCTCTGTCAGTGCTGAAATTGAAAACTGGTGCCCTTTTTTCTTTTTTTGAAGACCACTTTAAAAAGGAAAAAAAGAAGGAAACCAAGCATCATTAAAGGTTTCAGATTTGCTGTTGCTTAGAACTTTAGTCCAAGGGACAGAAACACTACTATCAGCGACCACTTCCTAATGTGGCCAGTGTTGTACTTCTAACAACAGAGAACCAACATGACACATGAGTGGAGCCTTCCTCTTGTGCTGGAGCATCTAGCCACAGATGGTTTTGAGGCTCTTGTTGACTGCTCTGTTAAGAATCTAACACTAAAGACATGCTTTCTGCTGTCTTTAGCATCTGCTTGTAGTTCAGGATAAGTGAGGTTCATACCTTCTCCAGGGACCTACTTCTCTTGAAGTGGCATGATGATGGCCTCATCACCCTCTCCACATACACTTCTCTTCCAGCCAAGAATCGCAAGCTCAAAGGACAGCCCTTGACAATAACCTTACCATGCTTCTCTATTCAGCATGTAATCCCAGGGACAGAAGTTGAAAGTGAAGTAGGCAAATTCTTAAGTAAGAACTCTGAAAATTTTAAATCAGGAGATAGAATCTGGCTCTTACGATTCCATGCTTTATGAAGTCGGAGAAACTCCAGACAATAAGCTCTTGGATCAAGCAGGTTATCTGTCAAACTGCTTCCCCAAAGTGGATATCAGGACATATGAAGTCTGGGCTCTGTACACCAGGTCTGCCCTTTGGCAGAGCATTGTGGCAATGAACATTGTTTATGCAGAAGGCTGGAAGTCCCACACTCCATTTGGAAGATTTTATCAGCGATGTGGCAGAGGATGTAATAGTCCTGAATTGTTTGGGGGGCATCATCATAAATCAAGTCAACACATCCCCATTGAGTGATTACTACTTGGAAATCTCCCTGAGTCCTGGTACACACACTTTTTTTTCTTTTCATCTATGATTTTGCATTCATTAGCTTTCTCTTCTCTCAGGCTATTTGTTGCCTCTGGCATGTTTTATGGGAGAGCAGGATCTAATCCATTCATACCCAGTTTTGGGGAGGAAGACAGATCTTGGCTAGGGGCTGATGTTGGCCGTTTTATCCACATTGCTAGGTCTTGGGTTTTGGAGATTTGTCTGTGTGGGTTCATGTCCTCCCTATAGCTGGTGATCATGTTCATCTCTTTCCATTTTGTTATTCAAGCATTTCTTTGGAAAGGTAAATAGGAGAGAAAAGATTTTTCCTGCTACAAGTTGTTTATTGAAATAGTTACCTGTCTAAGCACCAGGAAGCCCCTTCCCCAACTGCTGCTACCCCCTGGCTGCCCACTCAACCGCCAGGAAAGGTGCAGACACCTTGTTTTTCTTTAATAGGGAAAGTCCTGTGATGATAAGTATTGTAAAAGAAAATGAAGGAGAAAAAAATTTGATGGAACTCATAGACTTACTATGGACCAAAGTAAACTTAGACGGGCAAGAACTGGACAGGTTTTGTGGACTAGAAACAGACCGGAAAGTCTTGATTTGAATGGACCAAACACTGGGGGAAAAAAAGGACTGGACTTCAGTTCAGTTCAGTGGTTATTTGAACATCTGTTCATATTGATGATATTAGACGAATTGACTGGACTTACTGCTAGAAGGAGTTGACCTTAATCAGTCATGGAATGAAAAAATCTGATGGTGGCTTCTTTTTTTCTGTGCAGGTCTACGTTAACATAACTGTAACCTACAATATAAACAATACTGAGCTCTTAGATTATTGTGAAAACTCTGTGAATTTTTATTTCAAAAATGGACTCATTCTCGATATTTTCGAAAAACAATTTATAGTAACGGATTGTCCATCAATTGAACCAAGTTCCAATTTCATGGGGAGGAGCCAAGAGGTGCCAAGTGGGAAGCTGGGAATTTGTACAAATGAAACCAAGATCAACTGGTCGGGAGACTCAAGCGGATTTTACTGCGGTAAGCATTGTTAATTTCTGTGCGTTGAACGCACACATGCATGTGTTCACACATGCATACATGCGCAAACATGCACACACACACACACACACACACACACACACACACACACACACACACACACACACACACCTCACACACACACTCTTTCTCTCTCTGTCTCTCTCTTTCTCTCCCCCCCCCTCCCCTCTCTATCTGTCTTGCCTGTCTCTTCTCTCTTCCTCTCTAAGAGAGATGGGGGGGGGGGGGGGGAGAGGTAGAGAGTTGCAAGGTAGGGGGAAGGAAAGGGCGATGGTAGCGAGAGTGGGAGTAGGAATGAGAGATTTAATGAAGTAAGTTACATGTTCAGATGGTGTAATCAATGTATGGTTTAAAGAAGACTTTGCGAATGGACATTAATGATTTTAATTGAATAGTCAGATTAATGAGACATAATATGTTTATATCAGTGTTTCTTGAAAAGTTTAAAACATATTCGTATTAACATACTCTGTGAAAGTGAGTTCCAGACATTGGACAGAGTAAGCTAGGCTGGTTTTGTATTGATCAGTGCATGGTAAGGGGGAAGGAATTTCTAAGAACCAGAATAGCTGTTCAGTCTTGTAAAAAGGGCATTGATATAACATGGAGTCTGTCAAAATTGTAAATATAAATGATGCCATGTTAAATTCCAGTTGTGTTGCTCAGGAAGTATGTTCAGTGCTTTTAGTTTTTTATATGTTGCGAGAGGTATGGCTGGAAGGAGTAGCTTTGCTGCACATCTATGGAGAGAATCCAGTCATTTTTTTTGGACATCACTACTCCCATCAACTCTCCCTCTCCCTCCCCTTCCCCTTTTCTGTGTGTGTGTGTGTTTTGTTTCTTTGTTTGTTTTTTTGTTCCTTCTGTTTGAGTACTTGTCATTATTGCGTCTATGAATAGTCTGCTTGTAATTGTAAAATTACAGTATTGCTATGTTGAATTGTCAGTATGAACGATATGTGTTGAAATGTGTATGCATGACAAGGACAGATTGTAAGACTAGTCCTTGGCCTAAAATCTTCATCCTTGCATCTTAAAGATCAATCAGTCAGTCAATCAGTTTTCTCTCTCTCTCTCTCTCTCTCTCTCTCTCTCTCTCTCTCTTACACACACACACACACACACACACATACACACATTCAAGCACACACACACACACACACACACACACACACACACACACACACACACACACACACACACACACACTCACACGCACATGCCTGTTCTCTGTCTGTGTCTCTACTCACACACACACACGTACGCACACATGCACACACAACACCCACACACACCCACACACATTCCATCTCCTCTGTCCTATATGCACACTCACACACAGAAGCATGTTTGAATGCAGGTGTGCGCAAGCATGCACATGTTCTCTCAAGCCCTCACAACTGGACCCATAGACCTATGTACTCATGCAGTCTCACAACTAGGGAAATTTAAGTGTTTTGGAGAGTTTTAGGGAATTTCAGAAAAAAAAGAAGTGACATAGTTCAGATATTGTGTAACAGCTTTCTTTTGTTTTGTTTTGTTTATTCGTCTTTTAAGTTCGTGTGAGGTCTGACCATCTCCTGTGAATATTGGGAGAAAATTAGTGTGCAAAGAGAAGATTTCACTTGTGAGGTTTCTTTCATGGTACTTACTACAAAAAGAAATATGAGAGGTGTTCACATGTTTAACATTTACTTCAACAGAGACTTGATTTGTTTACTTCTTAGTGATGTGCTAGCAGATTATGACTAGGCAGCTGGTACTGTTTGCCATGCCAAGGGTAGGTGATGGCAGTTTAAAAAGAAAATTAACACGTTTTTCCATCTACCAATTAATGTGTGTGTGTGTGTTGTCCTGGTATATGGTTGCTCTGCTGATGAAAATGAATTTTCCATCTTTTGGACAAATAAAATTGTTATCCTGTTAATGGATGCTATCATGTGTCATATTTAGCATAAGGTGTCAGCTAATGGAAAAATGTAATTTTTTCATAACAGGGAAGTTTTCTTTATGCAAACAGCTTAAGAACAAAGGATGTCAGACATTTCTGTGTCAGGTAGTCAAAATTTCATGTTTTTTTTCCCATCATTATAGTGTTTTCACATTACCTAAAGAGTGTTTTAAAGCATACTGATTAAAATGTTCATGATTTATTCTTTCTCTTGCTACTAAAGAACAGGTTTTGCATTAGTATGAAGAGGCACAAAATGAAATCAAACAGAAAATCATCGATCAACAAAGGAAATAATTCTTTTTTGGCATGTCATAACAAAATTAAAAAGCATCTCTGTCTTGGAGTCAGTCACTTTTTCAGCTGCAGGTATATTTGTTGGTGTGCACTGATGGTGTTTCACAATGTACATCTTTTCAGGGATATTGACTTTTACTTTGAAGGTTTTGTGTGTATTTTGGTATTTCCACACCTTATTATGATGACTTTGAAGGTTTTGTGTGTATTTTGGTATTTCCACACCTTACTATGATGACTTTGAAAGTTTTGTGTGTATTTTGGTATTTCCACACCTTATTATGATGACTTTGAAAGTTTTGTGTGTATTTTGGTATTTCCAAACCTTACTATGATTTCTTTCGAAAACATTAAAACTGAAAATTTTCCTGCCAGATTTTCAGAAATGGTCTCTTATTAGACAGTAGCCATTAGGCTATGTAGTGTGGACATGCCCATAATGTGTGATATATGTAATGTTACAGCATGTAGAGAACAGTAGTTTTTATGAAAATCTTTACCTGATTCAGTTAAGGGAGGCATGTCAGGATTAGAAGAGAACAAGGGAGGAGGATGAATTAGTTCCTTTTTTTTTTGTAAATGAGGGTATGCCCATGCCAGCTAGGACAATGGCTACTTTCAACAGGTTGTTATTCTCCAAAAGAGAGAGAATGAGTAACAACAAAAGCAAGAGAGAAGGAGAATGAGCGATAAAGAGCAAGCAGTTGTGTATTTGTTGCCATATTTACTTTGTAAGTTGTGTCTAGATGAATACAATTAAAACGATTGTTTTCTTAATTGTTTTCTTAAGTGTCTTGCCCAGAAGGAACAAAGAAGACTGAGAGCGGTTGTGAGCTGTGCCCAAGAGGTACCTACAACAATGTTCCTGAGAGTAAAGAGTGTAAGGCTTGCAAAGCCAATGAATCCACTGTCAAACCTGGAGCTGTCTCAGAGGCTGAATGTGTTGGTGAGTGTGGGTTCAAGAGTGAATGCACATGTAGAGTGCGGCTGCTGTGACTGATTCTTTTCAAGTTAGCAACACTCATTTGCTACTTAACTCCTAAGACACATGAAATTGTAACACCCACCCACCTCCATCCCTCTTACTCCTCCAAAAGGATTAAAAGGAAAAGGATCATCAAAAGAATTCTTGAATAAAGTCATAAACATTCTCAACTTACGGTGTGTTTAAACGCACATGTTTTGCTTAAGGGGTTATAAATTTAAGTATGTGGTGGCCGGAATACTTCAGATGGTAGTGTTAGACTTACAATCGAGTTCCAACTCCATTTCCCAAAAAGTCCCACAAAGGAAACTACAAACCAAGGTTCTATATGTAAAGGCAGGCATAACATCTTGTGCACACATTGAATCCCATCACCGCCTTTTGGAAGAGAAAGCCAGTTTCGCCATTGGTATGGGTGATACGTACACATTGTGTGCATCCTGTAAAAAATCCAAAGAATAAGCACAAAAATGAGTGAGTGAAATTTTACTGAATGGCACAGGAAACAACTGAATGTAGCACCAGCTGACAGCTTTTCTGTTGGTTCTACCCAGGCAGGTGGCCTCTTGTGTATACAGGAACATGGACTGAAAGTGCTTTGAGCTTAATGAAGAATAGGTGCTGTTGAAGTGCTCTCAATAATCATAATCATGAGAACTTTGTGTGTGAGTCCAGTGCTTGCTGTACCTATATGAACTGTGTTTGTGTGTTTGCATTCACATGCACATATTTATGCACTTTTGATGCTTTTTTTTATATCTAAATAGGTTTAAAGAAATTAATCTCATGGTGCCGATATTTCAGAAATGTGTGCTGCTGGCCTGTTTTCTCCCACTGGTTTGCCCCCATGTCAGTTTTGCCCACACAACACCTACTGGGTGAGCAGTATCCTCTGTCAGGAGTGCCCTGAAGACAGCATCACCAGGAAAAAAAGAGCTACATCAGAATCAGATTGCCTTCGTAAGTTCTGCACTTACTTAAGTGCGATTTGGGTTGCAAGAGTATTTTTATCTTTCATTATGAAAGGCATTTATATCAGCTTGCAGCAGCCTTTGCTTTATAGTGATTTTTTTCTCATATTACACTGCTGATATTTCATTAAGGAAGTATTATTTTTGTTTTGTTTTTGCTTGTTTGTTTTTTGGTTTAGCTTTGTTTTGTGACTGTTTTGGCTCTCTGCATGTGCACACATTTATATATATGTGCACATATATGTTGCGGGTAAACTTTCATGTTGACATTTTTGAGGCAGTTAAAAGAGCCATCAGTACCAAAGTTGGCTGCACAGTGTGAACTGAAGATGCTTTCCTGACATACTACATAAAAATGTTATCAAATGGAAAGGTGATTTATTATAACCATTTTCAGCAACATTTGCAACTTGATAAACTGACATTTTTATGAGTGTCTTAGTTATTTATCAGAATTGGAAACAGTGACATTGATATGCGCCCAAAAATGAGGCATTCCACCCATGCTTAAGGACCTGGGAGACAAGGTTATAAGATCAATCCAACCTAAGCTAAAAACTGGCAGAAAATGAATGTTCAGGATGCAGTGGACATGGCAAAGGAAAACCTCAAGATCAGGGAAGTCAAAGGACACTCATACAATAAGTAATGAAGTGGTTGTCAAAAGCGAAAGGGTAAGCAAAGAGAGACATGGTTGTACAGGTGATGAAGAAGGAAGAGGATGCTGCCAGAAACCAGGTGGCAGTCCAGCAAAGCCAAAAGGGAAAATTGACGAAGTGGGAAAATACACCCCAAAGAAGCCTCAGCTGGAATGAAATATGGCAGTGGATATGTTTTAGATCAACTTCATCCTCAGATTAGTACATGACTGCCTTAATTTGAATTTAAACCAGGTGAAATGTGGGAAATCGGATGACTCTGCATGCCTGCTCTATCAGAGTAGGCAAACAGTAGAACATGTTTCTCATCCATGTAAAGAAGTACTAACTCCAGGAATATACACATCTAAACATAAACAAGTGCATAAGAAGATCATACATGCGATCTGCACAGCTAGAGGAACCAACTATGCCACTATCAGACTCGAGCTCTCGCAAGGTTGACACCCAATAAGATGGTCAAAAAGAGCAAAGTTCTCCATTTTAACAAACAACTTATTTTTTCACTCTGTCTACACAAAATACCTTTTACTAGAACACCACATAATGATTATCATGCACACATCTTTTCAATACAAAAATATTGACCAGGTTCCCACAGACTCACTAGTACTTTACCTATTACAAGTTGGCCTCAAACAATGCCATCAAAAGTCTTATCAGTAGAGGAAATGCGCTGATCCTCACATACTATAAATCAGTTTTCTTCCTTTGGTTTGGCCACACAATGGCACAAAAATCTTCACTATTTCCATGACCCCATGTTGAACTTCAAAGTATGTTTTATGCCTTTGCCTTTCTCAGTAAAGGGAAGTCCCTTGACTAACTAGGGAAAAGTTCCTGAAAAAGAAGAGAACAGATGAATTATTCTTCATGTTTAAATCAATTTATAAAGCTCATTATTTTTACATTTATAACCTCTTTTTTGTCTTACCATTTCGCTTTATAGCATTTTACGTAAAGGTTTGCTGTACCAGTTATAGGCTAGTTATGGCGTTTACTTTACAATTAACATTGACACCTCCTTTGTCATTATTTAGGAGAAAAAAAACCCAAAAAAACTATAAGGCATGCGCCCTCACAGTGCCATCACATACCATGCCATTGTCCACTCTGTCCTTTGAAAGAACTGACCATTCTCAAGGTGATAAGCCAATAACTTTGTGTTATTCATTCATTTATTCATCGACGTTCACTCTGTGCAAGCTGCATAGTTTCTGTGACTAGGTAGTGTAAGGCATAAGATAGTAAACAAGACTTGAAAATCCTCTTTCAATCGCTCAATAGGTGTCTGTATCTCTCAGCGTAGTTGATGCTGGGATATATTATGAAAGTAAACATAGAGTACAGCCCTGTCATGCAGTCTCAGACCAGAATAGAAAAACTAAGCATCATCTTCATTCTCCTCACAGATAAACATTTAAAAAAGTCTCAAATGTTGAGGCCATTCATGCGCCGCTGACCTCAGTTCAGGTTTCCTCTTGGTGGATTTCTATTGGGCCACCAATATCGGCAAATTGATGGATCTGTTGTTGAATGGACGTTGTGGTCCCTCAGGAGGGAAAGCTCACTAATGCTAGCTCCATGACTTTGCAATTTTTGTCATTTATAGGTGGTGTTCTGGGTTTGTTGGGTCAGAACAGGAATTAGTGAGCACCACTGAAGGGACTTGGCAACAGTGCAATGTTTCTGGTGGGTTACCTCATGACAGTGTAACATTGACTACTCCTTGTGGATTGCCAGTGCTGGGGGCTGTGGTGGGACAAGCCAGGCTGTGCCTGTGGAGGGGAGCCAGAGTAAGCAGCATGGGTGCCATGCCACTGAGATGAGGCAGCAGAACAAAAATAAAAACAGAACAGAACAAAGCATAATTTACAGAGACAATACCACTGCAGTTAACAAGGCAGAGTGCTTGGATTTATTAGGAGATTTACAGGACTGAAGAGTGATGTGTTCTTAAAACTTTACATGAGTTTGGTCAGATCCCATTTTGAATAAGGCAGTCAGATTTGGAGCCTATTTCTGAAAAGGTAATCAACACAATGCTTCAGAGTACAAAGAAAAGCAACAAAGCTTGAAAATCTTAAAAATCAGTTTGATTAAGGTGACTGATTAAGAAGCCAAAAACTTCATCTTCGAAATGTAAAAGAACATGTGGGGGTCTGATAAATGTCTTCAGAATTTTTCACAGTACTGATGCTGCTGGTGAAGTTTTGTTCCAGATGTCATCCAACTCCAAGAAACTGTAAATATGAACTAAAAATAGTGACACAGTACAGTAGGAGTAACAGAAAAAAAATACTAGCAGAGTTTCTAGTTGCTGGAATATTCTTCCAGCAGAAATCAAACCAGCACAGAATAAAAACCAGTTTTAAAGAAGTCATAGACAATCACCTGAAGTGTATTTATTTGCAGTGCTGATATGACTAATCAACTGCTAACAAAATTATCCGGCAGTGTAAACTAAATCTGTATGTTAAAGCATCATGTGAGCGCACTTTAAGAAGCTGTAAGGTTTAGTTGTCCAAAATCTTGATCATGATTCTGATCCATGATATTAAAGAGAAAAATGAAATCAGACAGTCTGCGTATATGAGTTTACTATTGTGTGTGCTCATGTTTTAGTGGAAAACTGAAGTTGATTTGACATGTTTTCACTTGCCTTGAATTTGTTGAACAGTAGATATTTCGCTATGATGTAGTGCTTAGATCTCCAGAATATTCAATTTGTAAAAATGTTGTTGATGTTTTAGTTACAATGTATTAGAAATTATCGTTAGAAGGAAAAGTGATATGAATAAATACACATATTACTTTATGGGAATTTATAGATATGACTAACTTCAGAGGACTCGGCCCATACATATGTATGTAAGGTGTCCCCAGTGTGTATTTCATTAGCCCCAAATTTCTGCAAATGAGAAAAACAGTTTGTAGATTTTTATTGATCTATATTTTTGATGATGATGATGATGATGATGTTGTGTGTGTGTGTGTGTGTGTGTGTGTGTGGATGGGTGGATTCATACACATGTTTTATTGTACAGCTGGCTGCCCTGAGGGTACCTACAATCAAATTGACGGACAAGGCCATCATTGCGAAAAGTGTCCCAAAAATTTCTATGCTGATGAAAAAGGAACAAGAAAATGCAAAGAATGCCCCCAAGATACTTTTACCTTAAATGAGGGTTCTACCTCCAAAGATAACTGCACAGGTACAGTGGCATGAATATTTTGCTTCTATATTTTCAGTTTTTTCCCATTTTTTTTCCCAAATTAATAGCAGGATTTCATGTGATGATTTGAGGCTTTCTGTTCAGAATTTTAATGGTAATGGTAAGGTACTTGGGAGAGAGAGAGAGAGAGAGAGAGAGAGAGAGAGAGAGAGAGGTGTGTGGGGAAAAGGCGTTTAGAAACTGGTTTACCCATCAGGGAATACCTTGGAGATAAAAATCTATAGTGAGTTACAGTGAGTTGCAAAAATGAGGAGAGAGGAGAAGATGCTGAATGGATTGTGAATCAGTTTGAGTTAAAGTGAAAAATGGAGGCCAGTGTCTAAATGCACCACAACAGTACACAGAGATATGGCATAGTTCCATCCAATTGGAAGCAACAAAATATCATTTTTCCAAGGGAATACCCCTGTTCTTTGTCTCTTTGATGTTCTTTCTCCATTTGTTTTTCTCATACTTACCTGTTGAAACAAATGCAGTGATCGGGCTAAGAATTTTGCAAACCAGTCCCTTCATTCACTGCCTTGCGCTGTCACTTAACAACCATTGTTTTAGAAAATCAGAGACAGTATTCAGATATAGGCACTTTTTCGCATGCTTACCTGCCCAAACAAATGCCTTATTCCTACTTGATGTGGAACATAGCCAAACATCAGGATCCTGAACGAAAGAAATTGCGGGAATGGGGAGGTATCTTCATCTCAATTGTAGCTAGGCACCAGAGTCATATCCCTTATGAGTTCACAATGTTCAGCTCTTTCTCAGCCCTCAGCTGCATGTTTTCATCTGCCATTGGATTACCACAAACTACAGTTCTGTTTTGCCTTCCCTCGAATGGGAAATGATTCTTTTTGGCAATTTAGGGGAAATTTGGCTAAGAATTCCCCAAATCATATTCATTCCTGACTGTTGTATATTCATATACTTTGCTGACCACCTTGTCTTCTTCCAAGCCCACTTCAAAAGCATCGTCTGCTTTGGCTTCTTGAATTTGTCATTCATGCCACAAGAGGACTTGCAGGAGACCTGCGTTTTTTGTATAACGTGTTGAAGAAGATATTGATGTTTGTCAATTTTTGTTTAGCAGGATCAGATATAATCTAAGACTTTGACAGATTCACTGACAGCACTGATTGCTGGTTTTTTTTTTTCTATTTAGAGAATGAAGAGTGGGCATCTTTGAACACAAGGCATGCATGTGCATACACTTTCAAACACATATACACATGTGGGCACGCCTGCGCGTGCACACACACACACACACACACACACACACACACACACACACACACACACACATGCACACACACACACACACACACACACACACACACACACACACACACACACACACACACACACACACAACTACACCAGTTATACAGACATGATAGGTCGTACCCAAGGTCAGACCAGTGTGTTTGGCTAATGCATAGGTCAGATGTCTGCTTTGTCATGTCCATGAGACTCTTGTCTTTAATCCATTTATCTTAGTCATTACTTTGTGTATCCATCCAGCTGTAAATCCTGCATATTTTCTTCTGCCTGTGTGTACTTGTCCCTGTCCTGCACACTGTGGTCTCATAGCTTAGCATTAGCAGAGGTCGTGTAGCATGTATGGACCAGTCTGCATGCATTGATACCTTTTTTGAGGAAACTGAAACCAAAGCTCCAGCTGCTAAAGAGGGATCAGGGAGCAGCTCAGCATTTGGATAGATGATCATGAAAGTGATGTGTTTTGGTTTACAAAATGATAATAAAGACAAGCTCATTGCAGAAGAGTGGAACTGAGAACTGCGTGGTCAATTTGAGCAACACACACACACACACCCCACACACACACACACACACACACACACACACACACACACTGGTAGGTGGATAGATGTTAAATTAAAGAACGAACGAACACACACACATATACACACAGAAAAAATGAAGAGAAAGATATGATTCCTGAGATGAGAGCAGAATGATCACGATGAACAGTATAGATGATGGAACCTCCAGATAGATCTTTTAAAGCTTTTTCTTTTTTTTCATAGTTTCTATGGTATTCTTTGAATCTGTCTGTCTGTCTGTGTATCTTGTCTTTGTGTATCCTTTTCTCTGTTCCTTCTGTATTTTTTCTTCTTTCTCTTTGTCTGATTCATTTTACTTTGGTCTGATTGCAGATGACCTTCAAAGTAATGAATTTGATTGTCAGAATGGTGGCAACCTTACCATTATCATTAAACATGCTGCATACTGTGATTGTCCTGATGGTAAGACAGAATTTTTTTCTCAATATTAACAGTCTAATTATGTTGTTTCAAGATGTTTTGCATTTCAGACTTCTTATTTTGCATCATATTCATTTTTAGGGTGTGTGCGTATATAAGTGTAGAAGAGAGAGAGAGAGAGAGAGAGAAAGAGGGCATGTGCATACCTTGTGCATGAGGTGGAAAGAAATGTCCAGAGCGGTGTTATCTTGAATCATTAATGCACATTGACATGGCTTGCGCTCTCATATTTTTCATAAACACAAGCATTGACAATTAGATGTCATGATTTCAGCCTTGTTTTGTCCTTTTTGAATGGTTCCTTTCAAAATAGTTATTTTATTGCATGGTGTAATTAGTCTTTGACTTAGCTGAATACTCTTATGGATTTGCCTTTGTCAGACTGTTGGCCACTCAGTTGTCAAATAGATGGCGAGGTCATATTGGGAAACATCTTCTTTGCCAATTTTGACTGTAGTTAGCACTTACGAGTCTGTTGAACTCTACAAATCAAGATCTGTTCAAAAGCAGATCATAAGTCAAGCACTTTAAGTAATTTCAGGGAGCAAGGGCTGCTCCTTTGTTCTTTATAGATAAGTAGAGGATCCATTACTCTATCAAATTATTAGTTTATTTTTACATTATTCTGTGATCAGAACTAAACATTAAGATTTGAATTTCACACTTGAAGTTCTTTTTCACTTTCTTTTGTTTAATTGTTAATATACAGTTGAAAGGAAAGTGCACACTGATCATTTTGTCATCAGTGTTCAAGCATAATGTGCTCTGACTCTGACACAACCCTTGAGACTGTATTTGTTCAGCATGAATAATGGTTTTTACTAGCAGATTTCTCCAATTCCCTGAAAATCATGGCTTATCAGTTTGTTTTAATTGTGACAGTTTTTGGAGAGCTTGCATAGATTTGTACAAAAGGCATTCCTTTCAACTTGGAACAGCAAAGAAAGTGTTCGTGCTACAAGTTTGGTTTACAATGTTAATATATGTAGAACCTGTGTTCTGATTGGAGCCTTGTTAAGAGCTGGCTTTTTGTCTTAATGAGTGTGAGCTTTTGAAAATAAGGAGTTCAAGTAAGTAATACAATTGAAATAGCACCCATCCAATACAAGAAGGGAAACTGATATTAGTTTCTGTTAATTTTTATGGAAAACAAGCACCAAAACATTTTCAAAGACATTCTTGTTACTGCCTCAGTTTATAACTAAACATACAGTTTTGCATTCAAAATAACATTCATCCCAGTATCAACTGCTTAATCAGATTCTCAGTAAACAAAGTGAGGAGACATCAGAGCTGAAGAAACAGAGGTTGTATCAGTGTTGGAATGAACAAGACCAGTATTACTTTAACAGAAACAGTGTCAGTTGCAAGGCACCAATTCACATTGCCTTGCAAGGAGAGAACATTGTGGTAGAGGATCATAATTCAAAAAAATTTTTTTAAACAAGCAGATTTATATTTTTCCCCAAAGAAAAAGTATGGTTGTGCCAGACACTAGCGGTGCAACAAACGGAAGATGGGGTCACAAGAGTTACCTGTTCAATAGACACAAATGCACTGGTGTTTGTGATGATATAACACTTCTGCAGACCATCGTTTGGTAGACATCACCATCCTGATAGTTTCTTGGGCCTGGAGACCAATGACTGTATGTGCAAGGATATGTCTACATGACCCTGTCCACAGCAAGACTCATAGCAAAGAAAATCTACTTTGTAAAGAACTCTAACTGCTATTGGGTATACCAGTTGTTCAACACATTTGGCTTGTACATGACATCCTTTGGGGATGTACAGTCCATGCTATTCATACAGCACCAAGGGGAAGCATGAAACAGAAAAGATCCTTTCTTTGGTAGAGGAAGAAGTCAAGACCAAGTACCTGGATCTCTTCAAGAGGCTTGTAGAACTCAAAGGGGGAAGAACTCCAAGAGGAATACAACATCTAACTGGAGGTTAAGGCTTCTGTCAGACAATTCCAAGGTGGGTTCCTATCCTTCTGCTGAAGGAGATCAAAGCTGAATTCAACAAGACGCTTAACATCAGTGTTCTTTCACCTGTTGACATTCCCACAGATGGCATGCTCAGATCACAGTAATTCCAAAGCTAAATGGAAATGTGTGCATCTGCATAGATTTGACATAGTTGAGCAACAAATGAAGAGAGAGGTGTGTGCCATGCCAAAAGTTGCAGAGACACTGAGCTGAATTGCCCAGGGAAAGGCCTTTTCAAATTGAGATGGAAATTCACACTTCCACAAGATCAAGTTAGATGAAGAGATTTCACCATTCCATCTGGCCGATACAGATTTACATTATTCTTTATGGTATTTCTTTTACACCAGAATATTATTACATACACTGACAGTTCTGTCATCAAAGGTAAGTCAGGCAGGGAATACACTGTGAAGAAAAATGACCAAACTATCCAGGAAGATAATGGTGCATAGAGTTTAACAACTTCAATGGAGGTAAAGGCAGTAACACTCTGCTGTCATCCACAGACTCCATGAACCTGCTTCAAAAAGTGGAATGGGAACCTTGCCTTGCATGATGTAATGAACAACCTTTTGTTAGAGAGACTCATATGAATGTACTGCCCAGGACATGCAAGTGTCATAGGAAATGAAAGAGCAGACATACTGGCACGCAAGGCAATGATAAGAACTGGGTGACTATTCAAGTGGTGTTGAAATACCAATAGTCTCCAGCAAGGTTATGGCATCAGAGACTGTTGCTAACTTCAAGAAGATCTTCAGTAGCCATGGCATTCCAGGCATTGTAGTGACAGACAATGGTCCTCAGTTTGCAGCAGAGAAATTCTCCAGGCTTGCAAAGTCCTGTGGATTTGAACATGAACCATGCTGTCCCCAGGCTGATGGTAAAGTTGATCTTGCCCTTCAGGTAGTAAAAAACCTGATGAATAAGCATAATGACGAATACCTCATGCTCTTAATGTACCGCAACATGCCTCTGCAAACTGGATTTTTAGCTGCCCAGCTGGGCATGAGAAGGAGGCTGAAGACTGGGTTTCATGCCATCCAGACTGCCATCTGCCCTGAACAAACATCACCGTGGTGAAGAAGGGGAAGGCCTTTAGGTAGAGGATAAAGGTCAACTGTGACAGAAGGCATCAAGGTGGCCTGAGAAGAACTGAATTCAGGTGACAACGTTTGGATTCAAGACCAAAAGAAAGAAGGAACCACCAGACAACCTGGAACTTTCATCAGCCAACCATCCTGCCATGCTTTGCCACCGAACCAGGCGCAGACGACGCCTCTATGGGCAGCTGTTCCCTGACTGCAGACCAACTGATCAATGCGAGATGACAAGCATGTGGAAAAGAATCCACCCCTAGAGAGCCAACAATCCCCAGCCCTGGAGCATTTGCCAGGATAAAGGAAAAGACTGAGCATTTTATTGAAGAGTGTTGAAATCTTGAATCAAGTTCAGATAAAAAATTCTTTCTTTTTAATGATATTTTTTGTTAACATTTAAAGGTAATGCCTGATGGAAGGGTGATGGTTCCATGTTTCTGAAAAGCAAAATAATGCTCACAATAGGAAGTTAGAAAATGAATAATGAGCTTAGTACCAGACTAAGGACAGTGCAATAGTTTTAAATGGCCATGACTTGACATATCATTCTCGAATTGTTTAACTGGCTACTTTCAGTGAGCAAACATGAAATTTTTGTCAGTCTCATATGAGGTATGTTGTCGGTAGCTTGACAAAAAATTGATGTTGGTGATTACAAATGGATGCTGATCTCGTTTAATATTATATTTATCTGTATCATAAAGAGGGATTTGCTAAAGATATTAGATTACTTTTGTTTTAACTAACTTCAGCACAGTTTTAACAATGCACAGAACAACACTTTGAAAAGTTTGAATCATTTATATAAGCAAACAATAGCACACATTTAAAACTAACATATACTTAATCGATATGTACACAAATTCTATGATGAAAATATATTCATACTTAAACTATGCTCACCTATCCACTTACAATTTACATAAAGATGTTTAGCTTTGTATGTACTTTCAATGAGTTTCAATGAGTTTGATGAAACTGTGTGACTGAACAGTGGTAGACAGTGGATCACTATTTATTGTAGTTGTTCATTTTGATGATGTACATTGATTAAGCATACAAACATCAAATGATAAATGCATGTTAAACTTGTGTCAGGTTACAATGGTCGTTATTGTGAATTGGAGGTGGATCCATGCTCATCAAATCCATGTTATTTCAATGGAACCTGTACTCGTAATGGATTGGAGCCCATCTGTACGTGCATCGCAGGTTGGTCAATTTTTACTATATTTTATATATCTAAAAAAATGTTTTATTCATTTGTTTATGTGATTCCTTTATCTTATGGGCCTTTTAGAAAGCTGAACTCACCTTTGATATCCCTTGCTATGCACAGCTGCTCTCAGGAACTCCATATGACAGCACTGGCTGTCAGTGGTAAGTTTGAATTTGCAAGTGGTCACTTCACTCATCAGAAGAGACACCACACTACTTCTGAATTATTTAACTGATGTTTAGTGCTCCCTGCTCAGAGTTTTCCGTTTGCAGGATACCACTACTGACCATCTGATAGACAACAAGAACTGCCTTATTGTGGAGCCGATGTACTTCATTGGAAGCAGATTGGCTCACATCCTTCTGTCTTAAGAATGGTCCCAGTCAGTCTGTTGACATTAAACACTTTGGCATGGACTCACCACAGATGTGAATACAGGGAGCAAACGAAAATGAAGTATCTTAAAAAGAGGCCATTAGGAGCTAAGGAGATATTGTTTATTTCATTTAAAGAGAATGACAGTGATGTTAAGATCCATTTTTGTCTGATACTTCATGACAATGTTGTACTTATGTTTCCTTTCCTCATATATCCTAGCATCATCCGTGCCTGAGAGGTACAACCCCTGCCTTATAGCCAAGGACATTTGATCAGCGCTCTCAGAGATGCACCTGTTAAGTAAATGGCACTCGTTATGTAGTCCCCGTCTTCTCACTGGAGCCCACAGCACAAATCAGCAACATTAGGCTAGAGACAGCCGTTGATGTTACTGATTCTGATGAGATTTGAACCCATGACCCAAACTCACAGTCTGATGCTAATGACCATGCCATGGTGGCTGGTTCAGGGCTAGTATCTGTTGACTGTTCAGCCAAGTTACATTGGTGAATCAGTCACACCTACATTTCTTATCTGCCAGAACTACAGTTGGCAACATTGACTGTTTTGAAGTTCAGCATATTTGGGCCATATTTAGATTGCTTGATTAAACAGTCATACACCCAACAGGAATTACAAAGTGATGATGTGCAAAGAAATGGTTGACCTTAACTCTTGTCCCAGTTTGTTAGCAGCGTTCAGAGGTAGGCTGATGAGTTGAAGTTAAATAAGACCTTGGGACTTAACCAGAGTTTGGAATGGAATGACATAATGTAGTTTGGTTGAGAGTATGAATTTTCTTTTTTTTTTTTTTTTGGGGGGGGGGGGGGGGGGTATGATTTTGGTTTATTTTTACCTCGGGTTTTATTCACTGTTGTTTTTATTTTGTTCTTGTTTTGTCATATTTCTATCATTTTCCTTTTAATTTCCTATTGCTTTGCATATTCAGTTACTCTGTGGGTGAGGACGTGTGTGTGTGTGTGTGTGTGTGTGTGTGTGTGTGTGTGTGTGTGCTTTCGTGTGTGCACTTGCATGGGAATATGAGTGAAGAAGAGATGGAAATGACGTCTTTGCTGACGGTTTATGTTTCTTCTTTACAACACGATACTCACTACAGTTTGTGTGTATGTGACTCAGGCACAACAGGAGATCGCTGTGAAAGAATCGTTGATTCCTGTTCTGGCTCTGATTATTGTCAGCATGGAAGCGCTTGTCGTAATGAGCTCAATGGCAAATCCTGTCTCTGCAAATCTAGATCCTCAGGGGACAGGTATGTAGATTTCTTATAGTAGTGGTGCTTGTTGAGAAAATGTGGCTGTTTTTTTGTTGTTTGGTTTTGTGTTTGTAAAGCTTTTATTTGCATATAGATACTTTCAGATGCTAATTACATTTTAAAACTACAAACACTAAAATTGGGGAACTCATAACCATAATGAGAATTCTTTGCAATTTGCCTGAAGACTCCACTATGGGAGCTATATCTGCTAACTGGGGTTTTGAAACTGCACTTGAAAAGGAAAAGTAAATGTTCACTTCCTCAGTCTTTCTGTTTATTTAAGTTTTTCAATCTGAAATGAACAAGATGTTTAAAACTTTTTGGCAGATAAATGAAACTGATGTTCATATCATCAGACATGTAACAAACACTGATTCTTAACAGCAGATTTTGCCTGTGTATGAATTCTGCATATTTCATGCACAGCAGTCTTACTGAAAGACTTTGTGCAATGTTCACTAAATCATATTTTGAAATCCCTGACATGTATGGAAATAAGAAAGTGAATAGAGAAAGAATAAGGGAGTTGAAGACGGAAATATTGAAGAAAGAAGGCAATGGGGAATTAAGATTAAATCATGCAAACATGCATGCCTTTCTCAATTCATAACACAAGTGTAGTTTGAACCAACAGTGGTACACATTTATTGCAAAGGTGCGTTAAAGTCCATCAAGGAAAGTAAAGGATGAATATTAGTTAAAAGTAAGGACACAACAACTGAGATCCTTTTCACAGCTCACAACAAGTTTTCACAAGTGATTCTTCAGGACAAACATCAGATAAAGATAAGATAAGCAACTCAGTGCAGCAACAGGCTGATCAGTCAGACTGACAAACTTAAGTGAGAGGGGATCCTTTTTTTTTAAAGTCATGTCTTACTTCTCAACAAACTGTCTCCCTGGTCTCTCAGTCCAACTGTCAGTGAAAGGTTGAAGGCTTTAGGAACTGTTGAAGCAGTGTGTCCTGTCCCTGGTCCCTTCAGTCACTGCCATGTGAAGAAGACTCGTCCATAACGTGCTGGACACAGAAAACAGCGGCCATTAAGGAGGATGGTCATTCCAGCGCAGGTTGGCTTCACACCTGTGGACGATCCCTACGACTGCTACACCCCAAGACAGCCAGGTGTGAATAAAGCCCACTTGGTTCGGATTGACCGTCAGCCCTTCGTGCAGGAGGTGTCCAAGCAGTTCAAAGTGCTCTACTTCAATGCTCAGTCCTGCAAGAACAAGACGATAGAGCTTTCTGGTGTTTATCACAGAGACATGATTCATGCCAGCTGGTGATGAAGTGAAGATGTGTTAATTAATTCCTCCTGGCTTCGTTCTCCATTGGTGGTGGTGTGGCAATCCTCTACAGAGAGTCACTGAAGCCCTGTATCACTTTCCCAAAGATGGTGGTTGAGTTTACATTTGAACTGTGTAAAGCACACCTCACCTATGCTTGTTAAGGTATGTCTTTTTTCTGTCTTTACCATCCTCCACCTAGTAAAGGCAACAAACTGAAAACCTCTCAGTTCATGGAAGAGTTTCCAGAGTTTTTGGATTTCTGTGCACTGTCTTACTCAAAAACTATTGTCATGGGTGATTTTAATTTCCATTATGATTCTCCCACAGACTGTCATGTAAGGGTGGTAGAGGACTTGCTTACTACACACATTATGTGTCAGTTGATTGAAAAGCCCACTCACAAATCACACCACATCATTGACTGGCTGATAGTTGAGGAGGAGAACTCTGACACGATCCTGGACCTGTCTGTGACAGACTACTTAATGTCTGACCGTTTCCCAATTTCCTTTTCTCTGAAAATGAAAAGGCCTGGTCCCAAGAAACATGTTGTTGTGTCAAGAAACCTGCGCACAGTTGATTTGATGGCCTTCAGAAGTGATGTGGCAGCACTCCAGTTCCGTGAGGAGGACCCTGTTACAGATTACAAGCAGGGTCTGAAGGCAGTCCTCAACAGACACGTTCCCCTTATGACTCACTGTGTAACAGACCGGCCTTTTGCATCTTGGCTCACATTGGAAGTGAAGCAGTCCAAGCAGCAACGTCGACAAGCAGAGCATCAGTGGAAGAAGACACACCTGGTGGTTCATCGACAGATGTTTCAGCGATGCAGAGACGACACCAAGGACTTGATCAGTGAAGCCCAGACAGTCCACACTAGTGCTAGAGTAGAAGAATGCACAAACAGCAGGGCTTTGTTTAATTTAGTAGGTCATTTTACAGGAAAGGGTAAAGACAAAGTCTGCCAAACAACATACCAGTTGATCAGTTACCAGATGCGTTCTGTGACCTTTTCACTGACAAAAATATTATGCAGTTCAGGTTAGAACTTGACAAAGCAGGAGGAATCCCAGATTTTTCTGACTTTACTGGAAAACCAGTGTATGATTTTACCCCAGTAACAGAAGATCAGGTTAGGGTTATTATTGTAAATATGCCCCCCAAATCCTGTTGTCTTGACCTCATCCCAGCAGATCTCTTGTATCAGTGTCTTGGTGAGTTGATACTGCTATCACCACTATTGTCAATAACTACTTGAGTACTGGCTCTGTACCTCCTCCTTCTAAAAATGCTATTGTGACACCTCTGTTGAAGAAGTCCAGCCTTGATCCAAATTTTATGAAAAACTACAGGCCTGTGTCAAATTTGCCTTTTGTTTCTAAAATCCTAGAAAAGGTGGTTTTACATCAACTTCTCAATCATTTGAGTCAGTCTGACTTGCTTGAGCCCTTCCAGTCCGCTTACAAAGGCAAATGATTCCACAGACACAGCTTTACTTTGTGTTGTCAGTGACCTGCTTTCTGCTTGTGACCATGGTAACATATCTTTGCTATCGTTACTCCATCTGTCAGCAGCGTTTGATACGCTGGACCATGGCATCTTGCTTAAAGAGACTACAAGTCTCTTTTGGACTGTCAGGCAATGTCCTAAAATGGTTTGCATCTTACTTGAATAACTGATTCCAGTCTGTTGTTGTACTCAATCATGGTTCAAAAGCTGTTCCTTTGAAGTATGGAGTACCCTAGGGTTTCGTGTTAGGGCCTGTGCTGTTTACAATATACGTTCAACCTCTCAGTCAGCAGATCATGCAGTGTGGTGTTATGCATCACATGTTTGCTGACGATGCACAGTTGCATCAGTCAGCACAACCCTGTCAGTTTTCCCAGCTCCTGGCCACTTTTCAGCAGACAATAGAATCTGTCAAAAATGGATGACTGTAAACAAGCTGAAATTGAATGATGGTAAAACCAAGGTCATCCCAGCTGGAACAGCCAGGCAGTTCAAAGCAGTCCTGGACAATACTCCTTTTTGTTTTGTCTGGTGTAGAGATTGGTTTTGCCGAGTCTGTGAGAAATCTAGGGGTACATCTGGATCGTGTCCTCTCAGTGGAGGACCATATAAAGCTACTGTGTAGAACCATCTATCTTGAGCTCCACAGAATCAGTCATATCTGCCCTTTTTTTCAGCATTTGTTTTATCCAGGCTGGACTGATGCAATTCTTTGTTGATTGGTTTTCCAAACATACTGCTGGACAAATTACAGAGGGCTCAGAATTATGCTACGCACATAGTCCTCAGAAAATGCAAATTTGACCATGCAAAGCCTCTCTTGAGGGAGCTGCACTGGCTTCCTGTCCAAGCCCGTATTGAACACAAAATCGCCACCCTCTGTTTTTGATGCCTCCACGATCTTGCCCCCTCCTACCTTTCAAACCTAGTTTAACTGTGCAGCCATCAAGATCGCTATGTTCCTTCGACGCCAGACATTTAACCATGCCCCATGTTATGCTGGAGACATACGGCAAATGTTCCTTTTCTTTCGCTGGCCCCACTGTTTTTAATTCTTTATCTCTTTCACTTCGCAACTCACAATCTCTGAACACTTTTAAGTCAGGCATGAAGACCTTATTCTATGCCTATCTTAACAATGATTAATTTTATGCACAGCATTGTTAACCTGCTGTTATGTCTTATCCTGAGTAGTGGTGTGTGTGTGTGTGTGTGTGTGTGTGTGTGTGTGTGTGTGTGTGTGTGTGTTAGTGTGTCTTTGGTGTTTGTGTGCTGGAGAGAGGGGGGAGACAACATAGGGAAAGAGTGTAGGGGATGATTATGTCTATCTGCATGTGTAATTCTATGTGTGTTGGTCTTATAATGTTATCTTCTTCTTCTTCTTCCTAAAAGACTGGTTCACTCAAAAACGAGTAGGTCACCAGCGCGTATAGTTTATATGCCTTAATCTTATGTATTTCCTTTCTTCTCTTCATTCTTAAACGTTCAGCTTTCATATTGTAATGGTGCCTGGAGCCTCACGTGGGACAGACGTAACTTTTTCTTAAATAAATTAAATTATTATTATTATTTGTTATTTGGAAAAAAAGTAAAGAATGAACTTGAAATTCCAAATGGAACAGTGAAGAAAATAATACAGCAGATATTCATTTTTTTTTTATCTACTAATGACTGGTTAAATAGTGTGCCTCATGTTACCATTTGCTGGTCAGTGCTTGAATATTATGTCTTTGAGCGACTGTTTCCTTGAAAGCGATTGTTTGGGCTAAGATTACTCATGCCTCACTTATTTTGTCATGGTTTTCAGGTGTGAGATAACAACCGATATATGTACATCAGCTCCATGCCAGAATGGAGGTGGATGTGAATCTCTAGAAAATTACAGATTCTACTGTCACTGTTTGGAAGGCTTTGAGGGACCAACATGTGAGAAGAAGATAGGTTAGTACCATTTTTGTTCATTTGTTGTTTTTTGCTTTTTCTGAATGATTATAAACATTTATACTGTGTGATGTTGAGGAATATGTCATTAAATCTTTTAAGGACTTATATTTGTTATAAAGACTTTTTTCAGTGTTGTTGCTGTTCATTGAATTTCCTTTACCCTTTGGAGAATTAGGGATCAGTCTCATTGCTCAGGCAGTAGTATTTTCTGCATATTAATAATAATATTGATAATGTTAATTTTTATAGCGCCTATTCTTGATTTGCTGTTATCATAACATATGTGTCTAACAAAGGCTCAGCTTGGAGACAGTCTTTCTGGTGCACTGGCCAACCTCTGCGTTGCTTAAAAAGGTTTTAAAAGTGTTTTATTTTTAATGTAATCAAGCAACACATATCTTCTTCTTCTTCTTTGTTCACTCAGACAGGAACCCCAGAGGCACTGACAAAGCTGCTGTACAGCGGAGGCCCTCTGGTGATCCATAAAGGTTTTCCCTCATTGGTGTATTGGCAGGCCAGGTCCCTGCAGAAAGTGTTCCACTGTTATTGGGGCTGTACTGTATGGGCAACTTGAAGACTGGCCAATGTACAATTTTATGAACATGTGATGTCTTAGTCTGGAGTGCCCTACCTGGAGCAGGGGCAACCACACCCAACCAGGCAGGTCTCCAGGTGGCGGTTAGTGGGATGCCCCCAGATATGAGGGTTAGCTGCGATAATGTCAGGCTTGCCTGGTCGAATAAGCAGTCCCAGATCAACTGGTGATGCTCCTGGCAGAATGGGGCGGGATAATTGGTGGCACTGAAATACCCCATATATCCAATGACAGGAGCATCATGTGATCAAGAGCCGCGCTATAAGCTCTTAGCCCTGGGGAAGGACACCCCAGTGAACAAACCATCTCAAACTATGGACAAATAGCCAGGTAGATTGGACTCATCAGCCCAGTAAAGCAAACAGTCTAGGAGAGTGTTCACTCTGATATAAGAACAAATCGAAGTTGGATGTGCTGGTCCTGACTTGTCAGGGGCATAACGGCAGCACAAAGCATCCACACACATATGACAAGCAACACATATAAAGCACATGCACAGATCCAAGTCAGAATAGCATCAAACATGCATCTCACACTGTCATTGTGAAAATTCAGACTCCCAAAACTCTTGCTCATGCAATGTCAACACACAGCCAGTCAGACAAACAGAAGAAACCCTTTTCAATTAATGACCATCGCAAAAAAAGAATCCTTCACATTGACATGTAAACATGTAAAAGAAAAATAAGAAAAGATAATAATAATTCACTCAGCCAACATTAATTTTCTTTCTCTCCCCAACAATAATATTCCAAGTTCAGAAGGGCTGAAAACAAATCACAGTTCTTAAAATTTGAAAATGTCATAGAGATTAAAAGTTGAAAGGGAGGGACAATTTGGAAATTTCGACTTGGGTTTAAGTACACTTCTGAAATTTTCAACAAGTATTCAAAATAGTTGTAATTTAGAACTGATGAGTATTTTGTTAAATCTTAGTAGACAAGCAAGGAAATAAGAGAAAAATGTTGAACAAACGAAAAATTCAAGAAACCAAACCAGAATGCGTGTAAAAGACAGAACCCAACACAAAAATCAAACATAAAACAGCTTTAAATATACATGGCAGATAATCAGCTATTGTTGAGAGGAGGGAGTGTTGGAAAGAAGGAAACAAGAACCAGGAATGCGAGAGCAGTGATAGATGAAAAGAAAAGAAGATGAGCAGTAGGAAATCTTCAGGCAGAATCCTAATGATACCAGCCTCCTGTAAACTGGAGATGGGGAGAAACAGTAAATGACAAACAGGACAACTCACACACACATAATCACTCAGTTCAGTGTAATAGATATGGATAAATAATCATAGCATGAAGTAAACAAGCTCACCTCGGCCTTCTGCGCATTGCGGAAGTAGGGTAGGCATCACTTGACTGTCTTATTACTGTCTTATTACTGCATTAGCCACAAAAATCTTCGGCCTGGCAGAGCTGACTAACTGCCGTTGAATGCTATGGTCTGACATGGTAAGTATACTAGCCAAACAGGGAGTATAAGAAAAACTCCCCATGTTTGGAAATGGGAGAGGGAAGAAATAAAATCTTGTAATAATTTTTTTTTCACCTTTTTTCTCACAGAGGACAAATCCTAAAGCAGTCAGACAGCCATAATGGCATTAGTCAGTATGTATTAAAGCTCTACTCAGGGTCACCACTGTCAGATGTTTGCTCAAGCAACTTTGACACATAACTAGTTGGACAAATTCTTTCACACATCTTATTCTTTATGTGTTGCCTTGAGACAGAACGTTGAAATCTCGCACCAAATGGCTTTGAAGCGCTTAGTCACTTGAGGAAAAATAACTAAGAATTTAAACTACACTTACTTATTAAAGTGCAGTTAGGAAGTTGTAACTGAATGCCCATTCTGTCATTGGCTTTGAATGATTGTTGAACTTGCCCACATATAAGCTTAATTTATGTGTGTCCAGAGGCAACAAACTTACGGAAGGTGCACCTTGATACCATTAGTGTTGTTTAATTCCTTAATAATAGGTCTACATTTTATTCAAAGGCAGTTTTGGCAGTTGAAACAAAAAAGCTTGTTGGATTTTCCAGATTTTATTCCTTCTTCTGCCACTGAAAATCACATTCTGGCACCAGCATTCCCAGTGTGTTATGGCTGAATAGGTCTCAGAACAAAGTTTCCAGATGGTTCTGATAATCTGTGTATGTGTGCATGTGTTGTTTGTGTGTGTGAGCATGTGTGTGTGTGTGTGTGTGTGTGTGTGTGTGTACTTGTTCACACACAAACTAGTGAACATATTTTTACTTTCATGTGTGTGTGAATGTTACGTGTTATTATAATGTCTGTAATGTATCTGCGTGACTGAATGATGCATTTGTACATGTGTCCATGTCAGCAGGCATGCCATGAATGAAAATGCAAGCAAATACCCAAACGTTGTACAAAGTGCACACGTATGTGTACCTTTATGCACAGTTATGCACAGGCGTATAGTTGTGCGGGTGTGTGTGTGTACATGTGCATGCACATGAATTGGTTGTGTGTGTATGTGTGCATGTGTATTTGTATATGTGCGCACATGTTTATAAGTCTGTGTGTTTGCACATGTATATTTGTGTGTGTGTGGTTTGCTGTCCTAAGTCAAAATAGCTCATTGAACGTTAGATTCACATATTATTTTTATTTTCATATTTTTTGATAACCCTTTTCTTATGTGTCTATGAGTACATTATGGAATCACAAGAGTGTTAAAGAAATCTCAGAATCCAGGGTCTATAGCGTAAGCCACAAAATGAATAAGCAAAGCAAGCAACACAAGCAATCTGAACACAAGACAGAAGAAAGGCGAGACAGAGCACAAGACTTATCTTACTTGGACGGCATGCTGAAGAAGAATGAGGTAAACAAGCTCACCTTCGGCCTTCTGCGCATGGCGGAAGTGGGGTAGGCTTCACTTGACTGTCTTATCACTGTCTTATTACTGCATTAGCCACAAAATCTTCGGCCTGGCAGAGCTGACTAACTGCCGTTGAATGCTATGGTCTGACATGGTAAAATATATGACGCCAAACAGGGAGTATAAGAAAAACTCCCCATATCTTTGTTTTTGTTGTTTCAAACATACCAAGCAGGATGACAGCACAAATCAAACACAGCTTGTAAAATAAATGTGCAGAATACCAAAATTGATACATAAAAAGAGATTTCAGAATATCCAAGTGCTTATGGAAAGATTGGGTGGGATGGGGGTAGGGGAACATGCATGTCATCTTTATGCAGGGGTCATGTCACATGTCAGATTTGTATCATTAGATGACTTTTTTTTTTTTTAACATAATTTACGCATTACGGAACTAAAAATGCAGCACTGAAGACAGCAGCAGTTCAGAGAAAACAGTAAAATTCTTCCAAGAAAGAGGTTAATCGTCTGAATCACACAAAGAAGATTTACAGGGCTCTGTCCCTTCCATTTTGTACCATCCATTCTTTGCCCTTCACCTTTACATGTATTTAGTCACAAGTTATGTACGCAATTGCCATGTTTGTTTACTTTAACAGTTCTTGTTTTATGGCCAAAGAGCAACCTGAAAAGATCCTTCATCTTTTTTTGTGTGTTTGAGGTGGAGAGTTCTGGAACAATAACATGCCACTGTATGGCTGTCAGGAGAATGGGTTTTTTTTTGTTCACTCCTGCCTTCTTAGGTCAGATGTCGAAGATTTGTTGACTGATCATTGATCATTTTGTTCCCATGGACTTCAACCCACAATAAACAAGTTTTTATTTCTGTACCTTTCTTTTTATACATGGCAGGTGATTTCTTCAGTTTGGCAGAATGGCTTTCCAAGAGCAAAGTTTCCCAAATACACCATTTTTCAGGAACATATTCCTATCTGAGATGATTAACTCTTCAGCTGTAAATTCTAGGCTGACAAGTTTGAAATATGTCAAATGGGTTTTGAAAGCATGAAAGAACTCCCTTTCCTATCATCATCATCATAGTGAACATTATCATCCTTATGATCAATATCATCATCTTCATTATTTAAGCCATGACTTGCATCATTGTGTGTAGTAAATATTGTCATTGTGCTTCATGTCTATGGCACTTTTTTTCCAAAATACAAGAAGAAAGACAGCAGGTTTCTCTCTCTATCTCTCTCTCATCTATCTCTCTCTCTCTCTCTCTCTCTCTCTCTCTCTCTCTCTCTCTCTCTGGTCTTTTTTTTCTTCAAAAGTTTTCATTCCAGTTAAGGTAAGTAGATGGTGATAAGGTGCCATGATTTCTGCTTAATTTTTTCCCCCTTTTATTTGTAACTGGCAGAGTCACATTACAGTCTCTGTGTTTTAGATTACTTTAATGTTGTATGTTCAGCATGTCCAGTTTTCACATATACAACAACTGAATACTTAGCCTCCAATTTTTTTGTTGTTGATCTAATGTAACGGGCTGTTGACAACAAAGTTAACAATGTGGTAAAGAGAACATAAATGGTTAAAAAAAAAAAAAGAAAGAAAATATTATATTGAAGTGATCCCACAGAGTGAATCTGCATGGGAATCTGTTCACAGATTTCTGTGCCTTTGAGCCTTGTCTTAATGGAGGTGAATGCATTAACAAGACTGACCACTTTGAGTGCTCCTGTCGGGCTGGCTTTTCTGGCAAGCATTGTGAATTCCCCATGCCGCAGTGCCCTACAGCTGACTGTGGTGTAGGCATATGTGTGGAGGACTATGACACACAGACACACCATTGTGTTTGTCCTGAAGGGTATCACTCTGGTGAGCTACCATGTGTATCTGTCTTTCTGTCTGTCTGAATATCTGTCTTTCTATCTATCTATCTGTTTATCTATCTATCTACCTGTCTACCTATCTATCTGTGTGTGTTGTGTGTGTGTGTGTGTGTGTGTGTGTGTGTGTGTGTGCACGCTGTGTGGTGTGTGTGTGTGGTGGTGTGAACATGACATGGCATAGTCAAATGATCTTTCAGGTGTGTAGTGTGTGTGTGTGTGTGTGGTGTTGCATGTGAACATGAACATGCATAAATGCATACATGGGTGGATGTGTGTGTGCTTATAACTCTGAGCATGTGCATGCATGTTTGCATGCGTGTGGTATACCATATTTGTGAAATTGCTTATTAAGTAAAATGAGCAATACTTCGCATATTTCACCAAATCTGTAGGCAATCGCCTAATTTGTAAAACAAGAAAACCCCAGGCTTATTTTGCATTATGGGCAAATAATAATTGCTTTTTTTTTCTGAAGTAAGCAATATAGTTCTGTGTGTGCAAGTTTGTGTGTGTGTGTGTGTGTGTGTGTGTGTGTGTGTGTGTGTGTGTGTGTGTGTGTGTGTGTTTGCAGAGCTGCCAGGGCCTCAAAATCAGGAAGTGTAATATTTTGGCATTTTAATGATAGCATTCCAAATTCAAGCATAGCAGTCATGTGCAGTATTGCTGAAACTGTTGAGTGTTTGCGTTTTTCCTTTTCTGGTTTCTTCTCTGAAACTGTTTCTGTGGTGTCCTCAAACTCAGACCAGTCAGACTCTTGTAGCAGTGTCAGTCGCACTTCTGTTTGCACACATCATGAATGCAGACTAAGAAGACAGAAATCTTGCAAGTTACAGGTTAGTTTTGAATTGCTAACAAAATTGAAATGTCTGACAATGAAGCCAGTCAAAAGGATGGGCAGAATTGCGATCGCATTCATAAAATTTTCTTCTGCTTCAACACTTTGTTACAGAGTGTAGCAACATGGTATTATTATCAAAATCGTAGCTTGCTATGTCAAAAAGGTAGCACTTGACAGCTGTGTGTGGGGTGGTTGGTGTGTGTGTGTGTGTATGCACATGCATGTGTTCAGGCACATGAACATGTTTATTTGCATGTCTTTGCTTACATTTGCACACATATATGTATGTATACAGCATACACAAATATTTGAATGCACAGCTGCATGTTCTACTTGAATTTGTTAGCCTGCATTTTCATGACAGTTCATGTATATATGTCTAACATATCAATTTTGTGTCTTAACAGAAAAACAATTGCAAATTATTGCACTGACATAACAGTCTGTATTTTGTAACTTTCAGAAAGTTAACATGGGGCTGTTCTTCTATTACAGGCACTGTATACCAGTATGAAGCCTTGTTTGGACGAGAGTTGCCGAAATCAACTTTACTTGATGTATTGTTTATAAGAGAAGCGAATATCGATGATTGCATGGTACAGTGCGAGCAGCGGTCATGCAATGGATTTCTCTATGAAGTTAATGGAATGGACTGCTTTATTTTTGACACCGACATACGAGACCTCCAATCAGGACATGATATTTTCTACAAACGTGTTGGGACCAAAGTAGAAGGTGAGGAAGATCATTTATTAAGACAGCAAGCAAAGATGAATAGTGTGTTATTGATTTACTGCTGTTAGTTAGGTTACTTTGATTTACATATATTTACATACTTATATATGTGTATGTTCATGTGTCATTCCCCCATCAAAAACCCGTCTCTGGAGGTTTGATTGTGCATTTTCTAAATTTTAGTCTGACAGTTGTAATGTCTGAGGAAGGCATATCTGTTGAAAATTTACTTGTATGTTTTGCATTGTGTATGAAACAAGTTTTACTTTACACTCAGTTTTGTGTACTTACATGAATTTTTGGCCAATATATGTATATGATGAATGAAACTTGAAATTTAGATTTTAATGAATCTGTTTTTGTGATTTTTAGCACCAAAAGATGTACATGTGCATTGTTTTTAAACCCTTGGATATTGTGCCTTAATCTGTGTGTGTGTGTGCGTGCGCGCATGCGCCCGCGCACGCGTGTGTGTGTGTGTGTGTGTGTGTGTGTGTGTGTGTGTGTGTGTGTGTGGTGTCTGCTTTTCTTCTTCACCAGTTAGAGTGCCTTTTTTGTGCAACACTTTAATGAAAGGAATTTGCCTACTGAAAATAGTGTTATGAAATTCTTACACACGCCTTTATCCTACCTGGTACAAAACAACACCTTTGCATCAGGAACCCCACCCACAAAAGTGCCAGAGCAAGGGAGTAAAACATGCCCTTAGTTTCAGATAAGACTAACAGAACTGTTGCCCTTGAATCATATCGCTTTCCATATTGACGAATCAGTTTTTCCACCTTTCCCAGTGGATAGTAGGGAGATTTGAGAATGTCTTAGTGTTTGAACAGGCATTTTGAAAAGCTACTTTTGGTGTCTTGTACTGTGCTGTGTTAAACTGGTACAAGTTATGACCAATAGGCTGCTGGCCCATTTTTGCAGCTAACTAGCATAAAGACAAAATTCCTGCCTATCTGTTAGCCAAAGCACTTCCACCCCTTCACTGCTGAATGTAGCTGATTTTTTTTTTCATTCCTATGGTTAGGTTACTGTACACAGGACATAGCCTTTTTGCTCTGTCTCATCTGTTCACTTCTTAACCTAAATTGCCATTGTGGTGCCTTCCCACAGTTTGAAAATGTCTTGAACCTCACATAACCGTCTCGATTATATATATATATATATATATATAAAAATTTAGAAAGAGAGGGTGTTAGTTACCGCCAATGACATTGACAAACAAAGCACATGACAAGTGTCTTGTCATGTGCTTTGTTTGTCAATGTCATTGGCGGTAACTAACACCCTCTCTTTCTAAATTTTGCTTCGTTCGTCGCCCTCAGTCACTCCATATATATGTCTTGGACTTAACAGGGTCTAATCCCACTGGTGAGCCAGAACATTCATCATATTGGATGGATGGAGAGGGAGTAGGGAGTGGGGGTGGAGCAAGAAACGGCTCTGAAAGACCAAGAAGGGTGTTAAGGGGAAGCATGACCACTCTCTTACCCCAGCGTAAGTTGCCACTTTGGGCCACAGAGACATTGGAATGTGGTTGTCTTTTCTCCATACAAGTGCTTAATTCCACCACCATGGGGGAGTTCTCAGATGCACTGAACGTTCACTCATGTAAGGAAGCAGGGACAGCCGATGGCTGCTTGCCTGTGGCCACTGACCGGGGTACAGTCCTCACCTCCTTTCTTTCTGTTCAGGAGGAGAACAGTTTGGTTGCATGGGTTCCTCTCCTCTCTCCCCAGTAACTGATACACCTGTGCCTTGGCATTGTAGTTGCCCCTGCTACGTATGGATTAAAGCCTCCCACCACCTCTCTGTTTGATGGGGGACTACAGTTCATGTTGGGTTAGGGAAGTCGCCCAGGCACCAAAGCTGCCAGCACCAAACTTGGTTCTCCCTTCCTGGGGTCAACTGTCATGCTGAGTGCACACAGCCTATTTTCAGTCACTAAAGAGTCAGTAAAGAGAGAGCAGAGAGTCCATTTCACTTCACACTGAACTGACAGGAAAGGCTTACTAAGGGCTGGCCAGTAACACTGCTGTTATTAGCATGCACTATTGACATGCAAAACTGTCACAGGAAAAAATTTGCAACGGCTTTATCCTATGTCATGGCAGCATGAAACACTTTCCGGCTAATCAACTGAAATTTTCATTGATACCAGATACCTAAGTGAAAAAATGTTACATGCAAAACATGCTTTGAACTGAAAGAGAGAATCAGTCTAATTTTCTTCCATGGTGTGTGTTTGTGCATGTAAACTTGTCATTTATAATCAAGTTTTATATACAGAAGCTCATAACCACCAACAGGCAAATTAATGCTTACAGCACAGACTGTTAGTGGTAAAAATGAGTTTGAATTACCTGACAGCTGCAGCTGAGCCAGATTTAATTGAAAACATAGAACGCTGTAAGTTTCGTGTAACATGAGGAAAACTATATATATATATGCATAGGTAGCTTTCATTGTCATTCTTCATTCTTTCTTTCTTTCTGCGTAAGCAGGCTGATACTCCTGCAAACACTGCCTGTATAGACAGGCAGTGGAGTTTTGTGTGTATTACCATTTTTTATCCCACCATTAAGGCAGCCATACTCCATCTTCGGGAATCATTGTCATTCAGTTAAACTGTACCAAAACGTAGGATGGAATTGAAGGGTGTTTGGGCTAATTAGCTGTGTTGTTGATCATTGTTCAGAAGGGAATGGGCTAGGGAAAGTGACTGGCAGCATCTCTGTCTTTGTGTGTGTGTGTGTGTGTGTGTGTGTGTGTGTGGCGCGAGCACATGTGCTATCTTGAACTCCCCTTCCCCCATTTAACTTAGTGTTTGTCAGTCAAATTTAGATGCAATTGTGAAACTGTGAGCCATAAGATTTATGGAAAAATGGAAAAAGGCTAGATCATGCCTAGCAGTTGTTCTGGAGGGATAGCATCAACCCAGTAGAGCTTAGATCATGCCATAGCAGTTGTTCTGGAGGGATAGCATCAACCCAGTAGAGCTTCAAAACTTGGAAAATGATGATGCATGGTAGTTTGAGACTGATTAAAGGAAAGTGATGGTAAAAGTATGCACAAAAGGTCTCTCCCGTCAAGAAGAATCAAGCTCTAGACCACTATGATGAGAAGAAAAATCCCATTATCTGAAAGTTGCCAGTGAACATAAATATCAAACTAAAACCTGGCAAAACAAGAAAGGGTCATCCCGGGTCTTCTTAATTGGCATCTGACTTCCCATCTCTCATGCCTAGTCTTTAAGACCTCTTCCGTCTGTGAGGTATGAAGGAATAGAATGGTAATCATTAATGGGATCCTGTTAAGGAGTTACATGCAGCATGGCCAATCTTACTGTTGATGAAAGGGGGCATGGTGAGGGGCAGGCAACTTACAGTAGGATATAACTGGAAGGGGAGGAGCCAACAAGACAAACCTGTCAAAGAGAGGGTGGAGAGACTGGTGACGATATAATGATTTGCCGATGCTTGATTTCTTTCTGTGTTTGTTTTCTCTCTCTCTCTCTCTCTCTCTCTCTCTCTCTCTCTCTCCTCTCTCTTTCTCTCTCTCTTGTTTCTGTCTGTTTCTCTCTCTCTCTCCACTCCTTCCTCTCTCTCTCTCTCTCTCTCCTCTCTCTCTCGCTCTCTCTCAGTAACAGCTTGGATGACATTCTCATTCACAAGAAAAACAAGGAGAAGATTGGCACTCAGACATTTTCAAAGTTGAAGTCAGTTTCAGAGGAGCTCAAGGACAGTCAACCTTTCTGTCCACTGAGAATCAGAAAGTTTCTAGGTAGTCAGGTACCAGGGTGGTGGTGTTGTTGTTCTTTTTGTTTTCTTTGTCTTTCTAATCACATGTACCATCACTGGGTGTCAGCAGTCAGTATGGTTAATGAATGATAAAAGGAACTAGACCTTGCATTGCTACATCAGCAGCGTGAAGGATCTATATAATATCTTATTGTGAGAACCATTTGTTAGGCTTGACCTCACTCCAGTTCCAGAAGACCCAATTATGGCAGTGTTTCTGAGCATAGACAGTTCATGTCAAAAGGAATCAAAGCTGGATTTACTAGTACAAATTACACTTTTCTGCTCCTCTTCTGCAGGAACATACTGGACTCCATGGTATGATTCTTCAGATCCTAACAACGCTGCTGATGATGATGAACGAAGGTCCACTCTTGATGACACTGTGAGTATGTGCAAAAAAAAACAATTGCAGATTTGATGTGCAATTAAGCCAGTGCATTTAAGGTTGAAAATTCTCCTCACAGCATCCAGATTTGTTCATCAGAATCCTTGATCTGCTGCTGTGTTTTCCTTTCTTGGGATGAATGCTGCTGGTGACCACACCCAATGAGGCAAGCACAGCTGCCAGACAGAAAATATGTCTCACTGCATGACTTAGAATGATTGGAATGTATGTGGTTGATACATGAAAGTGCACTTGTAATTTCTAGCAAAGTGGGTCTGAAAAACATTTGAATGTAAACAAAGGCAATTTCAGTTCCAAATAATTGATATGAAATTGTGATCTCATAGGTTAACTACCTCCTGACTTTTTATCTTTGCATGCATAATCCCAGTCTGAAAGACTAGCATCTTAAGAATCAGTCATCTCATGGTCTGAGTGCAAAATGTCTTTAAACACACAGGGCACGTTTCCAGATCCCCCATTTAAGCTCTACTTTAGCAGCTTATAACAATGGCAAAGACTTGTCCACATCACCTCTATAAGTTTTCAGTGCAGTTTTTTTTCTTCCTTCCTGCCATTGAAAAATTGTTCTTTGATCCATCCTGGTCACCAGTCCTTCAGCCTAAAAAAGCCTCCTGTCTTATGACTACTTAGATTTATTTCCAGCTGTTTTACTTCCTTCAGAGCTGCTGATAAATTACCTCCAAACAGTGACGGTTGAATGGAACAGATTCTAATCACATGAAGCTTGAGATGAAGCGTAACAACCTGTCTGCCCTTGAGTAACAGTTCCTCAGAAGCATGTCAAGCAATGCAAACTCATCAGCATTTGCCTCTGTTATGGCTTTGCCATGGTTTTAGTCAGTCAGTGCCTGTGTGTGCTCTGCACAACAGGTTTTGTGGTCTTAATGACTGACTGCAAAATATGCACAGGTCACAAATCTGTACAGCGAGTGTGAGCAGGCAAGGACTTTCAGGCCTTGAAGTTCACAGAGAAGACAGTTATCTGTTCACAGTTCTTTGGCCTCTGGTACTTCTTCATCAGTTTTCTAAAAACTAGTTTGTCTTCAGATCTCTTGTTAACTTGATTTGCATGAGAGGAGGTCACATGTTGCATCATTTTCTATTTTTGTGGATAGCTCATCATCTAGGCTTGCCAGGAAATCTTCATCTTTTAGGAGATCCAAATAAAGGTTGTCCTCCACAATTCTTAGCCACTGACATTGCTTGAGTTATAGAACAGCAGAGCTGACCACTCAGACTGTTCCATATCTTTTGATCTCCCTTGCATCCTTGAATGGATCCTCAGGCATAGGCTCAAAGATTGTCCCCTACATTTTATACTGTTTGTATAATGCTTTTAGTTTTTCAGCAACTTTCTTTCCTCTTCTCACTTTCGTTTTATTCCATTTACTATCCTTCGCTGGCTGCTTTGGGGGTGCTGTTGGATTCTTTTTTGAACCCTTGGTGGTGAGAACACCACAGAATTATAGACTGTGGTGTGTCTCTATTTGACACCAGGAGCGCAGACACAATCAGCCGTGTCTCCCTGATGAGTCCGATCCAGCGGACGAAAGGCCTAGGAGCAGGCAATACAAATAGATCTGCCTTCAGAAGGGATCACGATGGTTCCCTCAGTCAGCTAGGGAAGGGTTTTTCATATTATAATATATTTCCTCCATTTTCTTCATCTTCATTTTTTTTTTTTTCTCTAAAAGTTGAAATCTTTGCAAAGTCATTATTATAATGACTGAAGAATTGTTAGCCTGCACTTGTTTTCCCCCACTACTTAATTGTTCAGTATGAAATCTTCATCTTTGTTAGTAAAAGAGACACTCTCATTTTTATCTCCAACCATTTTGCTTTCTGATTCAGATCTTTCTTCTGTTTTTCTTTGTTTGGCGCCGATAGGCTCCTGTTTTGCTCCTGCAGTTTGCCCTTGTTTTCTGACCTTGACTCATTATTTTGTGTCAAACGTCTTTTGTTTGTGTTCCTGTTTGTCTGATCAGCTTCAGGCAGCTCTCCTTTTTAGTATCTAATATGGGTTGCACCTGATATTTTTATTTCAGTTCAGTCAGTAGATGAGAGATGGCTTACAACTGCTTGTTGTATTTTGCATCTAATTTCTGAATTTCATATTCTTGCTCAAAGTCACTTTATTCTTTGTCTGCTGTCTTAGTGGCTAGAGGGTATCAATCAAAATCGAACAAATGGCACCCTTGGCTTGTGGTTTATAAGTACAGAGCTTACTGGATTTGTAATCAGCAAAAGCATCCAGCATTTAAAAGTACTCATAACATGAAAGTTTTTGAATGAACTCTTTTATGCACTCTATGAACTGAGAGAATAGCTAATTGCTACAGGCAAAACTTTCATGGAAAACTGTCAGGATTTTGTGCATGATTATGTGTTTCAAACAGCCATGTCATATTCTTGATGTGCTGCAACTTTCATGATAAATTTGAACCTTTAAATTCTTTTGATCCCTTCAGGAATATGGGGAATTAATCCAAAACCATCTGGTTTAGCAAGATAACACTTTAGAATTTGTCTTTGTATACGAGGGCCACCCCATAAGTTCTCGGATGCGCAGAAACCACTGACGTCATAATTTCAATTTTTATATCATCATCACAAGCAATGTCATAATAGCTATGACACAAAAAACGATAAAAATCGTCAGAGCCAAATTTGTTCTAGACAGCAAAATGGATGGCAAGGGGGACGGTTTTCAGAATGTTGCAGAGAGCCTGTCTTGGAGAGATTTTCGTGCCATGATTTATTATGACTATCTTCAAAGGAAGTCTTTCAAGGAAAGTTTTATAAGTTTGACAAACTGTTTTGGCGACAAGGCTCCATCATTATCCACAGTCCATAGGTGGTTCAAAGAATTTCAGTTTGGTACAATGTCATTGGAAGATCGTGACCATTGTGGACGTCCAGTTTCAGTTACTACCGATGGGAACGTGAGCACAGTGAAGGCCATGATTACAGAAGATCCTCGAATCACGGAGGATGAACTCAAGGATACTCTAAACCTTTCATCAGGAAGCTTAGACCGCATTCTTTGGCACAATCTCTCTGTACGGAAGCGTTGCGCCCGTTGGGTGCCCCACCAGCTGACTGGGGAGCAGATGAGGGCTAGGGTTGAATGGTGCCAGTTTATGCTGCAAAAATTTGACGGAGGAAGATCAGATAGGGTCTCCAATATCATCACAGGTGACGAAACCTATGTTTACCAGTATGACCCCGAAACAAAGCAGCAGTCGTCAGTTTGGCTGTTTCCAGGGGAAACCCCACCTGTGAAATTTAAGAGATCAAGAAGCTGCACAAAGCAAATGATTGCAGTTTTCTTCGCAAGATCCGGCCATGTGACTACTATACCGCTTCTGGAAAGAAAGACAGTGAACGCTGAATGGTACATCAGCACCTGCCTGCCAAAAGTGTTCGAGGCTTGGAGTGCACGGCGACCACGGACCGGTATCCGCCACCTACTTCTCCACCACGACAACGCCAGCGCCCACACGGCAGCTGCAACTTTAGACTTCTTGCAAGAGAACAGCATGCAGCTCGTCACTCATCCTCCGTATTCTCCTGACCTAGCCTCTTGTGACTTCTTTTTGTTCCCTCGTTTGAAAAAACAACTGAAAGGAAAGCTGTTTGAGAGCCCTGAAGATGCCCGAGCGTTTGCCGAGGGCTTGATTTCTGGTATACCTAAGTCGGAGTGGGCTGGGGTGATGGATTCGTGGTTTAGAAGGATGGAAAAGTGCATACAAGCTGATGGAGGATACTTTGAAAAGATGGGCTAGGGAAGAAATGCCAGTGTACTTCCATCTTTTCCCATCCGAGAACTTATGGGGTGGCCCTTGTATAATTAAGATAATTGATGAATTCCTAGCTTTCTTGAACATTGCTTTATAAGACTTCAGTGTCAGTTCGGCATCACTATTAACATCAATAAACTCAGTAAGATTAGGTTGTGGATGAGTACATTTGCTTGTATAATGTTGTACTTTGATTTGATCTTTTCAGGAATATGTGGAATCAACTAAAAACATTGATTCAATCTAACAGTTGTAAATTTGTATACATTAAAGAGTATGAATGATTACTCAGTCTTCATGAGACTTGATTTGCAAAATGTCAGTGGTCATTGATTGCACTTAATTAAGAACATCAATATTCCCACTGATATAATGCAGTGAATGAGAACATTTGCTGGTATGATATTGCGCTAACATTTTTAAATTATGTTTGTCAAAATACCAACAATAATCATACGCTGTTATTGCATTTTATGAAAATTCTTTTTCTTGGCATTCCTTCATAGAATATTTATTAGCAACTAGTTGGTTGTGTAAGTATGTGCAAAGCAGAAAGTAGTGTTTAATGATAACAAAGATAGTTATTTGTCTTAACATAGGTAATTATCAATAGTAACTTTAAATATTTGATGATATAATGAACATTGCCTGTTTCCTATAGACAAGTATGTTTCAATCTATTTTCAAAACAAAAAGGACTGAGCTTAGTATTTTACTTGGTTGAACCAGAAACCACCCAAATCAGTGTCTGCTTTAAAGTGCTTTAATGCAAGAAACATATACGAAGAAATCTATCTATTAAGAACTATCTGAACAATAAACCAAACTGACCAGCTCATCCACATTTTCTTTTATGCACAGTGTAAACCAAAGCACAATGTTCCATATTTAATATTCATGGCTCGGCGACCCACCTGGTATCATTGACATTGCATTCTACTTTCACTAAGCAGAGGAGAAACTATCCCTGAAATCCATGCTTGGGGAGTACAAAGAGGGAAAAGCAAGGCTACTCGCCATACTTGAGAACTTTGGAGACAAAGTCGTGAAACCAGTATTGCCTAGGGTAAAGAAGGTAAAGAAAATAGAAAGCCCAGGAAGCTGTGAATGTGGAAAAGGAAAACCTTGAGATCTGGGAAACAACATGACAAACTCAGGCCAACAGGCAGGGATGGGATCAACTGAAATTAATTGATGGTCAAAGGTAAAATGGAAAGCAACGAGAGACAAGGTAACGCAGCTGTAGACTTATCAGTTCATGATCTCATGAAACTGATCAGGATTTCTGGTAAGAAGAGGACCAGAACCCTAAAGGCTATAGCAGAGGCAGCTGAAAAGAGTTCCAATTGGTTCTTGTTGAGGATGAACAAAAAGAACTTCATAAAGCTTAAACTTTCCAACTCAGAGCAGGTGTCCGATAGCAATGTGTGTAAAACATTCATCAAGTGGTGACACCTTGAGATGGCCAACCATTCAGGATGTACAGGTACAGATCCTGGCAGTGCCTAAAACACTTCAGACAGCAGGAAGTCATCAAGGAGTCATGACCTGGATGCAGCCCAGCCCCATTATAGCGCAAGAAGTTCATGTCTGAGGGGGCTTCTTCTCTGAAGAATTCCATCCCATTTAACATACATCTGAAATGTATCGACCTGTCTTTTAATATGAAAATAGGTTAATTTAGACTAACTTTGTTTAAGTTCATGAAACTGACATCTGTTTTGCACGATATGAGTACATTTAGAAACATTTCTTTTAAAACTGTTACTTCTTAGAGAAAAAATGTTGCAAACTTCATCACATTCAGCAGTTATTCATACTGACTCAGGAGTTCAAACCTCTGGACAACTCATCAAATATAAAGGCTGAATTAGTTGAAAAATGCATACAAGTGTATTTGGCATCTGTAGAACATTTTGTTGTGTTATCTGAATAAAGTCACTCTGATCCTTGACAGAAGAGAAAAAAACAACTGAGTGAATGTTTGGTTGAAGGCTAATGCATGTTGATAATGTGGCAAAACTTGACTGTTGCAAACATTTGTACTTTTATCATTACAGTTAATAGAACACTGACATTGTGACTGTTTATTTCAAAACTAAGGTATTTGTTCTGGGAGTGTGGAGTGGAATTAAAGTCATGTGACTGGAAAAGAAACAAACTTTTAAGTGATAAGCCAATTCAGAGTTGTAAAATTAATGAAGTGACAGCTTTGGAATGAAGAAATAAAGGTTTACCATTGACCTGTACTCAAAAGCAGAAGGTGAAACTGGTTGCACAAGGCTGGGCTAGAAATAGAAATATGTGGCTATATGCATTAGCTTTTGTCAGTTCATTTGACCCAAGTTAGGTACATGATTTGATCAAGTCACATTATGCAAACAATCACAAGTTATAATTTTCTTCTACACCAACATAGATTTCACAACTTTGATTTGTTTTTACAGTTTTACATTTTCAGCTTTGAGTATATTTTTGACATGTTTTTTTTTTTAACTTTGTTGACATCGAGACATGTCTTTGTTTGTTAGTTGAGTATGAATAAACTGTATAGGTGCACGCATGCTTGTATGGAAACTAAACAGAGTTATTGCACAGATTTTTTGTAACTTCATAAGGCAATACGCTTCAAGACAGTACTGAAGTGTTTTCCAGTGAAATAAAGAGTGGCAACTTCGCTTACACAGTGTTGCACCTTGCCACCCTTATTTAATGGATGGCTCTGTTTCATTGTTTCAGTATGGACTGAACATATGCAAAGGTAACATGGCTTTGAAAGCAGAGTGCCGTGTGGTGGGAAGCCATAAATCTCCAACTGAAGTCCTGAACATCAACTGTACACCATCAGGTGGACTGTTGTGCAACAACAATGAGCAGACAGATGACGCACAGTGTGAAGACTATGAAATCCGTTTCTTGTGTCTTTCAACAGGTTGGTTTGTCTTTTGTGTCTTTATACATAGGGAAATAATCACTAATCAGGGCAATGGCACAACTGAAGACAACTCAGTTTGTACATTGACTTGATCTCACTTGTATGTACACATCATTTAGATGGCACAGAAAGAAAAAGGGAAGAGTGAAGAAGAATTCTACTACCAAAAGTAGTTTTCTGATAGACTTACTTGTCCAAACAAGTGCCCTATTCCTATTTAGCATGGAACATAACCATAATATCAGGATTCTCAAAAATTAAATTGGGAGGGCAAGGGAGCTCACCTTGCCTCCTATACTAGATAGATCCACTGACTGATGCATAAGCGTTATATTAGACTGTGAGCAGACTGCTCAGGTTCTGCTCGGTTTTTCAGCAAAACGGGGAGGTTGGAGGGCATGCTAGAATGGGCAGGTGAGAATATCTGTTAAACTACTTTTAGTAGTAAAATTAATTTTTCTGGTACTTCTCTGTTCAAACAAGTGCCAAAATACTGAACCGGATGATTGGAAACATGTTCACCTGAAAAAGGAGTCAATGAGCTCACACGAGAATGTCTCAGTGCAGTCTTTGAAGTGCTGAAACCATGCTTTAGACCACAAAGGGTTTGTCTCTCCATGCCAAACCAGGAGATGAATGGATTAGTCCCTGGTCCCTCATCAAATACAACAGCAAAGCATAATGCAACAACAATGCCTGCCAGTATCCAATTTTCAAATTGCCTCAATGAATAAACATATAATGAGGAAAAGAAGGAGACCCCCCCCCCCCCAATAAAAAAAAAAAGAAAGAAGAAAAAAAAAAAGAAAAAAAGACAGAAAGAGAAAAATGGTTGAGAGTGTAATGCTGAGGAGTAACCCAAATGCCCCGAAAGCAAATTAATACAAAAACGGAGGGCATGATGCAAAACTCCCCTGAAAAGAGCAAAATCTGAGAAGAGACAAAAGATGGGATAATATTGCTGACCAAGCAACCACATAGCGTAAAGTAAGAATGAAAGCAGTGTAATCAAAACAATCAGACGGAGACCGGAGTAGCCCTGTGGTAGAGCATCGGACTTGTAATCTTGTTGATCCTGGGGTTGCAGGTTTGAATCTTTCCCTCAGAGTTGGTTCTGACTCCATTTCCCGTAAGTCCTGTGAGTGAGACTCTAAACCGAGATTCTGTGTATAAATGCACATATAATATCTTGCACGCACATAAAATCCCATCACCAACTTTCGGAAGAGAAGGCCAGTTTGGCTGTTGACATGGATGACACGTTACAAATAGCATGCACTTTCCTTGAAGTTGGAGTGTGGCTGCCTTAATGGCAGGATAAAAAAATGGTCAAACACACAAAACTCCACTCCCTTTGTTGGGTAGATGGAATTAATCCTTGCCTGTATATACAGGGAGTGTCCACAAGAGTATCAGCCTGCGTAGGTGGAAAAAAAAGAAAAGAAAAAAGAAACAATCGTAGGAGATAGCTATTGACCCAGCAACCACACTACATAGTGATTACAACCCTAAAAGGGAATTCAAATGAAGGATGTGTGCTGCCAAACAATACAATCCCCCATCAAGTGTGAAAGAAGTTAATCAGGGGTGTGTTGCTAACCAAACAACCACATTGCCCCAAAAAGCATGCCAGAAAGGTAATCAAAGGGAGTGTGTGTTGCTGGATGTGTTGCTGCCAAGCAACACAGCTTCCCATAAAAGTGTGTCAGAGAGCAGTCAGTAGGGGGTAGAGGAGTGGGGAGGGGGTGCGGTCTGATCAACCAAGATGCCTTAGAGGCAATGAAGTGCTTACATGTTTTCAGACATGACTGAGATAAAAATTCCCAGAGGTGGTTTGTGACTTTTGATCTTTCGCATGTACAACTTCAGCTAATGTAATGCTGTGCCAGAGGGGCGCAGCTGACAGAGAGAGCCCTGATCTCATGTATCTGCTCACGAGGGAAGCAGTTTCTAGATGAAGACATAAGCTTAGCAGATCACTTGCCTGATCCAAGAGCTTATACACTGGGGGTTTAACATCAGTGTTTCTCGGACTATGCTATAATAACAAGCTCTTAGACTCCAACTCTGTCCTCTGTAGATAAAGCCTTCAAGCTCTGACTGAACAGTTAACTTGCTCTATCTTTGATCACCTGATCCTGGGTTGGATGACAAAGGGGCCAGTGGAAGCAAGTTTTATCATGAAAAGCCAGTTTGGGCATACATTCTTTGCTAGGAAAGAAGGGCATGTGGAGAGGGTGATTGAGCCATCATCTTTCCACATCCGAGACTTAGATCCCTGGAGTCGGCATTAAGCTCACCAGTGATTTTTACATATGTACTAAGATAGGCAACTGAGAGAGTTTTACTGTATATTTTGTGATGTATGGCACACCAGTCATGTCCCTTGGCATTAACATGATAAGAACTCAATCAAAGCGCAGAACAGTATCAGTGTGTTTTGTTGGTTGTGTTTCCACATGCAGTTTTTACGTTTTGATGCACTTTTGGTGAATGTGCTGCCCATGTTTATGTGTAAAGGTAGATAAAGCGGGGTGTGCTGACAGGGGAGAGGAATACATGATACATGAAACAGTTTTATAGATATGTAAATTGATTTACTCTTCTGACTTACAATTTCATATTTCCATTTGTTCATTTAAGAAGACATTGACAAATTAGTGCTGAGTTTTTTGTGCATACAAAATGACTCCAATCAAAAAGAGGATATGATGTGTTTCTTGTCCAGGATAGATCTAAGGGCAGTTAATGATTTTCTGTACATCTGATACATGTATATTACTTAGTGTACTTTGAGGAGATGAATACATAACTCTGTAAAATTCAATTTTTAAAAGTGGGTGACAAGCATCCCAAAATAGCCAGAAAATCAAGGTACATTCTTGACCTCTAAATCAGTCTGTATATTACACCTACTGTGAAATGAACTACCTCAATGAAAGTTATACTTCACATCATTTAGTGGTAAGAAAAAGTGGTAGAAAAGCTTTTGTGTGTGTGTGTGTGTGTGTAAGGGGGGTTGGGTGCATTGGGGTTCTCAAGGACTAAAGAGCAAGTGCATCTTCACAACAAGCAATTCACTCACTAATTACCATTATTAATGGAGTGTAGTGGCACAAGAACTAGATCTGAATATGCTGTCAGATTTTAAACGGCACAGTGTATTAGCATGGAATTCAAGCAATTTCTTTTTTTTTAATTCATTTTTATTTTGACACAAAGTCAAACCTGATTTTCATATTATCTGTACAAGCCTAACTCGTCTTCATTCAGGATGAGAGTCCTCTTCTTTTTTCCCACAATCCGTCTCTAGACTATCAGTCCACTTAGGTCTGCTGGACCAAATTTCTGTGTTAATGACTCAGAACACGAGCATCAGTAAACATCAAATATTACCTGTCTTTATCTGCAGGAAAACAGGTTTCCTAGCATTTGTATTTATAGTGGGTGTTGTGGCAAGACTCTGCTGTGCGAATGCCTCTGCCACCTCGGCTTTATCTTGCTCATTTTTTTCATCTATCATATTCAGATAAAGGGACATCACCTGAACATAATCTCACAATAAACTTCTGAGTGGCCAATCTTAGTATATAAAATCATTGACCTTGCTTACCCTACAAGCCAACTTAAGGGAGCAAAAAGCATGTCTTCATGGTGAGGTTCTTGACAGAGCAATCGATGAGACGCTCAAAGTCCCTGGCCATATGCTCAGTACCAATGATAGGCTCCACTTGAGGGAGTAATTGGGTGTAACAGATCTCAGCGAGTAATATGCTACAAGCTCAGTTAGGAATGGTTGTGCCAGATATCAGCGTTTCTCCCCATGAGACTGCAGGAAACTTACCTCTTTTTTTTTCTTTCTTCTTTTCTTTCTTTCTTTTTTCTTTTTTTGCTGACTTATCTTTTGTGGCACTTCACTGGCATTGCATCCACACTACTCACTCCAGCTGTCCTGCCCACAGCCTAGCCCATCTCACTACATCTCCAATACTGGCAATCCACTGGGAGCAGTCAATGTCAAGTCACCTAGAGGTTAAAACCAAAACAGGAGAGGCTACACTGCTGCTGGGTCACTTGCATGGTGTTAGTGGTTCTTGTTCCAACGTATGCAGGATACCATCAGTGAGGCCCTCTTATTATGACAGTTTGCTTAATCGAGGAGTCAGCATGAGTGAGCTCTCCCTTTGGAGGGCACCACCACATCCATCCAACAACAGTCCCCATAAATTTGCCGCTGCCAGTGACCGCCCCCCCCCCCCCCCCCCCCCCCAACAGAAGCAAACCAAGAGCATAGAAGTGGATGGGTAATCTGAACTGAGGTCACCATGAGAGCAGGACATGAAGGGCTCCAGAATTCGAGACTTTTTTTCATGCTGATTGATGAGGATGAGGATAATGATTCTACGATTTTTGCATTTAGGTCTGAGACTGCTTGACAGGGCTATCCTCTGTGCTTACTTCCATGATGTATCCCAGTGTCAACCAGGCCTAAGAGATGCAGACACTTGCAGTGTTGGTCAGAAAATTTGAGCAACGCACCCACAGACAAATCCACTAAGTGGATAAAACTGGAGTCTTCCCACTTGATCCCACAGCAAACTCAAATCTGGGTTCGTCCCGTGCATCAGGAACACCCACTGGAGCTCCCTGTGGGACACCATCCAACCCTGAGCCATAATATGAAAAGCAGTTGAGCACATCACAGAATAAACTTGCTTCCTTACCTTCTCCTCTTCACTTTCTTGATACTGGGGTGTCTGGAGCAGGGAGTGGGAAAGGGAGGAGTGCTGGCTCCACACACCTAAAAAACTGTATTGAACGAGAGATGGACATCTCTTTCATTAAAACTGGCAAACTGATGTGAGATTTTGGACATGAAGTTTCACGCGGACATCATAAACAAAGCACCATGTTCAAACCAATTCTTATGCACACCACAGGGCTCATGAGTTGGACACTTTGTGTATGAAACATGTCTTGTAGTCATTGCCTCAAGGTAACCTCTTGTGATAAGAGGAGCAAACACAGGAGACAGCAGCAGTTGAAAATAGATCCATGGATAAAGCGACTTAGACCGTAGTCTACATTGGCAGTGCTGAACAGAAGCAGCAATACAGCACAACTTGCAGATGAATTCAGTAATCGTACTTTGTAAAGACAGGGAGTAATAGATTTTAAAGTTGGATTTGTAAGAAAGCATGAAAGCCAGTTTGAATACAGCCCAAAAAATGTTAAGGTCAGAAGAACAGGCTGAACAGAAAGGGATACGTTCCCTGGCCAAGGAAAAGGAGAAAACTGAGCTGTGTACTTTATACTCGGATATGACATTGGTGCATCATGGGCAATCAGTCTGTGAATATCTAGTAGCGCAGGAAGCATGGTAAGCTCCCTTGCTCTCCAAATTTAATGTTTGAGGATCCTGATAGTATGGTGATGTTCCATGACAAGTAGGAATAAGGCACTTGTGTGGACAGGTAAATATAAGGAAAGGACATTTTCTGACCTTTACTATGACTTGTTTATTACTTCTCATCTAGAAAGGGCTTTTGAAAAACATTTAGTGTTTATTTTATCATGTAAATTATAAATAATAAATCATATTTTCAAATAGTGAATTAGAATAAAGAAAATGAATGTCGACACACCATATTTTCTCACATTATTGTGTAAAATAATACAAAAAAAGGGATGAAATGCACACCTAAAAATGCAGAAACCTTTGACCACCCAATCATCTAAGGATATTTTGATTTGCTTCAAAGCCTAACAAATTTGCTGTTATCATTAATGTTCATCTGATCATGTTGGTATTATTGTTTATGTATATTTATCCTATTTTCTCTGTTTTTGCAGTAGACAAGAGAATTCATTTCATAACAATGTAATCAAAGAACAAAACAGCAATGTCACATCTTCAGCTGCTTCAAAATTGAAAAACAAACATCCCTCCTACATCCCTCAAAGTTTATGAAATGCCATGCTGTGTAATATGATGTTCACCATGTATATGCAGTTCCTATTGTGGGCATGGTGATTTAATGGACATCCAAGGCTGGAGTCATCACTTATCAGTGTGCGCACACACATACACACACACACATACACACACACACACACACACACACACTCACACACTCACACACATGCACACACACACACACACACTCACACACACACACACCCCACACACACACACACACACACGCACACACACACACATGAACACACACACATAGATAAGGTTTTGTTTTCAAGACAAACAGTGATAGTCACCATACGCTGCTTGTGGGGGATTTTGTACTTATATTTTAAGGCCTTTCATTTCATTACCATTTCATTTGGCACCTACCCACCCTACCCACCCTGTTTTGTTTTCTTTCTTGTTTAAACCCATATAAAATCATTACTTTAATGACAGAGGAATTGTTAGCCTGCACTCGTTTTCCAACACCACTTATTTCATCAACATATTGTTTGATGAGTAGGAGATGGTATCTCTTTGGAGATCCAATAAAGTCTGTTTGCACAGTTCTTAACTGCGGTCAACACTGATATGACTGACAATACTTGGGTTAGAAAAACAGTGGAGCTGACTTCTCTGATTGTGACTATAGACACCTTTTGACCTCCCTTGTATCCTTAAATGGATCCTCAAGCATAGGCTCCAAGATTTCTCCCTTATTTTTTGAAATTTTATTATTGACATGATGATTTTCAGTTTTCATGAAACTTATTTCCTTACATTGCTGTGATGGTGTGGAGGGGTAAGGGGTGTGCAGGTGAAGACAGGCAGATGGTGATAAGTGCAGGAACCAAGGGACAGCAGCCAGTCAAGAAGACACAGAGGACAACTTGGGAGTTTTTCTCCTTTTATTTTCCTTCCATAACAAGCTCAAACCAGGAACACAGCCCTGGGAGCACTCTCTCTCTCTCTCTCTCTCTCTCTCTCTCTCTCTCTCTCTCTCTCTCAGAGCACTCAGCGCACTGAGCACTTTCTCGGGACACACTCTCGGGAACCACTCTAGGCAACACTCTAGGCAACACTGCTTGCACTCACACCGCGCCCCAAATATATACAGCTTGCCCGGACCGCAAAGAAGACAATGCAGCGCCGCGCTCAAAATGAGCCTCGCGAGACAGCAAATGACAAAATGTGTGCTATCTGCCACAGCTTCTGCGTTGTCTAGCTCGCCGTACGTTGAAAGTATCCAAACATATTTAATATCCATGAAAACCTCAGAACCCAACGAATAAAATGCAATAAGTCATACTTGACAGTTCTGTGGCTGTGTAAAGTTATTGGTGTTTAAAGTCAGAGAATGAACCAACTTTTAATGAGTTTACGTCATATTTTCCTCTATTTCAATGAAAAAATACCAAACAGCATGAAATAATTTTGTAATGAATGAAAAGCTGGCATTTCGCTCTTTTTATACATATTAATTTCATTATCCAAGATGCTGTCCAAGCGGAGAACGTTGCGTTTAAAATTTGATAGAAAACACAACTTGCTTTATCGTCACATGGCCGTCGCCATGTGCTTCTAACACGATCTTCGATAAAATGTTATTCTGTTGGAATGGTCCATCGGATGATAATTTTTAAAATATTTTTCGGTTGCTTCTATCATAGAAATGGAGTCATTAAAAAGATTTCGATAGGGAAGTCCGAATTTCATAAAACGACAATTTAGATCAGAACTTCGACAATCAACAAAGGAGGTGACTTGTTCAAGGGACTGGCGCCGTCAGTCATTTCGCATAGTCGCAAGCTTGTACAGAAAAGATCATAGGCATGCAATATACGAAATGAGAGCTTATGGACTTTACTTTCAATGCGTATTCATGGATTCTTTGGATTCTCTCATACTTTTTGTGAAATCAAGAATTATTTACAGTTTGTTCGTCGGACAATTCAAAATGGCGCCAAGATTAATTTGGTCGAAATACCAGTTTTAGGGAAAATATGGGCTTCTCAGTCCAACACGATTGTAATGAATAGAATACATTAATTTTTGTGACTTCAGCAACGTATACACAACTATGTAGGTTCTGAGGTATTCATGATTTAAAGAATTTACACAGTAAAAATGAGATTCCACCAAGGGAGGTAAGGGGGAAGATAACTCATGAACAATATATCTCGTCTACAACGGGTGACCAAGAAATATACTCTGTTAGCACCCGGCTACATCGCGTTCTTGTCAGTTTAGTTTTATACCCTTCAATGGTTGCTTTAGGTTGCCATAGGATTCTGTTTTTGAACCTTTGGCCGTGAGGATACCACTGAATCATAGGTGGTATATCTCCATGTAAGGCCATAGGAGAATTAACACAGCTGGATCCCACTGATGAATCGGAATCCGTGGACTACAGGGCCTCTAGGCTGGTGGTAATGATCCTGTGTTTAAGAGGGACTATAATGGTCCCCATGTGCTACTAATAAAGAATTTTGTATTCATATACTAACACTCTCTTTTTCATTCTTGTTTTATTTCTCTGACACCCCCACCCCCCTCCTTTCTTGCCTCCACTGCCCCTCATACTTCCCCCTTTTTTTGTGAAAACAGGCTTCAAAGCATAGGCTTCATCCTTGATGAAATCTTGTTTCAATCATTTGCTCTATCCCTGATGAAATCATGTTTCAGATAATTTGCTTTGCACTTTGAGAGATCTAGTTTCACCTCATTTACTTTTTCCTTGGTGAAATCTTATTTCATCCATTTTATTTCATCCATGATGAAGCCATCTGTCTTTTGTATCACATTCTTTTTTTTCATTTCATTCAGTTTTAGTCCTTGACGTAAATTTTGCAGGTTTTCCATGGCTAAATCTAGAGTTAGTTGTTTCAGGGGTTGGTGAAACAATAATGATGATAAGAATGATAGTAAGAATGATGATGATGATGTTGATTAATAGTCATGATTATTTTTTTGTCTGGGACACAGAATGATGATAAGAATGATAGTAATAATGATGATGATGTTGATTATATTCATTATGATTTTTGCTTGTCTGGGCTAGAGCTTTTCCAGTCTAAATGCGAAAAGAGAACCTACTGCGATAGTTTTTGTGAGAACAATGGCACCTGCACTGAGGAGCAGACTGGTGGTAAATGCACTTGTCTCCCTGGCTACACGGGCTCCCAGTGTCAGCATCTTGTAGACCACTGCTCCAGCTCTCCATGTCCGATAGGTGCCACCTGTCAAAGCAGTCTCACTGGCTATACATGTGACTGCCCACAAGGGTACACAGGTAGGCTTCTTTTTTTCCCTTCTGACTCAATGATTGGGCTCTTTCATTCAGTTTCTTTGGAAAAAAAAGTCTGTGTGTGAATGTGTGAGTATGTGTGTGTGTGTGTGTGTGTGTGTGTGTGTGTGTGTGTGTGTGTGTGCTTTTTTCAATGTGTTTATTGAGTGTTGATGGTTTTTACTACACATTCAGTGTGTGCTTTTTTTTTTTGCAAATTGTCTTTTTTATGCTGTTTGAAGATATGTCTAATTTGTTTCTTCCTGAGGTGAGAAACTGGATAGAATAATGTGTTTAGTACATTACTTGGGTGATAATATATATGATTTAAACAAAAGAATAAGTGTCTAATTTTATGTCTGATGGATGGGGGCCGGAATAGCTCAGTGATAGAGCGCCGGACTCATAATCTTGGTGATCCTGAGGTTGCGGGTTTGAATCTCCGTCAGGCTGTTTTGGTGCAGGGGGATTTTTCCCTCAGAGTTAACATTGGTTCTGACTCCATTTCCCATACAGTCCTTTGAATGAGACTATAAACTGAGGTTCCATGTGTGAACGCAAGCATAACATCTTGCACACACGTAAAATCCCATCACCAACTTTCGGAAGAGAAGGCCAATTTGGCCGTTGGTATGGATGACACGTTACACATAGCATGAACCTTCATGGAAGTTGGAGTATGGCTGCCTTAATGGCGGGATTATGAAAATAAAAAAAAATAAAAAAAACGGTCAGACACACAAAACTCCACTCCCTTTGTTGGGTAGATGGGATTAATCCTTGCCTGTCTATACAGGGAGTGTCCGCAGGAATGTCAGCCTGCGTATGCAGAAGAAGAAGAAGAAATGTATGATGGATGTTTATTTGTTGGCTGTGAATTTGTTTCATTCCCAGTATGATTGACAGAGCTATGAATTAGAAATAATGTGTCTAGATGAACAAGTCTGCTCATATTGCTAGTTTATAGTGAAGATTGAACACTTAGATTTCCTTCTTCGGAGCTACCTGGTACCCTTCATCACCTCTTCCAGTGTCAGTGTGTGTGTGCACTACCCTTGTCATTTGGAAAGCTTCAGCGGTAATATCTGGCCCTCAGGTAACTAAAACAGTTTAAAATTGTAAAGAGGCAGAGAGACATAAAAAAACAACAAGAAAGGCAGCTTTTGCTCCTGTGGTCAAATAATGAACCTGTTACTGCTTTCTGATAGTAACAAAAACTACAATCTTCATTTATTTGGATACAGTTGAAGAAACCATATTGTCATTTGGATACCACAAACTTTCTTGCAATAATCTGTGTGTGTGTGTGTGTGTGTGTGTGTGTGTGTTTAGCATCAACCTCATATCCTTGCATGGAAATGGATATCAAATGTTTGTCTAATTTACAGTGTGACATTTCTTATAAAGATTTATTTCAACAATAGTTAAACACTGTAGCATGTTCTAATGTGGTCTGACCATTACTGTATAATAGTTATGTTTCAATGAAGAAGAAAAAAATTTGGCTTAGTCACAATTTAAACATTTGTGACACAACACAGGAAAAGGAGGACAAAAGTGCAGTTAGGCATTCTCTGTTATGGGTAAAAGTAACTGGAGAGTGTCTAAATTGTACATATTGACTTTTCTTTTATTCCTTCATCTCATATGTTAAAAGGTCACTTGAATTTATCATGCTTTTTTTCAATACCAAACACATAGGAAAACAAAGAAATTAGATTCCAGGGTATTATGTGAAAGGAAGCTGCAACTTTTTGTGACCTAATTATTTCCCAATGTTATTATCAGAATATCATACGCCTTAGGAACAAAAAATACAAAGATATTATAGTTCTGGTTTCATGTCTTATTTCAGAAATATTCAGCTTTTAGGAAATGTGAAAGAAAAAGAAAGAAAAAGTTATAATAAAAAAGCAAATGAAAATAACAATGGAAAATTTTGAGTTTGAGCCTTCATTTTGCATTTTTTTTTAACATTTTGTTAAAACATTACGGAGAAATTAGTTTTAGTTGTAAGCTTGAAGCTGTATGTCAAAGTACACAGTATTCTGTACATTTGAAGATGGCTTATTTTCATCTGCAGTTATAAATGTGTTTCCATGAAGCTATGTTTTGCATGTAAACTTTTATATGCAGGCTTTTTGTGAATTTGTGTGCAGGGGATGATTGTGGTGAATATGTTGACTACTGTGTTTCAAACCCTTGCAACCATGCAGGATCATGTAAGAAGCGCTTAAATGGATATAAGTGTCATTGTGAAGCAGGCTTCACAGGACAGCACTGTGAGGTTTGTACATAGCATGTATGTTGAGTATCTGCTTCATGAGTGAACTTACATGTTTTGTGTTGTGAAACATAACAATAGAAGTAACTGTGTTTTTTTGATGGACAGTCTGTCCAGTTAGTCAGCCAGCTGGTGCATGTATGGCCTGTCTTGAGAACTGTTGTATTAGTTTCAAGCATTGTTGCTGCTATTGCATTTTGCAGTAAAGATGTGTGTTTCATGTTATGCATTGTGTATGATGAATGGCAAGTAGATTTTATATGGTGAATTTCAAGATTTGATTCATCTGAAAGGGGATAACTGGAATAAAGAAAAAATACAAAGACTCAAAATGAATGAATTTTAATAATGTAGATTATCTTTAAAATCATGTTGTGAATTTAGTGCTGAGCATGGTTATGGATGCCCTACATGAAATGTAATGAAAGACATAAAAAAAAATCATAAAGCAGCATGTGTACAGTCTTACATGATTTTCTTGAAAATTGACTGGGTCCAAGTAAAGATTTCTATGAACAAAAGATGCTGCATAGAGTCATTGGTCATGTGACTACAAATTGTGGATAGTTTTCTGGTGGAAGAAGATTGTTTTGATCGGCTATGAATTATGACTGATGTAAATGGAGCGGTAAATGAGTCCTGCAGTAAGTTCATAATCGCTGGTTTCACTGACATTAGTCTTTGGGTGTGACAGGAGGAGGTCGACGAATGCCAGAGTAATCCATGTTTGCATGATGGAATGTGCACTGACAAAGTGAATGGCTTCACTTGCGACTGCAAGCCCGGCTGGACTGGGGTCTGAATGTGAGGACATGGTGAAGCTTTGCGAAGCTGACACATGTCATGAGGGAGCCACTTGTGTCAACCTCTTCAATGACTACTATTGCAAGTAATAGTTTGCACACCACACACATTCACAAATACACATACACATGCACACCTATATGCATAAAAACATGTACACAGACACACCGGTGACAATTAATTCCTGAAAATTAGGAGGTCAGACTCAGTACAAAGAAAACTTGTTTCCAAATTTTTAGGTGGGTCACAAAATTAGTTGCAGGGCAAACTTTTTAACGCTAGAAAATGTACCAACCACAACACAACACACACACACACACACACACACACACACACACACACACACACACATATAAGCAAGCTGTGACTAGCTCACACACATAAACACACAGAGAAAGAGAATGAGACAGAAATGGATACGAAAAGAGGTGCTAGTAAAACACTCCAGATTGTACTAAATATTTATTCAGATTCAAGCTCAAGAGTAAGTAAGCTGTTATTGGCTAAAGTGAATAAAGTGAGTACCAACACTATCAGGATTTTAACAGTGAAACCTGATATATGGGATGTTCTCTTCAATTATCATCATAGTGTAGCCTATGCTAACAGTACATTTCTTGGTTACCTGTCGTAGACGAAATATTTTGTTCAAGAGTTGGCTTCCCCCTTACCTCATTTGATTGATGAATCTTGATTTTTTTTTGGTGTAAACTCTTTAAATTATGAATACCTCAGAACCTACATAGTTGTATATACATCACTGAAGTCACAAAATTAATGTATTTTATTCGTTACAACTGTACTGGGCCAAGAAGCCCATATTTTCTCAAAACTGGCATTTTGCACAGTTAATTTTGGCGCCACTTTGATTTGTCTGACAAACAAACCTTGAATAATTCTTGATTTCACAAAAAGTATGAGTAGAACGGAAGAACCCGAAAATACACATAGAACGTAAAGTCCATAAGCTGTCATTTCGTATATTGCATGCCTAGGATCTTTTCCGCACAGGCTTGCGACTATACGAAATGACTGACGGGGCTGGCCTCCCTTGAGCAAGTCGCCTTCTTCGTTCATTGTCGGACTTTTGATCTAAATTGTCATTTTTATAAAATTCGGACTTCCCGGTCAGAATCTTGTTAATGACTCCATTTCTATGATAGATGCAACTAAAAATGTATAAAAATTATCATCCGATGGACCATTTCAACAGAGTAATATTTAATTGAAAATCGTATCAAAACCACATGTTGACGGCCACATGGCGAGGAAAGTCAGTTGTGTTTTCTATCAATTTTCTAAAACAAAGTTCTCTGCTCAGATACCGTTTTGGATAATGAAATTTATATGTATAAAAGAGTGAAGTGCCAGCTATTCGTTCATTACAAAATTATTTCACGGTTTGGTATTTCTGATCGAAATAGAGAACAATATGACATAGACACCTTATAAGTGGGTTCACTCTCCAACTTAAATCATCAGTAATTTAAGACAGCAACAAAGTTGTCAAATGTGACTTAGTGCATTTTATTCCTTGCGCTCTAAGGTTTTCATCGATATTAGATATGTTTGAATACTTTGAACGGACGGCGAGCCAGACAACACTGAAGCTGCAATAGATAGCACAAATTCCTGTCGGTTCCCATCTGGCGAGGCTGTTTTGACTGCAGCAGTGTGTTTCTGGCTTTGCGGCCCGGCTCACACTACATGTTTAGAGGTGCTGTGCGTGAGACAGTGTGCCCTGAGAATGCAGAGAGTGTGCTCAGAGTGCTCAGTGAGAGAGTGTGCTCCCAGGGCAGTGTTCCTGGTTTGAGCTCCTTGTCATGGAAGGGAAATAAATGGGAGATAAACTCCACTTTGTCCTCTGCATCTTCTTGGCTGGCTGCTGTCCCTTGGCTCCTGCATTTATCACCATCTGTCTGTCTTCACCTGCACACCCCTTACCCCTCCACATCATCACAACTGGTGCTGCGAGCAGGCTGCGAGTAGGATAGAAGATAGAAGGGACCAAGAAGAAGACAGCCCAAGAAGAATAACTCAGCAGAATGGGATGGAGGAACCAAAGAACACGGGACACCATGGCCAACAAAAGCCAAGAGGTTGAAAATGTAGGCAACCAAGAATGCCAACTGCCCCTACCTCTGTACCCTCTGCATCTACGTCAGCTTCCCAAATTCACAGGTAACGAGAGCAGCAGGGAAGTGGACAACTTCATCCAGGTGTCCAGGCTTGCCCTACACCTGCAGTGCCTGGATGATAGGACAGCCGCCCTCTGGCTGATTGCTGCCCTAGATGGCCGAGCTCGCCAGGCTATTAGGCTGCCAGTGACAGAGGTGGACTCCCCAGCCAAGATCTTTACCATCTTGGATGAGAACTGGAGGGAGCAGCATGATGTTGTCACCCTGGCCTTGGCATTCTTCACCAGGCAACAGGTTCAGGACAAAACCATCTGGGAGTATGCCTCCCATCTCCAGTACGTCTGGAGGAAAGTCAACCAGGCTGGGGATGGACTGTTGCCTGCAACCCCACTTTGGGAGGCCTTCAGCCATTGCTTACGACTAGCTGCACTCTGCAAGGATGTCCGGTATTTTGTCTGGGACCATCCTACCAGCACCGCCTTTGAAGAGGCAAGGAAGTAAGCCCAAAGGTGAATGCAGGACTGCAGTGCTAACAGCGATATCCTACACCACACAGTTGGCACTGCTACTGTTGCCTAGCTTCAAACCCAGCTGGCAGCACTCTCAGCCAAAGTCACCAGCATGAGGCAGGAAATGCAGCAGCCACAATTGTAATTATGATATTGAGTCAAATTTTGACGTTTCTGTTCCAAAAGGAACTTTCCCTGGTAAGAAATGCCATTTTTAATGTGTTGTTGGTTGCGCAAGGAACACTCCTCCCTTCCTTTTTCTACCCCTATCACCTCCTTTCCCTTTTAGGGAAGATGGAGTCATCCTTTTTTGAGGTGACCCTGTCCGACAAGGTTTCTCTCACTGCCTGTTCATCCAAGAAGATGTCTCTATGTCATGACACTTTAAATCAGACTATTGCCAATTCTGTGCTATAAGCTCACTCTCAGATATGACATGAGCACATCAAGAGCGATCACTCTGTGGATCTAGCTGGTAAAGGAGGCATGGTTAGCTCCCGTGCTTTCCCACTTTTTTTTTATGTGGATCCTGATGATATGGTGATGTTCCATGCCCAGTAGGAGCAAGGCATTTGTTTAGACTGGTAAGTATATTGTTAAACTACATTTTAATAGGAAAATTTCTTTCTAGGGACTTTAAATCCAGCAGAATATTCATTCGAAAAATTTGTATACCTATGTAAAACACTATATGATAATTCGGTTGCAGATCCAAACAAACAAAAGACTCTTTACTTTCAGTCATTGTGTCAATGAATTTGCCTTGCAGCTGTCCTCCCAACACAGTGGGCAAGACTTGCAGCAGTGTGTCCAGCATCTGCAACATTACCAAGCCTTGTCTGCATGGCAGTACCTGTTATGAGAACAATGGTGCCGCCACTTGTGAATGCAGTGAAGGTGAACTGTTGAGACCTCCAGTTTTGTATCGTTTTTCTTTGACTTGTATATTTTAGATATTGCTCTGTTTTGTTGAATGTGTGCAATAAACAGGGATGTCACCCTTGTTATTCTTTGATTTTGATAACTCTATTTTTTATTGCTTATGTTTTCACAATATTAAGATATTGCTTCTCTTAACACAGCAAAAGAATGACTTACTGGAATATTTTACAGAACACATATTTTACAATATTATGATATTATATGACCTTCCATGAGATAAGAATAACGTGGTGACAGCCCTGATGTGGCCCTTTGCGGTTGGCTGGGTTATAAGCAACATTATCTTATCTTATCTTATGATATAAGAATGAATTACTCAATTTTGTTGTTGTTGTAATTTTACATTATCTACCACAGCAAAAGGTGAATGACTTTATCATTATACATTCATTGAATGTATTCATAGTAAGGTGATATTTCACTACCTATCTTAGCACACAAGTAAAGAAATAAGACTGTTGAAAATGTGTTCATTGCACTGTGATGTTATACCACCTTCATACTATAGCACGAAAAAAAGAATGACTCAGTCTCTCATTGACTATGTTTTTCACAACACTGTGATAGTACACCACCTTCTGTGGCATGAGCATGAATGTCTCAGGTTTTTTTTAATTAATATGTGTTCAGAGTGTTGTGATGTTACATGACCAAATAAAGCACAAGAATAAGTGACCATATCTTTTATTAAATGTATTTGAAGAATGTCACATTTGTCAGTTGAAATAGCCAAGAACAAAAATGGGTCCTGCAGAGCAACAGAACAGGTCATGTTTTCAAATTGATGTTGTTATTTAATAACTTAGATGTCTCCTACATTCCAAGAACTAGATATTGACAACAGACAACATGAAAATGAAACAAAAATTATTGTGTTATTCTTTTTTTCATTGTGTGGTCAAGATGCTTTTCTATTTGCTTCACTGTGTCCATATGATTGTTGAAATTTCTGGTGCTAAGTAGCATTTTTTTCCTCAAAATGTTTGTTTTAAAAAACTGAAAAAGAAATGTTAATCTGGCATTTACTAAAAAAAAAAAAAAAACGGCAAGATTTCCAAACTTGTAGCACTTTCTTTTGATTCAGTCTCCATTTTGCATTGGTTTGAAATTGTGTGTGTGTGTGTAATGTTCAGTCAACAGCTTTAATTCAAGCAGAAATGCAAGGAACATTATCTCTTATACTACTTTATGCACATGTTGCAAGTTGTTTTCTAATGCAGACATAAATAGGCTGACAAGATTCCCCTCCAGCCTCGTATGATAGAGAGCACCTTGGTATCATGTCTACGGAAATCAGAAATGGTCTAAAAAAAAAAAAGTGAAAAAAAAAACCAAGGGAACACTTTCCCCATGTCAGTAGCATGGCTCTTACAAGTCTGAATAAATTACAAAGTAACCAGATGCATTAACCTATAGTTTGAATAAATCGCAAAGTAACCAGATGCATATACCTATTTGCCTCATCACTCATAGGTTAACTGCAGTATGTCCATCTGAAAACTAACGCTTTATAGGAAGAAACTCTTGGGGAAGCTTGACAGCAAAAGGTCTTTGGACAAATGTTCGGGCCCTAAAACCTTTACACTGTTAGAGGGCAGGGCATTGAAGACACTTAAATGCCCTTATGTCATCAGAATTTCTTCTTTTGTTTAGGGTACTGGATTCAAACATGCACCTTCTTGATAGGTGTTTGTCTCAAGACATTGCCTTTTTAGATGGATGTCTTGCCCTCATCACTATAAGACACCGGCTCAGAGTTGAGAAATTAAAAAACCTTATGATGATCACTTTTATTCCTCCTCAACCAGGTCAAGCTGGAATTCTTTCTAGCTGCCTCTGCCATTGTCTTTAGGGTTCTGGTCCTCTAAGCAGAAATTGTGGGTTGTTTCATGAGATCATAGGAGGATGAGTCTACAGCCTCCCATGATCCAAGTTCTGTGGTGAAGACTTTGGCTTAGAAGCCAGATTCCCTCGAGCTGCTAACTAGATTGGTGTTCTTCTCAATCATGCTGATGTGAGCTTGCTCAATTCTGCTTTCATGTATCACAGTGAGTTCAATCACAATCATTTGTTTTGATGAATATCCAATTTCACGCCTTTCTTCCTGATGATCTCTAGATACTTTTCTCATGCAGGAAGGTCGGGTTGTGCATTTCAAGTCATCCACTCTCACCCTGTAAACCCCTCCTCTTAATGTCACAACGGATTTAGACGTTAGTTTGTGGCCTCCTGCGCTTAAGAATGTTATTGCTGAAGCTTCTGGTAGTGTAATCATCTTCTGGCAATGGTTAGTGCATGTGTAATCACTTTAAGAACTTGGCTGTTTCTCAATGTGTACCCTCCCTGGGTTAGTGCCGCTTTACGTGAACTCGGGCCATGTTCCACCCTTTGTTTGTCCTGACAGAAAGGAGGCATAGAATCATTGATTTCCCCCATTCCACCAGGTTTGAATTCGAGAATAGGAAGTCGCACACAGATCAGAAGATGGAAGTTTATCCTAAAAGGTGCCATGTACCATATTTCATTCCAGCCAAGACTTCTTTTGAGTGCGTTTTCCTGAGTTGTCCCCTCTGCACCTGTTGGCCTTGCTGGACTGCCCTGTAGGTTATCGTAATATACCTGCATAACATGAACACACAGGGGTGCCGTCTGAACATTACAAGTTTGTTGGTGTTAGATTATGAATAATGGTTTGAAAATATAAAACTGTAAAACATGAAAAGAAGTATGGTACCAATTTATGTTGTGATGGGAAACAAGTGTATGTTCTTTACATACATTAGATATGTTCAATTATTTTTCAGAGCTCATGGGTGAGGGTTGTCATATCTGGCGAGATGTGTGCAATGAAACTCACCCTCAGTGTCAAAATGGTGCCACATGCAGTGTTTCTCAGGGCAGTTTCTCGTGTGAATGTCCACCTGGTAAGATTTTCAGCTTGACACACAGGTCTTGAAAAAGCAAAGAAATGATTCATTCATACTTTACCATAGCGCAGTTGAAAAAAATTAAAACAGTCATTTTACGGTCTCCTTAGTCAGCTGGGCTATAAGCAACCAGACTTTAGGAAGGTTTATTCATGATTTTAAATGCAGCTAAAGTAACAGAGAAATTCTCCATTCTTTGTTATCAGATAAAAATAATTTGTGACATTTTTCATTATGTTACTCTTTTGTCTTTTTTTTATTGCTTTTTTTTTTCTGTTCCGTTTGAACTGTATTGTTGGTATCATTCCATAAGCTCCAATGGCAGGTGATGCTTTTCCAAGATAAATGTATGAGCATGTCTGATCTATCTGTTTGAAAATGTCCCATTATTTTTTTCTTCATTGAAAAAGACTATCTTTATTTTCAGGCTACAAAGGCAGATTATGTGAAGAAAACATCAATGATTGTGAGGAGAACGATTGTCCTGCTGGTTGGACGTGCACGGACATGGTGAACAAGTACTGCTGTCGATGTCCAGTGGGGGAAGCTTGTGAAAAAGGTACAATGTATTTTCTGAGCTTGCATATGTAGCTACGGTCCAATTATAAACTGTAAGTATACAAAAGGTCTGGTCGGACTGAGTAAGGCAACTTTTTACAAACTTTTTTTTTTTTTCAGTTGTGTGTTTGAATGTGTGTGTGTGTGTGTGTGTGTGTGTGTGTGTGTGTGTGTGTGTACACTGTATGATCAGCTTGAGCTTTTATAGGGTGGATTTTATTGCTTGATCATTGAATCTGGCACAGTGACAGACATTGACAAGAACCATTGCAAACCTTCACTTTTAAGGAAATCTTATATGAGGAATGTGATATTTGATAATGAACAAATGGAGCCAAGATGAAGTGTTTGTCTTTAATATGTTCTTTACTGCACAAAGTTGGAACCGCCAAGAGTTGTTTCCATTGGGTCCTCTACTAAGGCCCAACATTCTGTGAATAAGCATGCATTATACCACAACTCATCCCTTTAGGGGTGTGTAATAGTATTCCATTCTATAGTACATACAGTACCAATGCGATGTTGCACAGCTACCACTCATATAGACAATGACTATAATGTTCACGCATGCGCATTGCTTTCTGGGAAATCCAGCCAACGGCCAATGCGATGGTTTCAAGCCTTCTAGCTTGTAATACAAAAAAGTATTAAATGCTTATTAGTTGAACTGATTCCTGTCATGTGTATGACGACAACATATTACAAGGTGTGAAATCCATCAAAATAACAAACATAAATATTTGCTGAAAACTTGTACATTCAGTCTTACACTTCCCCAATTCCATGTCCTTTTCCCCATCTTTTTTAGTCCAATGATCAGCTTTTGTATGTTTAGTTTACATAATTGAAAGAAACGGTTAGCACAGTTATATGACACTGTTATTCACTGTTCAAACTTTGAGTGTCCCACGAAAAATTGTAGTTCTCTTATCTGCATTAGAATAGTTGCTGTTGTTGTTGTTGTCGGTTTTTAGCCTGTTTCTCACAATATTTTCATTTGGCAGTATGAAAAGTTGTGGAAAAGTGTGTTCTTCAACTACAGATACAGTTTAAGACCTAAGGAAATAGATGGTTAAGAAAGAAAGAGTAAGTGGGAAAATTTGGGCAGGCATGATAAAAGACAGTTTTTAGGCACTGAAAATTGTCCAGAAGTCTGGGTCCAAACGTATATGCTATTTGTGCTGAAATTATTAAAAGCAAATCAACAAGCAAAAAAAAGAAAGGATTTACTATAGTAAATCAAATTGTCAATACACTGAAGGTGAAAAAAACTGGTACAAAAATCATGATTAGATCAGCAGTATTGGTACATAAAACATGACTAAATCAGCAGATGTCAAAAGTAGCACAAGATCAGGAGCAAAAATGCCAGGCAGTGAGATTACATGTGGCGTAGTTAATATAACTGTTCGTACACTTCCTATTGACTTTTATTTTTTCCTCCCAGACAGGCAAACCATATGGGTCATTCTCAGACCTGTTTGGGTGAGCACTTGCCTATTGTTCAGTGTGTGTTCTTATGTAGTCTCAAGGTAGATGAGCTGTAAGGGCCTTTCTCACGTCTGCCTAGGCACCCTTTTACAGGTCAAGTTCTACATATGATAAGCCAGCCTGATTCTGTGCTGAGTTGGCCTGATGTATTGGTGACTGCAGGGTCTGCAGATAGAGATGCAGCTCTGGCTGTGGTCTGCTGTTGGTGTGGCTGCTGCGTGGGAGATGTAGCATGCTGCAGGTTTGCTGACGGAGGAGAGCCAGAGGGCACCATTGTGTCAGTGGTGGTGATGTTCTGTGATGTAGGTATTATATCTTCAGGCATGGCCAGAAGGTGTAACCTGATGTGTAGAACAGTATTGTGGGCTGTCTTAGTTGTAGCCACAACCTGCCCTGTTTTGTTCACATCTTTAATGAACATAATTTCCCCATTTTGCAGTCGGGATACCCCCTACTCCACATGGTGTTTGTTGAAGGCTGTCAGTTGCTGTGCCATTGTAGTGCTCTCTTTCTGATGTAGAAGAACGTGGTCTGGAGTTGAATGGAGCTGGAAGAATCGGGATTATGGTTTTCAGTTTTCATCCCACTGGGGGAGAAATCATTCTGCAGTGTGGTGGCCTTGGAGAGTAGTAGAGCTGCGCAAAGTTCATTGGATTTTTGAGACATCTATTTTGCAGTTTGTATAGCTCTCTCCTCTTCTGTTTTACTCTGGTGATACCTGTGGGACTTGGTGGTGTGGGTAAAGCCCTACTCTGCTGCAAAAGGAACTCTGTGCTTGCAAGTGTGGCCTGTTGTCCAAGACTACTACGTCTGGAATGGCGTGTACACCCAGAGTGATTTTTACCATTGTGATGGTGTGTGCATTGGATTGATTTACCAGGGAGCATATCGGGATCTGTCTTGAGTAGCAGGCGATGATGATGTATATATGGGCCTTCAGGCAAAGAATTGTTTTAAAGATGAAGAAGCTCCATGGCGCATTCCATGTCATGTACTGCTCACAATGAAGCATGTTCTTATAGAATGTTGGGATTTGTATGATATCAGACATAAACACTTTACAGCAGACTTCATGAGAATCTTGTTAAAAATGCCCGACTCGGTGTGATTTTTGAATTTGTGAAAGAGATCAACATTTTTCATCTGAGCTAAGATTTTAATATAATCTCTGGTGTAGTTTTAGAAGGTGTGTTTTAATGAGTTGTATTGATGTGTCTTTCTTTTATATGACTTGTGAGTTGACTTCAGCATGGTGACATCCGGATATGGCCCTTTGAGGTCAACTGGGCTATAAGCTATCTCACTCAATTACTACTGCTTTAAGAAAGTAATTTTATCTAGCATTTTCATATATCTGCATCAGTATATCTGTTGTTCAAAGAAAATATTTTCTTGGAACCCAGTTTGCACATGCTATGCCTGCACATGCTTTAAGATTATGTCAGGCTTTATATAGCTCATTTTTCCCCGAAGATGGAGTATGGCTGCCTTAATGGCGGGATGAAAAATGGTCATACACACAAAACTCCACTGCCTGTTTATACAGGGAGTCTCCGCAGGAGTATCAGCCTGTGTACGCAGAAAGAAAGAAAATATAGCTCATTTTAGCAATTAGTTAAATTTTCTTTTTCTGCAAATATACTGTCACCAGCAGTTTCTGGTTTGGTTTATGATTCCTTTTTCAGATAGATGCTTTTGATTCATTATTGTGTGTGCGTGCAGTGTGTGCGTATGCGCATACGCGTGTGTGTGTAAGTGTGTGTGTGTTTGTGTTTATGTGTGTGTGTGTGTATAAGTATTGACTTTGTTTATTTGATCTATCTTTGTTATTTTAATCCAGATATTGATCGGAATTTTGACTTGTACTTTTCACACAAGTCCACCATGGCCGCCTTGCCATGTCCAGTTCACTTAAAAGGAAGAGGCTTCACCATCACTATGTGGCTCCAGTACTGCAAAAAGCAAGATAATGGCACTTTCTTCACAATGTATAAAGTGAAGTGAGTTGGATTTTTTCACATTCACATTTTTGTTGCAGTTCTTTTAGACATAGAAGTAAGTACTTTAGCCAGACAGGAAGTTGTTGAAACTTTGTTTTAATGAAGCAAAAGACAGGAAAGTGCTTCCTTGCTCTGGCATTGGTCATTAAAATAATAAAATTCTGCAGAATCCTCTCTCTCTCTCTTTCTCTCTCTCTCTGTATACATATATATATATATATATATATTTGTTAAAAGGTAAGGCTTAAAATTCTATCTACAGCGCTGTTTCATGCGATTGCAATCGTCAGGATGTGATGGGTCAGTGCTGCCGGTGTTTTATAACTGCTTGTGTTGTCTGTCATCACGTGCTGTCTGTGCTTTTCGTGTGTTTCTGATTCCTGTTCACTGATAGGAATTTCCACTTGTGCCTGCAGTTGTTAACCATTTCTATCCTGGTAATTAAAGTTGCCAGTTGTGGTTTGCATAGTATTATGTACTTTTCTGTTGAGCATAGGTTACATCTTTTTGAAATATTGTTGTATGGTGCTGCTCTTTTTATGATTTTCCAGGATATATTGTAGTCTATTTTTTTCTCTTTAAGCTTCCAGATGTATTTACTCAATTCTGTTTGGTTTTTGTATCTTTCTTTGTTAAATGACTGTTTGGGGTTTGCATATCTAGTTTTAAATTGGTTTTCAGTAATACCTATGTATGTTTCTTCTGCGTTCTCTGATGTTACAGTGGCTTGGTACACAATGTTGTTGTAGAGGCATTTGTTGCTCAGAGGGCACTGTTCTTTCTTGATGCAGTTGCAAGATTTCCTTTCATCACCCTCGTTTTTCTCTATATTGCTTTTCATTTTGTTGGTTGAATCAATGATGTTTTTAAGGTTGGGCATACATGAGTATGATAATTTGATGTTGCTTTTGTTAAATATCTTGGATAATTTGTGCTATTTTGGGAATGATGATGTTAGAATTCTAAAGAATTCTTTCCCTGTATTTGTTTTTACTCTTCCATCATATGGGGGGTTGTACCATATGATCTTCCTTTTCCTGTTCTTCTTGTGTCTGCTCATGTCATTATCTGGGTCATATTGTAGTTTGTAGTTGTAGCCACTTTTGTGTAACGCTTCTTGATATTCAGCTGCAGCGTTATTGAATGCTGTTTCATTACATGACAGGTTAGATAATCTCTTATTTATGCCTCTGGGTATTGTTTTTAGTATGGAAGGTGGATGGTTACTTTTGATATTTACATAGACAGGTGTGTCATTTGGTTTTTTGTATGGTTTATATATGTGCTGGTTGAGGTCTAACGTTATATCTAGGTAGTTCACTATCTTTTTATTTGCTTCTATAGTGATTTTTAGATTTTGGTTGTGGAAGATTTTACACAATTCTTTTTTCTTATTTTCAGTGTTTCTAGGGTTGCTGTTCAGCACAGCAAGGCCATCATCTCTGTACAGTCCGACTTGTTTTCCAAGTTTTTTTTTAATGTTAGATAGTATGAATAGTCCAACAAGTTCGCAAGTTTCGGCGCCATCATACGATCCCATTGTAATATCAAAAGTTGAATTCTTGCTTGCCCTCTTGGTCCAGAGAACACTGAACTCAATCTCTGGAAAAACACATACGAAGTCATACAATGGTTCAAGAAACTCAACAAACAAGAAAATACAGTTTTCATAACATTTGACATAGTAGACTTCTATCCATCTATAGATGAAGATCTACTCAACAAAGCTATAACATTTGCCAACAAATACACTGAAATATCAGGGTCAGAAATGGAAATCATTTTCCATACAAAGAAAACTCTACTACACAGCAAAAATGAAATCTGGACCAAGAGGGCAAGCAAGAATTCAACTTTTGATGTTACAATGGGATCGTATGATGGCGCCGAAACTTGCAAACTTGTCGGACTATTCATACTATCTAACATTAAAAAAAAACTTGGAAAACAAGTCGGACTGTACAGAGATGATGGCCTTGCTGCGCTGAACGGCAACCCGAGAAACATTGAAAATAAGAAAAAAGAATTGTGTAAAATCTTCCACAACCAAAATCTAAAAATCACTATAGAAGCAAATAAAAAGATAGTGAACTACCTAGATATAACGTTAGACCTCAACCAGCACATATATAAACCATACAAAAACCCAAATGACACACCTGTCTATGTAAATATCAAAAGTAACCATCCACCTTCCATACTAAAAACAATACCCAGAGGCATAAATAAGAGATTATCTAACCTGTCATGTAATGAAACAGCATTCAATAACGCTGCAGCTGAATATCAAGAAGCGTTACACAAAAGTGGCTACAACTACAAACTACAATATGACCCAGGTAATGACATGAGCAGACACAAGAAGAACAGGAAAAGGAAGATCATATGGTACAACCCCCCATATGATGGAAGAGTAAAAACGAATATAGGGAAAGAATTCTTTAGAATTCTAACATCACCATTCCCAAAAGAGCACAAATTATCCAAGATATTTAACAAAAGCAACATCAAATTATCATACTCATGTATGCCCAACCTTAAAAACATCATTGGTTCAACCAAAAAATGAAAAGCAGTATAGAGAAAAACGAGGGTGATGAAAGGAAATCTTGCAACTGCATCAAGAAAGAACAGTGCCCTCTGAGCAACAAATGCCTCTACAACAACATTGTGTACCAAGCCACTGTAACATCAGAGAACGCAGAAGAAACATACATAGGTATTACTGAAAACCAATTTAAAACTAGATATGCAAACCCCAAACAGTCATTTAACAAAGAAAGGTACAAAAACCAAACAGAATTGAGTAAATACATCTGGAAGCTTAAAGAGAAAAAAATAGACTACAATATATCCTGGAAAATCATAAAAAGAGCAGCACCATACAACAATATTTCAAAAAGATGTAACCTATGCTCAACAGAAAAGTACATAATACTATGCAAACCACAACTGGCAACTTCAAATACCAGGATAGAAATGGTTAACAACTGCAGGCACAAGTGGAAATTCCTATCAGTGGACAGGAATCAGAAACACACGAAAAACAGACAGCACGTGATGACAGACAACACAAGCAGTTATAAAACACCGGCAGCACTGACCCATCACATCCTGACGATTGCAATCGCATGAAACAGCGCTGTAGATAGAATTTTAAGCCTTACCTTTTAACAAATGTTGCTCCCAGTACGGTTTAGCATTTTAAAATCTTTATTGGTACTTACTACCATTATCTATATCTATAATATATATATATATATATATATATTTATATCCCAAAGAAAATGCACAAGAACAGCAAGCTGTCGTGGTTATAGTTGAAACTTTTGGCTTTATTTGCCTTCATCAGCAAATGACCTCCTCCCTGAGTGCCAGCAGGTAAGGCACTGAGGGAAGAGACAAAGATTTCAATATGATGTAATAAAACATATCATGCACTAGAATGATGCGTAACTCGACAGATTGTCACAGGTAGAAATTTGATGAATGAAAGCTGTGTGTGTGTGTGTGTGTGTGTGTGTGTGTGTGTGTGTAAGTGGAAAAAAGAAGAAGTGGAAAAAAGAAGGGAAAAAAGTGAAAAAAAAAGAGAAAAAATGGATCATAAAACCGCTTGGTTGTCTCCTTTGCTTTTTTATTTGTGTCCAATATTTCGGTCTCAAAAGGGACCTCCCTCTGGGATATGAAAGTTTAGCTATGTCTCAACACATATTTTCATTTTCAATTAAACCCCAGCACACAAGCACTAAAACCATCAGGTAGTATTACAGTTAAAACGTCAAGATAAAGTAATAATTAAGATGATAATACATGTATGTATGCATATATATATATATATAATATAGAGAGAGAGAGAGAGAGAGAGAGAACTTGTGAACTCATGACTTTAATGTGAGGCCTCCAGCCTATCCACATGAGACACGCAACATGAAATTTTGTTTATGCTATTGAAAATGAATGATTTATGTACAAAAATTTTCAAAAGGAAGGATGCTCATTTGGCGATAACAGAAGTAACAAACTTTGGTTTATAACATTTCATTTCAACTGTTCCTCACTAAAACGTAAGGCATAATGTACAAACATAGCAACATCTCTCATTATGACAGCATTTTCGTTTTGCAGTAGTGTCTTCAACTGGACAGGAAAGCTATCTTTATAGTGTTTATGAATATATTTTTCTCGTAATTTTTTTTAACTTGGACATTTTATAAGAAAATGTATTTCGGTTTCTTCTTCAGTGCAAAAAGGGCAGGTGGTTATTGCTGTAGTATCGGTATACTTTTTATTTGTTCGAAGCTCATTTACACCTAATCTGACTTTTACTAATGCCCTTCTGAATTTTGTAATTGTGATATAAGAGAGAGAGAGAGAGAGAGAGAGAGATGTTGTTGTCAATAAATAGGATTTAAAGTCAAGATATACACCAAAAAATATGAAATAATTTCTGATTAATCAGGGAAACCAGAGGGGTTCAAAATGCAGAATTCAGTAAAAGGAATCTTACTACTAAACGTAGCTTTTCTTACATTGCCTGCCTAAACAAGTGCCAGATTAACAAAAGGGCTGTCAGTGTTGACTATGCTCACCTTCAAGAAGGGCACCTAGTCCAAGGACAATGGGAGCTGTCACCAAAAATTGATCAGCAGATTTGTGCAAGTTTTGAACTATTTAAGAATCAGCTGGCACTTCTTTTCTTCAGAACTGTGGAATATGCATATGTAAACATTCTCTTTGAATTGATGGCAACAGCATCCACTACATATGGCATGGGAAATAGAGCAAGAGACTCAAATATCAGAAGCTGCTGATTTTATCTGGTCATGAAAAGGTTTATGTGAGCTGTGCCCTGGGTCTGGCACATCAACTTTAATGCAGTCCCGTTGAATATCCATCTGATGGAAATACCTGATTTCTCCTGGAAAGTGAATCAGCCAGAACGTTCCAAAAAGACTGGCAAAACAGCAGAAGAAAATTGACCCTAAAGTTCAAGGAGTAAGAATGAGTCCTTCCCCCATGTCCCCTTCTGGTTCCTGATGGAGGCAACTACTGTTGAGTTGCCTGAACAATGTGCAAGAACATCCTCTTCCAGCATGTAATCCTTAATCTCCTGAAACACTGCTCAAACTTCTGGAATATGAGTGTCGGGCTTTTGGTCCTGAAGGCACCAAGTGCTGCACTTCTGAAGCGGGAGGTACAGGAGGGAATCCTTCCCTGTGGTTCTTACATCTGTGCCAATGGCATAACTGCAGAGAGGAATTCAAAACATAGGTCTAGGTGAGAGCATGAAGGGTCACAGAGTTCTAAATTTTTTTATGCTGATAGACAAGGATTAGGATGATGATGATGATGATGATATGGAAGTCTGTTCTGGTGTAAGACTGCATGACATGGATGTACTCTGTGCATACTTTTATAATGTATCCTGACGTGGACCAGGCCCAAGATACACAGGCACCTGCAGTGTTGGTCAGGCATTTTGAACAATACTCTCAGAGGCGCATTCATTAAGTGGATGAAACTCAGCTGTATGGTTTCACTCTTCCCTATCAAGCCCGTAGCAAACTCAACTGGTTATGTGCCAGTCATGGGCTGGAAAATCGTACAAATATGTATTGCTATGATGGGAATCTTAATTTTAACCTCCCAACCTAGAATCTGGAACACCAATCACTTCACCATGTTGGCTGGTGAAATTAGGAACTTTGCCTAAAACCAGAGAAGAAAAGGAGACTTTTTGATGTTGGAATAGTCAAAAGTAAAGTCTCAGAGAAGTTTTTAGAAAGCAGAGTTTAAATGTCAAATTGGTGGATTCATCACACTATTTCAGTAAAGCTATCAAAGAATTCAGAATACTCATTCTTCAGAAGGAGAAAGCGTTGAATTTTTACATTCATGAAATTCATCAGAATCTTCTGCAGCACTGCTGTCATAAAAGAATGTGAATACTCATTCTTATGTGTCCTCACACTAAGTCCTAGTAATCAAACAGAGTCCTCCCCATGACAAGCCTGTCCCCCAAGCCAGAAGAAACTAAGAGCTGATGCCATCTCTTCCACAGGAGCTTCTTTCCTTGAAATTACACCTTGGATGGTACCTTGCAAAGGAAAGCCCTTGCCAGATGAAAGACAGTGACATCTCAACCCAGAATCATGTATGGGGCACACTGAGGACAAGAACAGCTGGTGAGAAGGGACAAAGAGCTGGCTACCCTCTGAAGATCTTGTTGATGCATTGAATGCAGTGCTCTGGTTTGAAACACTGGTCAGAGTCAACACCGGAGGATCAAGGACTTGAGACTGAAAAGACCAGCCCCAAAACATAAATTTTGAAGTTTTTCTCTAAATGGAAATTTTAAATGATTCACAGTTGTTCCGCAGCTTGAAAAGGAACACTTACTGCTTGAAACACAAATCTCGTTAGAACTGGAGCATGGACACCAATTCAAGCATGAAATCCAGTCGTATGAATCAGGAATGCTTGAAGATGGGCTCAACAGTGATCTAGAAGCAAAAGGAGACCTTGGACTAAACAACAAATTTTACCTGGTGGTTGCCAGTTCAAACACTGTCTGCTTATTCTCATGGAAATACAGCTAGATGGAGACAACACAAAAGATGCCTGAACTTCTGACTAAAATGCAAAGTCATCGGGCAACTTGAGGGGCTCTGTACCATGTAAAGTTGAACAAAAGAAAATGAGAGTCAGATGATGAGCATGTTTATCACTGAGGAAAGGAAAGAAAGTAAAGATGAGATCAATTTTTTTGTAATGACATGTGAATCAAGGTAAGTCACTCTGGGAGATGTAGCTCTGTCAAGGGATTGATCTATCTCCCCTTGCTGAAAATGTTGAAGGTTATCCTGATTGGTTGGGACACTGTTCATGTCGACTAGAAAAAGGTGCTTGTTTGGAAAAGTAAGCATGAGAAAAATGGAGAAAATGTGTTTAACAATGAAAACTTGTGCAAATACTACTGTTCTTTTGACATGTGGAGTAGAGAAATGAATGCTTTTTTTTAATTTGATTGTGCTAAGATGGCTGAATTGTGCTAAGATGGCTGAAGAGGGAGAGGGTGAAGGATGTGCAGGGGCAGGGAAAAGTCTTCTGTTTGTATTCTTTGATTGCTTTAACCCTATTGTTTTTTCTTGTTCTAGTGATCCCAACAGTTTGTCAGGGAAAGAAGAACTGATTCGATTGGACCAAGATGGGGCAACTGTATCACTGAACAATCAGACCATTCAAATCCAAACCCACCAAAATGTGGGCTACTCTATGGATTTACAGTGGCACTTCATTGCCCTAACATGGCATGAGACGGGCGTCCTCACCTTCTTCGTTGATACTGTTCGAATCGAACATAAAAATTCCAATCTGGCAATGCTTTTGGATATGAGGTCAGTATACCATGTATTTTGCACTCTATTCAGTTTATGTTTGCAGTACATTATTTATGGAGACTTACCACTTCCATTATCGTACTTGGTGTGGATATGCCCTCACAAATTAAGATGCCCCAAAAGTTGAGGAAGCTGAAACATTCTGCGTAGATGCTATCTAAACCTGGCTTGCCACCCTTGACTGAAGATCATTTCTGCATGGGCAGAGAGATCAAATCAGCTTTTTACAGCAAAACTCCTTTTGTTACACTTAGAAACAGGTTCATCTCTCCTGAGGTGTTCATATTTAAGTGCAAGTAACGCCTGAAACTTTCAAACCTGGATGTAACTCATTGAATACCGGCTCATCCAAGAATGGTTTCATATGATTAAGGCACGCAAACATTTTGCTTGACACGTGTCCTTTGTGAGAGGATGTAAAATCCATTACCACTCCAGACGAGTGGGGATTATCTTCCCCTGAAGCACAGTAAGAATTGGAAATGAATAGCCAAATGTATCTTAAATTTTCTGTGAAGCAAGTATACGCTTCATTTTCATTTTAAATGTTGTAAAGGAAGCAGGAATTCAAGTGAAAATCAGCAACCCAAGATAGGAAGAAAAAACAAGACAGAAAGAAAAGAGAAAAAAGGAAGGCTAAGGAGGGATGAGGAAAGCAGCCTTAAGTTTGTCCCAGGGTACATTAGAAAATGCAGACCTAATTATCATATCGACCATGTGCGGACTGCAAGTCCACTGCTAGGACTAAAATTAGGTTGTGTGCAGGCTATCACTGTGCAGGGCAATAGGCTTTTGGCAGTCTTGTGCAATCAGGGAAGGGTATCCAGAGCATAAAGTGTTGCCTAGGTCTCCCCAAGAGACTGTTTCAGATGTGCTGTAGCCAGCCCACAGTACTTCTTTTTCTTGCCAGTTTTTAATGAACCCTTTATCATTATAGTTATGTGGATTAAAGAGTCATAAAATCATGTGTCACTAAAAGAAAATTCATGTATAATTCATCATATTTGATATGACACAAATCATTGTTAATCTGCCTCCCAGTGTTGACATTTTTTCTTGGTTGATCTCAAAAAGAACACAAGCATGGACTACCCAAAGGATTATGCATTGTGTAAAATGGTCAATGTTTATAATGTGCAGTGTATGGATTGTGCTGGGGGGGCGCTATGATCAAGGTTTCTGTGGTACCATCAGCCATGTGACTCTTTATAATCGGATATTGGAATTTGATAATGAGTTGACTGTCACGGGTAATGTGCGGCCTGGTCATGTCTTCCCTGACGCTGTCATGGTGTGGGGCGAGTTTCTTCTATATCCAGGAGTTACTCGTGTCTATCCGTCTGGTGCTGATAAACATTGCCCTCCAGGATTGACTGAATATCCCACCTGCATCACGCCTGCTTCTGGTGAGTAGCAGTTGTTCTGTTTCTTCTGAATGATGTGTGCAGTAATTCTCACTCACACTCACACACACACACACACACACACACACACACACACACACACACACACACACACACACATACACACACAAAACAAACTTCTTACACCCCACTGGCACACACATGAAAGAAAGAAAAAGGGAAGGGAAACACACACACACACACACACACACACACACACACACACACACACACACACTTACTTTCTTATGCCCCACTGGTATACACGTGAAAGAAAGAAAAAGGGAACACGCATACACACACACACACACAGAGAACACACACACACACACACACACACACACACACACACAGAAACACACACACACACACACACACACACACATTCCTTTCACTTTCACTGTTGAAAGCAATATTTTTTTTATGAGAAGAAAGTCTTTCACTTGCGTGTTGGTCTCTAGAACAATTCTCCTATGGCGTATGAGTCCAGCTGGTCATGTAATTCCCACTCAAACTCATCTTTGCAGCACACCTCTAACACGTGTCAGTCGGCCACACCCCCTTCAGCGTCAGTCAGTTGCAAGCAAGCTCTGCTTGTTGCCCCCTATCAGTCTCTCACTCACACGGATTTCAATTCAGTCACTGCTAGTTTGCCCAGGGGCAACACCAACACACTCGCACACATCACGCTTGCCCCACGCTGGCTTGGCCAACTACTTGGCACGCGTCCAACACAGTCAGACTCTGTGGTAATTCGGTCAGGCTCTCCCTGTCATATAATTTTTCTTGGTCTGGGTGTTCTTCATCTGAATCAGGATCAACTGACCGTCTATTCAGTATTTCCAGCACCTACTCTGTGGTAAATGTACGGCGAGGCAGAGTACCTGAAGTGCTTGTTTGTGATGTCATAGTGAATCGAAAAGCAATTAGTATAAATGGAAAAAAAAAACACACTTAACTGAACAGCACTCTGACAAGGCAAATGGCTGTGAGTCAGGTCAGGGAATCCCCCAGCCATGACATTTATTGCTGGCTTTCTATCTCATCAAATTGGAGAGTGAGAGTATCGGGAGTTGGGTAACCGTAGTTGGTTGCATTTCGGTGACGTCGGCGGTGAGCCACGTGGTCGCAGAAATGCAACTTGGCAGCGTAATTCTTTTTTAAAAATGTTCCATAAGCATGTTTCATATCTATATCTCAGTTATTTGTATGAAAGGTTTGAATAATGATTAGTTGTTCTTTAAAGCTTGTTTTTTTCTGCCAAAAGAGGTTTTTTATTATTGAAATACTTTTCTTTAATTAAGTGACTGTTAGAAAACAAATGCAATAGGAAGAGACCGCACAACAAGTAACAAGATTGACATTAGAAATGACGGTTTAATGATACACCACATATGCCACAATTTCGCCATGTCAAATGAATTCATCAGATGCCTCAGTAAATCTGAAAGCAGCTGTGATAAGCACTTGAACAGAAAAAAAAGATTGAATACAAAACAAGCGAAGTAGCAAAACACAAGGAATGGAAGTGAAAAGATAAGTTGAAAAAGATTAAACAGTTTATTTTGTGACATTAGTATAGATTTATCATAGAGAAGACAACAAGAAGAAGATAGAAAGAAAGAAAATGGAAAAGAAAGCACCCTCATATCTCTTCTGAACTGTTTGCTTATTGCTTTGAAATGAAAAGTGCAAGTTGGCAGTTATACACATTGATGGGGAGAAGAATAGTTGTGTGTGTGTGTGTGTGTGTGTGTGTGTGTGTGTGTGTGTGTGTGTGTGTGTGTTTGGTTCCACTTCATTGCAAATCATCTCATCAGCTTTTAACACATCTGGCCTAAGCTCAGCAGAGAGTGGCCTTCAGTAGTCATGAGCGTCCATGTAAGAAATAATGATGTTTGACGATATTTAACAAACTTGCTATTTTTTTATGCATTCATTTTTTTGGGGGGGGGGGGGGGGGGGGGGGGGGGGTTGTAAGTTTGTTTGTTTTTTAATACAGATTAATTAGGAGACAAAGTATGCAATCATGAATCAAATAATTGTTTGTCAAGACTTGATGAAAGAATCAGTCTCTCAGACATTTCACAATTGGACACATGAAAAAGGTTGGTTTTAAGACCGTGAAGATTGTTTTTGCAATTCATTCTAACGTTTGAATGACAGAAATGCATTCAGATAAAATCAAGGCAAGATTTCTAATATTCACCTCTTAGTCATTTCAGGGGACAGTTGTCCAACTGAAGGCTTCTGTTTCAGGCAAGACCATGGTGAATGTTGTCCCCGGCACTTGTCCACAAGACATCGTAATGTACAGCCCCAATCGGGTTACACAAGTTCCTCGGTATGAGGTCAAATTCACTGGGGGAGCCAACAAGATAAGATTTTCTCTTCCATCAGGTATGAACTAAGAGTGTTTATTTTATGTCCTCTTTTGAACTGTCTAAATGGCTGTAGTCCCATGCCAGTTTATCCACCCATAGCCACACCAGGGGTCACCCAGTTGCATCCTCAGTATCAGCAGTCCATAGGGAGTCAAATATTGGGTTGCAGTGGAAACACTGCATCAGTGCCAAGTCACCACAGTGATGTTCAGTATTGTCCTTTGTCTGATTTAGGGCTCCAGTTTGCGCACCCCCAATTGACAACAATTATTGCTTAATCACAAAGCCAGTTGAGTGAGGTTTCCCTGTAGATGGAGCCGCAACATTCATCCACTGACAGACTCCATGAGCTTGCAGACATTAAAGACTTTGACACAGACTCACTATGGGCACAGATGTGAAAAGGGAATTAAACCCGAGGTCACACAAAGAGTAGGATATGAACAGCCTCAGATTAGGAGACCTTTTTCGTTTTTAATGATAATGAATGAGGATGATGTTGAAAGGAAAGGGGGAGGGAAAATAGAGATTGTGAGTGGGAAAGGGGTAGTCTGAATGAAATAAGTTCTGTGTTAATCTTGCTCATTGTCTGTCATCAGTCAATGTTTGTTTGTTTTCTGTCTTGCCTTCCTGTGCCACCTCAGTGGCGTTGTACCCATGCCGCTCATTCTTCCCACCCACCCCCCATCCACAGCCACAGTCTTGCCTGTCCTGCCACAGGCCCATCACTGGCAATCCATAGGGAGCAGTCAGCGTCAAGCCATCATGAGGTAACCCATCAGAGGAGATGTTGCACTGCTGCTGAGTCACTTTGGTGGCATTCAGTGGTGCCTGTTCTGATCTAACATATGCAGGACACCACCTAAGCCTCCCATCGATGACAGTATTTGCTCAACTCTTTGGAGACGGAGCCAGATGGACCAAGTAATATTGCTGTAATGGGCTATTTTCGACATTTAAAAATATTCAACATACTTACACAGAATGACAAAAACATACAAATTGTATGTCATTTGAAAGTTAACTATCTCGTCTTCTAAATGTTTTGACAGTTTTTTTTTCCATAGATGGTTCTATTCTTTGTTTTTTTATTTGTTGAAACATGTCACTAAATTCTTGACAAAAAAAAGTTTGAAAAACAGATTTAGTTTACTTATCAGGCATGCAATATCCATCAGCTAATCCACGTGGAAGAATTATGTTATTAATCCACACAGTAAAATTTCCTGAGTCATATGAAACAGTTTGAGGTCTTATGTTGCTATACACACTATGAAATGCAATGAGTATGGCCTGCACGCCACAAAGTTGACATTCAGCTTGTTTCAGAACAACACTGAAAAACTGCATTATCCACAGTTTACAGTGTAAGGGAAAGAACTGTACAGGAAAATGGTCATTCTAAAGGGTTGTTTATTTTCCCTTCATTAATTGGACATTGCTTAGTGTATCAAAAAGAAATTCAGAAACTTGCCGATGCTTAGACTTTGGCAAGTCATTTTGTTTTGGATATTTGCCGATGCTTAAGCTTTGGCACAATGCCAGTGAGTTAGAGATCCAGCATGAGTGGGCTTTCCCTCCATAGGGTACACCACACCCATCCAGCGACAGTCTCCATGAATTTGTTGACAGAGATGACCTCTCCAAAACCAAACCAAGGGCAAAGAGGTGGAGAGGTCACTGAAACTGAGATCAGGATGAGAGTGGGACAGGAAGGGACAGAGACTTTAAGACTTTTGTTTTAATGCTGAATGATGAGGATAAAGGTGATGCTATGGATTTCTATTCTGGTCTGAGACTACATGACAGGGCTATAGTCTGCACTTACCTTCATAATATATCCAGGTGTCAGCCAGGCTCGAAAGATACTAGTACTTGCAGTTTTGGTCAGGGAATTCGAGTAACACTCTCAGAGACTCATCCATTTAGTGGATGAAATTTGATTGTGTGGTCCCAGTCTTCCCAGCTGAGCCCACAGCAAACTCCAACTCTTGATAGGAGCCAGTCAGGACAGCAAAATCCCATGAATGGGTCTGATGGGAATCAAACCCATGACCTCCCAGAGAGGAGACCACACTGCTAACCACTTCATCATGGTGGCTGGCTATACTGGTACAAATCATGGTCATCTGTGTTGTTTTTTTTTTTTTAGTCATTGTTAGCATACTAAAAAGAATAAAGAAGAAACAAAATGGACAGTATCTTTCAATATGATACCAGTATCCTGCTTTATTTCTCTGCTACTCCCACGGGGATACTGGTGTCAATTTTTTCGGGTACAAAAGAATTTGTGTTCAGGAAATTGTGTACTAGCCTTTTTCATCTTCTCTCTTGAATTTTCTTTCTTGTGGGTTTGTTGCTGTTGTCGTTGTTGTTATTTTGTTTTTTTTCCCCTAAATGTCTTTGCTTCCTTTTGATTTACAGTGGGTTTAAAGAAAAGATGTTTTCACTGTTGTTTTGACATGCATTTGTAAGCAGAGTTCATGTGTGTGATCATTCCCTTTCAGAATGTGTGTGTGTGTGTGTGTGTGTGTGTGTGTGTGTGTGTGTGTGGTGTGTGTGTGTGATTAAGTTTGATATTGGCATGCTATCAGCTGTTACAATTGCAAACAATCTTTCAGTTCCTTCAGTAACTGTCAACCCCACCCTCACTCATCATTACCCTCCCCTGTCCCAGTGTTTCATATGTTAGAACATTTGTTCCAATTGTAACAATGTTTACTTCTTTTATCTGTTTTGCCGCTGAAGAAATTGAAATATTTAGTTTTGACAGGTGTTTTTTAATTCTTTCTGTCCTTACCACCTCTTTCCTTGTTCCTCCCTCATCCTCTCCTCCCTTCTACCCCCTCCACCTGTCTTTCTCAGCCCCTAATCCCTACTCCCGATGCATGCACATGCATAAAGAAAAAAACAGGATTTGTATCCCTTTCCTTTGTTTGGGAATTCAATCGAGGCCATGGTAAATGGAATGATGGCACTTGTCAGGACATGCAGGTATGAGAAGTGTGTGTGTGTGTGTGTGTGTGTGTGTGTGTGTGTGAATACAAATAATTCTCATTTTTCAGTTTTTTTCTTCTAATAAACTTGTTTATGGATACTTAAATTTTTGTTCTACCAGTACTGTTTCTGTGTGTATTGTCTTAGGTATGTTGGTGCTTTGGGGTAAATATGAAGTGGTGGTGGAAGGTACCAATGAACAAGACAACAAAGCGCTGTGTACCTTCAACATCTATGTTCAATGTAAGTTTCTTTTTTCTCCTTTTGATATGTGTAGGTAACAGAACACATGAACACAGAGTGACTTGTATATTGTAACAAACACAATGTTTTTATTTTGTAAAGTGTAGAAAATGAATTCTGTTAAGAGTCAAACTATGGAGTGTTTGCATAAGAGAGGCACACTATTAATCTTATGTAACAGCAAAATCCATCCAGGTGACAGAAAATGAATATTAGCTCGTGGAATTTGCATAGGCTGACCTTTCAGTCCCTTTTATCATTCTGATAGCCAAACAAAAAATTGTTGGTGAATAACATTTTGCCATGGATTTTAGTAAACAGGGATGGCAGTGGTATAGGAAAGAAGGATATTGTCTTTCAATCACACTGGTACCATTGTAAAGTTTTATATGTGTGGTTGGTTGATTGGTTGGTTATTAATACCTCCCCCAAACCTGGAATGAATCAAATCAAAATGATGTCATTACAGTGGACCAACTGAGTATACTTAAAATTGTTTGCTTGGGTGCAAGTACAGTTTCGACAAATCATAGTGATGTCAGTACAGTGGACCAACTGGTCTACTTCAACTTGTTTGCTTGGGTGCAAGACCATTTTCAGCATCTCACTGGGGAACTAGTAAAGAATTATGATGATCATAATGAGGACAATTTTTATAGCACCCATCCTAACACTGTTGACTACTGCGTGTTTTACAAATGAAAAAAACATTATATCTAGGATATACGCATTCACATACACAATGTGCTCACACACACACACACACACACACACACACACACACACACACACCACACACACACACACACATATGCACACACACACACGCACACACACATATGCAGATGCACACAACACACACACACACATACACACACACGCACTCACACACACACACACACACACACACACACACACACACACACACATGCACACACAGAGATGCACACATACACACACACACTCTCACACACACAAACACACACACACACACACACACGCACGCACGCACGCACTCATGCATGCAGCGCCTCACATTTGGGGGAAAATTTTGTGTGGCAGTGTAGCTTTGTGTGGAAAATCTATGTTATTTCAGCAGTGTCCGCTAACTGGTAACTTGCCTATTGATTACAAAGGCTTTCATCTTGGCCTGTACTGAAAGTTTTGGCAGCAATTCGACTTCTATAGATATATAGATAGCGTATGTCTCAGTTTATGGAAGGAAATCTGCTTACTGATAAGCTGCATGCAATTTGTTTTATATATACAGGTAAAATATTGGCTTGAGGAGGTAGGGTTTGAGAAAGAGACAGAGAGAGGGAGCATGCAAGTGCACATTTCATGGGCACATATGGGTGTGGAAGGCGAGGGGCATACTTAAGTGTTTATATGTTTGTGCATGAGTTTGTATGGCTTCTTTCCTTCTTCTTTCAAATCTGCAATTGTAAGACCTCTTTTGAAAAAGACTACTCTTGACCCTGACAATTTGAAAAACTACAGACCTGTGTCAAATCTTCCGTTTCTTTCAAAAATTTTAGAGAAAGTTGTTCTTGACCAACTGTTAGACCACCTTCATTCCAACAGCCTTGTCTATCCCCTTCAGTCTGCTTACCGCTCTGGACATAGTACTGAGACTGCTCTTCTCAAAATCTGTAACGACATTCTGACTGCCCTTGACTGTAACAATGTATCACTTTTGACTCTCTTGGACCTATCTGCTGCCTTTGACACTATTGACCACTCTATCCTCATTTCCTGCCTACATCACTCTTTTGGGCTTGATGACACAGTCTTGAGTTGGTTTCATTCCTACATCACTGATCGTCAACAAGTAGTTTCTATCAACGGCCTTTCTTCTAATCCCTCTTGTCTGACCTACGGCGTGCCACAAGGATCTGTCTTGGGCCCTCTACTCTTCATTCTCTACTCTTATCCTGTCTCTTCTATCGTCCAAGAACACCTACTTCAGCATCATTCCTTCTCTGATGACAATCAGCTGTATGTCTCTGGGCCTCTCTCTGACCTTCCTCTCATGATCCAAAACACCCAGTCTTGTGTAGCCAACCTTAAGGACTGGATGACCCGAAACAAACTAAAACTGAATGAAGATAAGTCTGAACTGATCCTGATCACCCCACCAAAACTTCAAAACCACCCTTCTGTTCCGACTTCCATCAAACTTGTTGATTCACCTATCACTCTCTCTCATTCTGCCCGCAACCTCGGTGTAACTCTTGATCAAACCCTGTCCTTCCAACAGCATGTCAGCAATGTCTGTCGCACTTGCTTTCTTGAACTCCGCCGAATTGCTTCTATTCGCCATCTTCTCTCAGAAAACACAACAAAAGCTCTTGTCTGCGCATTTGTTCTATCCCGCCTGGATTACTGTAACGCTTTTTTGTCTGGCTCTCCCTCTCATCTCATCAACAAACTTCAAAGAGTTCAGAATCATGCTGCCCGTCTCATCTTCCGCACTTCTAAATATAACCATGTTACCCCATTGCTCCGCTCTCTCCACTGGCTCCCTGTTCAGCTAAGAATATCCTACAAGATTGCCTCTCTCTGCTTCAAATCTATCGAGTCTTCCTGTCCTGAGTATCTCACCCACCTGTTACATCTTTACACCCCATCTCGAGCTTTACGTTCCTCATGTGACACTCGTATCTACAGTATCCCCACTGTTCGCACTAAAACCTATGGTCAACGTTCCTTTGCCTATCAAGCTCCAACTACCTGGAATCAATTGCCTCGCTCTCTCAGATACTCACCCTCACTGCCCACATTCAAGCGCCTTCTCAAAACTCATCTGTTTCCTAGGTAACTTCGTCTTCCCTGTGACCCGACGTTTGCAATGTGTGATGCGAGTGTCTGCTTTGTGTGCGTTCGTGTCTGTGTGAGTGTGTGTTTGCGTGTATGCATGCTTGTGAGTTTGTGTCCTTGCTTTGGATTTTGATGCCTTTTTCTCATGTATGATTGTTATATACTGTGTGATTTGATGTCTGTTGTGATATTGTAAACGCCTAGGGCATTCAATTGATTAGGCGTCATAAATGTTCATAATAATAATAATAATAATAATCTCAAACAAGTATAAAGAATGCAAATCAAAACTGGAAAGTCTGGTTGCTACATTTGTGGAATTGTGTGTGCATCTGTGTTTTTATGTACATTATGTCTTCAGTTGGCAGTTATCCTCATTGATTTTGATCTTGACAGAATGAAGTTGATCTAAAGGAAAAATGTACGTCATTGAGTGGAAGGGTTTATTTGACCAGATGTATACTTTATGTCAAGATGCTTGAAATAACTTGGCGGTGGAAAGCACACAAGGGATTAACCTACCTTCTTAACAGTATTAGTTGTTGTGATAATGTGCTATTTGCTAATGCTTCAGTTTAATAGTTTCTCACTGGGTATGTGCAGATAGTCAGTGTGAAAGCCCCAGCATACCAGTCAATGCTGAAGATGTGTCCTGTGCCAATTTCACTGATGACGAGAACAGGGTTTACAGACAGTGTTCTGCTAACTGTCAGGAGGATTACTTACCTGTGATCCCCTTTCCAAAAATTAGCACATGTGGACCTATAGGTAGCTGGGACCCACCAAATCTCTATCTGCGCTACAAATTTCCACCATGTGGAGGTGAATTACTGATAAATGAGCGTGTTTGATTGCTTCACAGGTGTAATCATGTCACTTTTTTCCAGTTTATTTTAATTTTGTTTAAAGTTGAAACAAAGCATCGAATCTTTGATATAATTTAATCATAGTAAACATATTTCATTTGTAAAAACATCCTGATAGTGTATTTAGACACATAATTTTTAGGATGACACATAACTTTTGGAATGTTTATTTGTTTGCCCAGAGGATCTGTACTTCAAAACAGAAATGTTTTTGAGCATTTCACTAGCAGGTGAATCTTTGTGGAACAAGCATGACATGCCACTGGCTATTATCCAGATGGATAGTGACATTAGTCAAAGGCTGGTCAGTCAAGCAGGACAGACACTGCAACTTCATTTATTAATCACAGAAGTGAGCCCTTTTTACAGTTCATTCAGCCTTGATGGTCAGCATATCAAGCCTGTTCTGAGTTCAGATTTAGCATTCTGATGTTAAGACAGCTGTAAACATTGGGCTACAGGATCAGGGAACAGCAAACCCTATTTATCTGTGTGATGGGATGGAGTGGTAGAGAGTGAGTGTGGAGTGCAGGTAAAAACCAACGGACAACAACCAGTCAAGGCAAAAAGCAGAGGGAAAAAAAATGGAGTCTTTTATTTAACTTCCAGAACCCCAGGAAAACCACACTTGCAGCCAACAATGGTTTATGTAGCAGAATTCTGGGCTGCAAAGCCAGCAACACTGTGCCACAGACAAACTGGGCCTCATGAGTCTGAAACTGCCAGAAGGTTGTGCTTTCTGTCGCAGCTTCTGTGTCAGCTGTTTTGCCATCCATTCAAAGCATTCAGACATGTTTACTATACATGAGAACCTCAGAACCCATGGAATGACATGCATTATATCCATTTTTGGTAATTTGACTGTTTTATTGAATTATTGGCAATCAAAGCCAGAGAATGAATCCATACTTAACGAGTTTTTATCATATTTGATAGAATATATAAATATTGACATCTCAGTGTGATACCATATACTAAACAGCATGAAGTATCTTTATAATGAATAAATAGCAGACATTCTGTGCCTTCCATACATACAAATTTGATTATCCAAGACTGTGTCTGAGTGGAGAAATTTTGTCTTTGAAAATTAGCAGATAACTGTGAAAATTAGTTTTTCTGCCCCAACATGTTCCAACCCAGAATTGAATGGACTCAGTTGGGAAGACAGCAGCCACACAGTTGAGTTTCATCCACTTAAATTAAGGATGCATATCCCAGAGTGTTGCTCAGATTTCTGACCAACACTGCAGGCCTGGTGGATGCCATGATATATAATGAAAGTAAGCATAGAGTACAGGCCTGTCATGTAGTCTTAGACCAGAATGGAAATCCATAGCATCATCTTCATCATCAACATCCTCATCAATCAGTGTAGAGATAGAAAAAAAATGTCTCAAGTCTGTGGCCCTTCACGCCCTGCTCTCATGGTGACTTCAGTTTTGATTGCCTCTCCACATTTACGGCCTTGGTTGGATTCTGTCAGGGTCACCAGTATTGGCAAAATTCATGGGGACTGTCATTGAAAAGATGTGGTGGCACCTTCCAGGGGGAGAGCTCACTCACGCTGGCTCCATGTCCAAGCAATTATTGTCGTCAGCTGGCTCCATGACCAAGCAGTTATTGTCGTCAGTAGGTGGCTCAGTAGTGGTGTCCTGCATATGTTGGATCAGAACAGGCGCCATTGAACACCACCAAAGTGACTGGGCAGCAGTGCAGTTTCTCCTTTCGGGGGTTGTCTCATGACGGTTTGACATAACTGCTCCCTGTGGATTGCCAGTGCCAGGGCTGTGGTGGGTCAGGCCAGGCTGTGGCTGTGGTTGAGGAGATTCAAAGAGCAGCATGCATGCAGTGCCACCGAGGTCGTACAGAAGACGGACAGTGGAAAAAAACTTTGAAAATGTAGCTCAAAGCACACATAGCTTTTCTTTGTGCCTGGCTTTTTCTGTCAGCTTTTCATACAAGTTTTTATTATAAAGTATTTTTTAGAAGTGGAGTACTGAATCATATTTATTTATACAATTTCAGTTGTGTTTCTCATAGAAATGGAATTGTCAACAATTGAGAAGCTGAATTCCATGGAATTGTGATTAGCCCAAACTTCCAACATTGACAAAGAGTGTTATGAAGAAGGAGACCATTTATATGAGGTCAACATCCTCAGTCATTTGATATTATCACAAGCTTGTACAGGGAATATCCTAAGCATGCAATATACAAAATGAATGTTTACAAAAACGAGGTCAGCAACATCAGTCATTTCATATACTAGTGAGCGTGTATGGAAAATATCCCAAGCATGCGAAATACAAAATGAGAGCTTTCAAAATTTACTTTTAATGTAACAATTTGGAATTAAGCACTTTTTCTCTAATTTTGTGCAAAATTGAGAAATATTCAAGGTTTGGCCAGCAGAGATTCAAAAATGGAGCCAAACTTTAATCATGCAAAACATTGATTTGGGAGACATTGGCATTTCTCATCAAATATTGATGTACTGATTAAAATTTACCAAACATTGTGACATCAATGATTAACAGATTACAGTCTTACAGGTTCTGTTTTTAAAGATTTTGCACAAAATGATCAGGATTCACCAGACAAGAGAGATAAGGAGGAGGTAACTTTAGAACAAAATTTCTTGTCTGCTAATAGACTGAGAGATATGTGCATGCTCTAATATCTGGTTACAGCTACTATACTCATGTAAATTCATGTTCTTACCTTTCCTTCCACACTTCCATTGCTGTTAAGCTAAAAGCTATAATACTAAAGCATGCAGCACACAACACACACACATGTACTTGCAAAATGCCTGAAAGTGTGCACCCATATCTGCATAAAGGAAAGTCTTCAGAATAGGTCTGGAAATGAAAGATGATTTACGTTATGATTTTTAATTTAAAGAAAAAAGCTGTCCTTTTATTGCTATATAGGTATTTTGTAGTAAGTTGTAATACAGATGATTCTGATATTCATGATACTGCTGCTGGTTGTGTGTGCATGTGTTTGTGCGTTTGTGTCAGTGTGTTTGTGTCAGTGTGTTTGTGTCAGTGTGTGTGTGTGTGTGTGTGTGTGTGTGTGTGTGTGTGTGTGTGTGTGTGTGTGTGCTTCTAAACAGTGGTATGTGTGGTGGGAAGCTTGAAGGAATTCTCATTTGTAATGGCTCACCTCAATTTTTTTTAATCTCTGTCATGACTTGTAAATAGATGAATAGCATTTGTGGGATTGTGCAAAGATGTTTATGATTAGTGCAGATATATACATTACAAATAGAACTTTACTGTAATTTAAATTCATCTATGTGCTTCCCCCCCAACCCTTTAACTCAGATTTTGTTTTTACATATGTATACTAGCCACACGTACACCCTGTCCCATCTCCCCCCATCTTTTAACCCCTCCTTCCCCATTTCCCCTCCTCCTCTTTGTTTCCAACACCACCCCATCTCCCATCTCTGTACCCTCTATCCCTTCCTCACTCTCACTTCATCTTCCCCTGTGTTGCCCCTACCCCCTTCCCCCGTCTCACCCTCCCATCCCACTTCCCTTTCCATGTTCCCTCTTCTCCTTCCCCTTTCCCCTGCCCCTCCCCCTTTTCCCCTTCCTCCCCATATCCCTAATCCTTTACCTTAGACTAGCTTCAAAATGCTTGAGAAAAAAAAAGAAAGTATTGGAACCCAGGACTGAACTAAGGACATTCAGGTCTTCAGTCTAATGTTCTCCCAACTTAGTGATTCTGGCTGACAGTAAGTGTAGTGTTTTTAATCTGCATGATTGTCAGCTATGAGGGGTGAGTTTTGACTTGCTTTGAATGCCAATGTCGCCTGACTTCACCATGTAGTCGCATTAAAATGTAACTAAAGCAACTTTCTAGCACAAAAGTGATTTGCTATTGCCCTACCCTGTGTGCTGATGAGTTGCCATGCCAAATTTGGAGAAAGTAAACCAAAAACTGTGGACTCTTATAAGGAATAACAGATGGTGCACAGACACACACATGGAAGATAATAACAGACAGACCGACAGACCAAACATGGTTTGTATTTTAAATATTTATGAATATATTTTTTCCGCCAGAATCTTCGATCCCAAGGCAGCGTCTTCTTGTCAAGATTGTGTACCGTGTGCCCTCCCATGAGTGCAAAGCTCTTGAAGGCTACTTAGCAACAGAAATTAGATTACATCTCTGGGAGGAAGTAAGTCTGTGGAATATAAATGGTTTGTGTCATGAAACTGGATGTTCTGACATTCAAGTGGATGCTAACTGCACACTGCTACAAGAGACTGAACCTGGGAGCGAGATTAAAAGCAAGATTGAAATCAAGATAACGGCAGACTATTTTCCGTAAGTAGTGATTCGTCTCTTAATAGGTAGCTGTACATATGAAGTACATCCAGTATATTCTTATACATTTACTTACAAACTTTTTGTTGCTTTTGTCCGATAGATGTTCACCATTATTAACATCAGACTTATGGGAATTTTTGAAGTGGGTTTTGTTGAGGTTTTTTTTTTCTTTTTGTTTGTTTTTTTGCTGTCCCATCATCTGTGCCACTTTCAGTGGCTTTGCACCTATGCCGCTGTTTCTGACCCCTTGTCCACGACCACAGCCTGGCCCAGTCTGCCACAGTTTAGACATTGGCAATCCACAGGGAGCAGTCAATGTCAAGTCTTCATAAGGCAGTCCATCAGAGGAGACAAAGCACTGCTGCCGGAGTCACATTGAAAGTGTTCTGTGGGGGCTGTTCTGATCCAGCTATGCAGGATACCACCTACTGAGCCCCCTCCTGACGACAATAATGGCTTAGACAAGGAGCTGGTATAAGTTCCCTCAGGAGAGCGCCACGTCCGTCCTGCTACAGCCCCCATGGATTTTGTTGTTATTGGTGACCCCGACAGAATGAGACCATGGCCATAGATGTGGAGAGGCAATTGAAAGTAAGGTCACCATGAGAGAAGGGTATGAACAGCCACAAAACTGGAGACATTTCTTGAAAATGCTGATTGATGAGGATGAGGATGAACAAGATGATGCTGTGGATATTGATTCTGGTCTGAGACTGTATAACAAAGCTGTACTCTATGCTTACTTTCATAATGTATCCTGGCATCAACCAGGCCCGAGAGATGCAGATGCCTCCAGTGTTGGTCAAGAGATTTAAGCAACACTGTCGGAGACGCATCCATTAAATGGATGAAATTCAGCTGTGTGGTTCCAGACTTCCTAACTGAGCCCATAGCAAACTGAACTCTGGGTAGGAGCCAGTAGGGACAGAGAAAAATCCCACAAATGCATGGCTATGATGGGAATCAAACCCACAACCTCCCAGTGGGGAGTCCACTATTCTAACCACTTTGCCATGGTGGCTGGTGTTACTGTTGTTTTTGACAGGACATGAATTTCTCATGAAGTCAAAGCTAAATTTCTACATGCACCTGTGCATACATGTGCGCTTTTGCAGACATACACACACATGAACACTCTCTCTGTCTCTGTCTCTGTCTCTCTCTGTCTCTGTCTCTCTCTCTCTCTCATCCTTTTATTATGAAACCCATCTTAACCCTTTCCCTGGCACAGTATAACAGCTTTTCTGTATTGCTGAGTGCCAGGGCCAAATTGCAGTAGGTTCACACATCTGTTCACTACTCATTCATTTATTAAGATATCTCTTGGATTTTTTGCATGTTTTTTTTTTCTTATACCCCGTGCTGTGATGTGTTATCATAATCATTTGATTTTGCTGGTCATTAGTATGATGAAAATATATATAATCAAGTAATAAGTACCCCGTAGTAGACACGGTTACGGGCATACAAGATCATGAAAAGACCCCGTAATAGACATGGGGCAAGCAGGGAAGAGGTTAATGTTAAGTGCAAGTAAGGAGGCACGCAGAGGATACATTCATATTACTGCAATTGCAATTCTTTCCTTGAATTTTCATGCTTTTATTCAATAACTTTGAACTCATTTGTTAAATAGTGTCCTCAATCAGAAAAAAATTGGGAGGAATTTTATAGGAATGGGAATCATGCAGACAGAAGCCTAGACCAAAGTGACAAAATGTTGTTGGTTTGGTTGGTTGTGTACAACCACTTCATGGCATATAAAGTCACATATTTCATGCATATGTATACACATTCTTTGTCATACCCTTTCATGTTCTCTTTCTTCTCCCCCAATCCCCTTTTTTCCTGTCCTTGTCCGGTCCTTCTTAAACACAGCCTTACAGTCAACCCACATGCAATCAATTTTGATTTGGGTCACTTTCGAATTTTCATAAAATGTTCCAGACCATTGCTTTTTCCTGAAGCTTTTAAAAAAAAATTTTAATCAGTTTATTAATGGATAAATAATAATAAAGAAAAACTATATGCTTCTAATAAAAATCATGTGTTTTTTTTTCTTCAGAAACACAGTGACTATTAACAATGAACAGCTGACTATTGGAGAACTGTTCCAATTGTGGATATTCAACGATAGTACAGTCTTTCATCATGATGTAAGTTGACTTTATGAATTTATATGTTATTTCACATCTTGAATATAGCCAACTTTTAAACCCTGAATGCAAATAAATTTTGTTCTCTTAAATTCTTTTGAACGTAATCGTTTGAACTACTTGCATTTAAGATTTGTTTTGAATTTCTTTATTACACGCAAGTTTACTTAAAAGTGAAATTTATTTATTAATTCTTAAAATCTAAAAGAGTAATTACATATATGCATCAAGCAGTCATGTTCCATGCATTATAGAAAAGATAGGGGTGAAAACCATTGTGATACAGTAGTAATGAAAGAATCTGACGCAAATGTTTTCCTCATTTGAGTTTATCACTAATCTAAATTGTTCATTTTACTTTTCAGAATGAAATAGCAAGAGCAGATCCAGATCATGATGAATCAACAGTAGAATATGAACTGCTGTGTCAGGCTCCATTGGCGCTTATGGGGGATCTGTGTGGTATGTTTGTTTTGTGAGTTGTTAGTGATAAGAACAGTAACAAAGTATTGCTCTATTTCATGCATTAAATGATTCTGTCTGTCTCTCTCTCTGCCTCTCTCTCTCTCGCTCTCGCTCTCTCTCTCTTTCTTTCTCTGGCTGTCTGTCTGTCTCACTCTCTCTCTTCTCTCTGTCTCTTTCTCACTCTTTTATAAACATTGCAGTGTCATTTTCATTTGAGTTTGAAATCTGAGTACTATGAAAGACAAGATGTAATCACTGAGAGTGTTTTCAGATATCCACCTCAGAGTGCCCCCCCCCCCCCCCCCCCCCCCCCCTTAATGAAAGAAAGATGGTTGCAATTAAACTTCAGAGTTTGCAAAGTACGAATACATTTACAGCCCAATGTAAGAGCAAATCAAGACCATCTTGATGGAGCACAGCCAGGGATTGAAATCAATATGTAAAGGTTATGGATACATAGGCATATGTTGATGACTTCTTTTTATTTGCAGTGGAATGCGCAAGTGGTAGCTATTATGACATCAACGAGACCGCATGTGTCCTTTGTCCTATTGGCCAGTACCAATCTGAAAGAAACCAGTCTGAATGCATGCCTTGTGATCCCAACACTACTACGGAAACTGAAGGGTCTTATGACTCTGATGACTGTAAACGTAAGTCCAGTGCCATTGTGATGCTCCGAGAATAAAGCTACAAATTAAAACAATAATATAATGAGTTTTTTTTACCATTAGTGGATATCTCAGTACCATCATCAATGATGCTGTCACCTGCTCCACAGGTATATCCAGAACATCAGTTTTGGAAACACAGCCTCCAAAAGAGACGGACTGACTCACCGTCCACATACTCTTCCCATCTGCAGGATCCTGAAGTCCAACTGCCACACAGTTGAAAATCACAAATCTGCCTTTGAGACTTAACTGATGATCACTTTCAGACGTGACAAAAACCTCAAAGACCTACTTGTGCACTCAAAACTGAACAAAATTTTCACATTTAAGTCACCAGGTACTTTTCCATGCTAAAAATCCAGTTGCAAAATCTGCCCTCGCAACAAACCAGACACCATCACATGGCCCCAAAGGCTTATTCACAATTAAATGCACATTCTCTTGTCAAAGTTGCAACATTTTGTATGCTAACCACTGCCACTGTGCAGTAGGATCTATGTAGGTGACATCCCACACACTTGAAGACACACATATCTGAACATCTGGCAGACATCTGCCATCATCAGCCCAAACCAGTCGCTCTACACTTCAACCACCCCCAACACAGCATCAAACATATCACATTCCTGGTGCTTTGCCAATCACAGAATGACAATCTGCAGTGCACTATGCAGGAGTCCTTAACTTATTGTGCCAGACTTGGGACCCTCCACCAACATGGCATCAACATCCAAAAGTAATATGTACCTACCCACCACCACAACACCACCCTACAGTGCTCTCCACCGACACACTACTATACTACTCACTGTTTACCTCATATATAAGTTACAGCTATCTTCATTTCCCCTCTCCCTTTACTCTCTCCATTTGTTGCATTAATAACATAAGTTTCTCTTCCTTCTTCCCTGTGTATATATATTGTGTGTGTGTGTGTGTGTGTGTGTGTGTGTGTGTGTGCAGACGTGCATGTGTGTGTGTGTGTATTTAGTCCCCCCCTTTTTTTGTTTCCCTGTTCCAATAGTAATGTTGGCCATTTACTCAGTGATCATTTCTATTCCTTTACGCCTATTATTGTTATTGTTGTTGTTGTTATTATTATTATTATAACCATATTCATCATTATTACTATCATTGTTGCTGACATCACTATGATCGTTATCATTATTACCATTATCACCCATCCCTGTTCCAATAAAGTGTTAGCTTTTTATTCATTAATCATTTATATTCCTTTCCATTGACTTTTATTATTTCTGCTATTACTTTTACTATCATTGCTATCATCATTATTATCATCATATCATTGTTATCAATACTATCATCATCATTACTAATGCCATTATTGTTTTTGCTACTACCATCATTATCATCACTATCAGTATGTATATAATTACTGCTGTCCTGTTATTACTAATCCTATCACAAGCATTGGAAGTAGTAGTAGTACTAATATATATTGCTATTTTCAGTTTTTTTGGTGTAAGTTGAAGACTTGTGTTGGCATACTCCATCCTTCCCCTGCTCCATCAGCCTTACTCCCCCCCCCCCCCCCCGTCTCTTTTTTCTCTCTCTCTCTCTCTTTTTGTGTTACACTTCCCACTATGTGTGTGTGTGTGTGTGTGTGTGTGTGCATGCATGGATGAGTTTGTATATACATGAGCAGGTACAAGTGACAAGTGTGTTTGTGTGTGCAAATTAGTGTATGTATATGCGTTTGTGTGTGTGCGCGCGTGTGTGTGTGTACGTGTGTGTGTGTACGTGCATGTGTGTGTGTGTGTGTGTGTGTGTGTGCACGTGCGCATTTAGATATAATTTTATGATTTGGACTTTTTCATTTTTAGAGATTTGCCCACCGGGTCAGTACTTTGACATGGACAAGGATAACTGCACCCTGTGTGGCCAGGGATTCTACCAGAACAGCTCTGGTCTCTTCTACTGCCTGCCATGTCCTGCGGACAAAACTACCCGGGTGGAAGGGGCTGACTCTTCCTCACTCTGTTTCAGTAAGACTCAGATCAGAGTACAGTGAAAGCTCCCAGATTAGGCATCCTGAAGATAGACTCTTTACTTCAAAGACTTCATCTTCTGGAACATTCCTATCTTTGTTTTGATTAGATTTTTCTCCCAGTAACAACTTCCACCCTGTAATTTTTTTTTTTTTTTTTTTTTTCTGGATTGATGTTCTGTTTGTGCATGTTGGATTTACCTCCCAATTAAAACTCACTTTCTTTAAAGAGTTTTTTTTAAATTCTGGATCATTTTCCTCTTTATATACACTAAAAAAATTATCTCTGGATACAAATTCCCATTCATGAAAAACTTGTTTGTTTTTTTTTAATCACTTTCCACTTTGTGTACACTGGAGTTGTCTTCCATTAAGAACTTCCACCTTGGAATTTTTTTTTTCTGAAACATTTTTGTCTTTGTCTACACTAGAATTACTTCCTAGTAAAAAGTTTCACCTTTTAGGTACTTGTTTTTCTGAAACATATTCCTCTTTGTCTGCACTAGAAGTACTTAAAAAAAATCACCTTCAAGGACTTAGTTTTGCTGAAACAATTTCCTTTTTGTCTACACTAGAAGTACTTCTCAGTAAAAAAAAAATGTCACCTTAAAGGACTTGTTTTTCTGAAACATTTTCCTCTTAGTCTACACTAGAAGTACTTCTCAGTAAAAACTTTCACCTTTAAAGACTTGTTTTTCTGAAACATTTTCCTCTTAGTCTACAGTAGAAGTATTTCTCAGTAAAAACTTACACTTTTAAGGACTTGTTTTTCTAAGGCATTTGTCTTTTTATCTGTACAAGATTTACACCAGTGTCTAAACCTCCATAGCATACAGAAAATGCATGCATGCTACACCATGGGTATTTTTATTTAAAAGAGAAGCACAAGTTATGCTTGTCACTCTCTTTAGCCAGTGATGTCACTGGAACCAGCAATGATTAGAATCAGCAACATTTCAGCTGGAAGTTGCAATGAATTTGGTTAGATCATTTTCACAATGAAAACACATCAGTGGTTGTAGATGGCGTATGCTGAAGCTTTGTGGAGCAGTGTCAATAGCAGTACTGGCATGAATGTCACAGAATTAGCAGGTTTATTTGGAAACGTAACAATTGACAAAGTTGTAGGAGTGTCTCGTGACTTTCATGCATAAATAAATTCATTTGTTACGAACAATGTTGAGATCAGTATGGACAAACAATTTGACGGAGTTGAATATTTTGGTCAGTTGCCAACTTGAAGGCTTTGACAAAACTTTATTGATTCAAATGTGAAATTTGCAGACCAATAAAGAATTATTTAAAATCATTGAAAAAGGTGCAATGGTAGGGTTTGACAATACATTTCAAATGGAAACTTGATGATTTTACATGGTTAATTGAGTCAAGAAACAGTGATGAGTTGTTTGAGTCTTGAAGCTTGGGCTAAGGTCAGAGTACCAAGTATAGAATGATTGATACAGGCTTAAAAAAGGGGCAGGTGAACAAAGAAGATCTAATTTAGATGTAAAACTTATTTCGTGCACATTTTTGTCTTTGTACATTCTGATAAAGGACTATCTCTTCTTTTAAAGACATGCATGTTTGGTTTTGTCTGCACTTGATTTGCCTCCCAATGAAGACTCCCCCCTTTTAATTTTATTTTCTGTTTTTCTCGTTGTCTAAGATTGGTTTATCAACCGATAAACACTTCTTCCCTTTAAAGATTTGTTAGTTTCTGGATATTTTTTTCTTTTGTCATTTCTACATCTATCACCCCTCTGAAATCCTTTTTCTCTGGAACATATTTGATTTTGTCAATGCTACATTTACTTCCCAATAAAGACTCCTCCCACCCCACTTCCCACCCCCTTTAAAGATTTTTTTTTTTATGTGAGAAATTTGTGTCTTTGATTTTTACTAGATGTAAATATCAGGAAAGACTCTTACGCTTCGAAATTTTTTTCTTTCTAGAACATTTTTCTGATTTTTGTCTTTGTACTAAATTTACCTCCCAATAAAGACTTCTCCCTCTTAAAGACTGTTTCTATTTGGAACACTTTTGTGTGTCTCTGCTGAATGCATGAGAGATCTTACGAACATAGAATGCAGTTGAGCGTGCTCAGAGAGACATCAATGAGGCTCCAGTCCTCACTGTTTTGATAATGCACTCATCACAGTTGTCCCCATCTCCCCATTCAAGATCACTAGCTATGTTTGACATTGAAAGAAGCAGAGTATTTTGGCATCCCATCTGTTGGAAGGACAATAAGAGCTTGTACTTTGGATACCTCATTTGATGAAAATGAAACTGCACTGATTTTTTTTTGGTCTAGAAAAGGAACAAATGTTCTGTGCACAAGGTAAAGATGACAAGGTGGGCTGGACATGCTTACAGATCAGGAACACGAGCAATAGTACCAATTCCTTTGTATTCCTTTGCTCCTTTAACTCCAGACATTGTTTAAGGGCACTGCAAGGACAAGCTGATCTCCAGTCTTTTCTTTTTTTTTCAGTTGTATGCAATTGCCTAAGTCTCTGCAAATATTTTAACTGTGTGCTCCTCAATGCTGTCAGTTCATCTTTTTTTCCACTGCATATCTTTTGGGTATTCCCTTGAGAATGATCTTGGCAAGGCCAGTCATTTTATGATTCTCTCTCTCTCTCTCTCTCTGTCTCTGTCTCTGTCTCTCCCTTTCTCTCTCTCTCTCTCTGCATTTGTATCTTGCTCTGTGGAAAATATGTTTTCTTAACATTTATTTTACAGAATACAGTTAAAATGGAGTCTTTGAAAGTTACAAAAAAATTCTTGCATTGTTGCAGATGACTGCCCCACTGGACAGGAGCTTACTGTAAATGGTTCATGTGCAGCCTGTGCAATAGGGTTCTATAAACCTTCAGGGCCCACTCTTTGCCTGCAGTGTCCACAGGCGCTGGTTACCAACTACACTGGAGCTGATAGTGAAGAGGACTGCAATGTTGGTATGTTCAAAAGGAATTGTGTGTCTGTATGGTTAGTAACCAGCTGTTGTAAATTCAGAGTGTGATTCACTGAAACTGAAAAGGGAGACACATGCTTTCATACCAGTGCAGATTGTGTGTTCAAAAGGAAGGACACTTGAGTGTTACACATATGTGCTTAAGACATTGTGTACACATACACACACTCACGCACGCACACACACACCACACACACACACACACACACACACACACACACACACTTATTAAAATTAGTGTTGGCTCAAAGCTTGTCAAAGTCATTGACCTGGGTTTATTGACCTGGGTTTAGGTTTTTAACTCTTTGGTTAAGTGTGAATGCTACTGCCTTACTTTGTCTCTGTGTCCTCCTCACAGCTTTACCTCTGTTTGTCTTCCTGCATGGTTTATGGTGGTACAGAGCTGCCAAGTGTTCAGCTTTTGGTGTAGCATGCAGCAATTTCATTGACAGTGCTGTGCTGCTACTCTTTGTGATGAAATGCTTCACCCAAAACAGATTTTTTTTTTTTTTAAGTCTCTTCACTAGCCTAGCAGCAGCTTAAATGGACCCAAGGTAACCTAGATCTTTAGAGTGTAGAGTTAACTGTAACCCCCCTCCCCCCAAAAAAGGCCAAGTTCAATAAGGAGAAGAAGAAAAAGCAGATGAAAAAATCACTTAAGACAATTGTGATTTTGATGCTTTATCAATTGGTTTCGTTGTTGGACATTTAAAACAAATCCAGAAACTGAGACACTTTCTTTTAAGACTGAGAGCAAATGAAAAGAAAACAAAAACAAAAAACAAAAATAGATTAGAAAAACCTTCAACTTTGGTTGGGCTTCCAGATCAAGATTTGGAGAGAAATCAAAGTAAGAAGAGGGTACCATCCCATGAATAACTGACCACGCATTCCTCATGAAAGTGCAAGTGAGAGATGGTTCAGAACTGGAGGCTGAAACATCATAAACATCCAAATCATAATCATCAGCCCCAACTTTACTGTCTTCAGCATGCGTATCCACACTGATTTACACCAAATATACTGGTTATTTGCAAAGTCAGCTTGTCCTCCCAGCGAGCAGAAATCAAGGGTTTCAGCTTTGCAGCTGCATTCTCCAATGGATCTCCTCCATTAAGGGAAAGTGCCCAGTGGAGCACCTTGCTTGGGTTTCAGCCATATCCCTGACAAAATTATGCTTTCCCAACGCAGAGCAGCTAAGGATACCACAGAAGAACAATAAACACTAGAAGCTTAAGTATGGTGAATAAAGAAAAACTGGATGAGAGAAGATTTTGATAGCCATCTGGACAGTATTACTTTGAGCATTTTTTGTGTCCATTATTTGTGACAGCTGAATAAGACATTCGCTTAAAAATTCATTTGTCTGTTTAGTATGCTGTATTAAAGAAGCATTGAATTGCACTGTTTTGTGTGTTTATTTGTCCTGTGGCTTGTTCTCACCATTGATTTGGCAAAATCATACAGTAATCATTGTTAGTGTTCTTTATGACACCACAGACACTCTTATCTCTTTCACCTTCACCACCTCTTTCTCTGTGTGAGGGGATGGGGTATGATACAAAAATCCTCACTTCCATAGGTAACCTTGTGATGGCAAGCACAGTGGAGAATGCAGGTAGGTAGCCAATGACTGAACAAAGAATCTTTCCTCTTTCTTACCCCAGCTTATCCTTTATCTAGCCTGGAGGATGCTATGGGCATCTAGAGGACGACCCATTCTCCTCAGATTCTACCATGTCATATCCTTCCTGTTGATTTCAGTACCTTCACACTACTTACTAGATGGTTAGTGGGAAGATATTGGCCAGCATTAATCTTGGTCAAGCATTTTTTTGTCTGTTCTTCCATTTATTTGGTGTTGAAGTGTAGCAGCCTCCTCCACATTCAGTGTGGTTATAGAAAGACTCTTGGAACTATTTTTTCTCGGAATATAAACAGCACTATCTCATCAAGGAACCTCACTACACCAAAGATTGTTAAGGTCAAGACTCTGAGTTAACTATTTTGTTTTTCTAATCAACCTTGCCCACAGTAGGTGAGTGTACCTGCTCAGGTTAAGTACTGGTAAATTTAGAAAGAAGTGTAAAAAGGTTGAAGTTTGTGAATAAACTGATTGCCACGTTAGAATGAAACTCAAGCGTCTCACATGAAGTAGCTTTAAAAATTGTTAACTACACTGTATACACACTGTGTCCATCATAAAAAAATCTGCATTAGTTTTGTGGAAGGTGAGGAGAAATGGTTGTTGGAAGGTGAGGTGGGAATAGTTGTTAAAAAAAAAAAAAAGTACAGCAAGCATGATGCATCAAATCATGTCAGCCCATATCAAGTTATTTATAGCCAGCTGACCATGAGGCCACATCAGAGCTGCAAGCAAATTAGAACTAGAAATATGACAAGGTACAACACTGAGACCAAAATTCAAAAGAAATCCTTGTCTTTGGACTAAAGGACAAGACGCATATATTGAGAGCTACGCATGTATGCACAGGTAAGCATGTCAGTATGTGCACATACACAAGGTGTTGCTGCATTCTGTGTGTTTTTGTTTTGTTCTTGTCCCACCCACTTCCGACCCTTCACCTTCTCCCCCTTCTTCTGTTTTTCTCTGCATTTATGAGACTGTTTTGAGTAAATAAAGAACCTGAAACTGAAACAGATTGCAGTGTTACTGGAAACCAGGTGAAATACAAATGAACGCACAAAACAATGTGTGAAATAATGCTGATTCATTCTCATTTGATCTGCCATCTGGCAACTATCATTTTGTGCAGTTTTGATGTCTGTTGCGTATAACATCTGATGAAAACATATTTGTCTAAAATTTTCTTGTGTGTTTCTTATTGCTTTGCATATTGTTTTGTGCATTAAAGGAGTAGATAGTTTTCTGCTTTCATTGGAATGTACTGCTGTGGTATCCTTAGCTTTGCAAAATACTTTTAGAAATACATAGATACCATGGTTTAATTGGAGATTTAAAGTGTAAACTGATTGACCCTTTCACCCCCAGACGTTCAGTTTTGCATAAATCCCCATCGCCAGCCATTAAAAAAAAAAAGAAGCTTATTTCATACCAGCATATGTGAAACATGGATATCTCAGGAACTAAACAACCAATTCTCATGCTATTTTTTTTAAATGGAGGAGATACACTGTATTTTCATTATATCATAACATGTTAGTAATGGTTAGTCAACAACAATTTCAAATGTTTTGTAATTTCAAGTGTAAACAAAATGCAAAACAAAAGAATGAATGTTATCTTACTTCTCAACGTAAAAAAAGAAGAAGCATGCCAACAAACTCTCAACAAGGGAGGAAAAATACTCCACTTGCAAATGAAGACCAGAGAGTATGGTATATCCAACAGAAAAATGGAAGAAACAGCCATAAATCCAACTACTCCAATAGCAGGGAACACACACGCACACACACACACACACACACACACACACACACACACACACACACACACACACACACACACACTCTCTCTCTCACATTCTTATGCCTAACTGATACACATGAAAGAAAGAAAAAGGGAACACACACACACACACACACACACACACACACACACACACAACGCACATCCCTTTCACTGTCACTGTTGAAAGCAATATTTTTTTTAATGAAAACGGTTATTCACATGCCTGTTGGTCTCTGGAACCTGGGGAGCCATTCAAGCTGATCATAATTCCCACTCAAACACATCTCTGCTGCTCATCTCTGGCACGTGTCAGTCCGCCAAGCCCCCTTCAACCTCGACCTGCAGGCCAGCTGTGTTTGAAGTTCATTGCCTTTTACTAGTCTTAGCTATTCGTCTTGCTCGCCCCCTCACATACTGCTGGTTGGCTCAGTGCCAAAACACTGAGCATACGCACTGAACCTGGGTCTGATCTCCTATTCCCCACCACTTGACACGTGTCCAACACCTCGCTTTGCAGTAATTTGGTCAAGCTCTCGCTATCCTATAATGCTTCCAGGTCACTGTCTTGGTCTTCTTCATCTGAATCAGGATCAACTGACTGTCCATTCAATATTTCCAGCACCTGATCTGTGGTAAATGTATGGCAAGATCGAGTACGTGAAGTGCTTGGTTGTGATGTCATAGTGAATGGAAAAACAATCAGAATAAAAACAGTAAAAACACTTAAATGAAAAGCGCTCTGACAAAGTAAGTGGCTGCAAGCACAGGTCAGGTCATCCCCCAACTCATGAACTTGGTGAGTGAGAGTATCGGGAGTTAGGTAGCCTTAGTTGGTCGAATTTCGGCAATGTCGGCTGTGAGTCACGTAAGGGTTAAAGCTCAAAAGCAAACAAATTGAGTATGTAATTGAATTATCTGCTTACCAAATTAACCAACATGTTTATGTTTTTTTTTCCAGCTAACAACCCAGCTGGTTTCTACCGTTCATCAACTAATGAGACAGAAATGCTGCCTTGTCCTGTTGGTACCTATCAGCCAGAGAAATGGCAGTATGACTGTATTTCATGTGGGGGTGAGAGATACCGAACTGACTACAGCGCATCCATCTCAAAGGACCAATGCAAATGTAAGGTCACTTTGTTATTAATTTGATGACATCGTATTATTTACTTCTGTTGATGGTTTGTCATTTACTTGTTTGAGAAAATTTGGACTGGTTTGTGTGGAAAGAAAGTGGTTTTGTTTTAATTTACTTTCCTTCTTAGACTTCTCAGTTTTCTACATCTAATAGAAATTATGACGTAGTGGATGAGGACAAGGAGAGAGGGACCGAACACAGCATCGAAGAGAGGTGAAGAACAAAAAGAGCAGCTGAAAAGCAATAGATAAGTGGAGTTTTCTATTTTGCCTAACAGATGACATACAGACATCAATCTGGATCATGCCACTGTCCCAAACAACACATTGAGTGTGTGCAAATTGTGGCAGATTATTGATGGAACATACTGGTTCTGTTGCTCCTGCCTCCTTAAATCCAGTGTGAGCATTTCTTTTTTTAGACTGACTATGTAAATAATTTGAATGACTAATCAGATATAGTCAGGAATACAAACGAAATTGGGGTGATCGTAGTAAGTTGAAGCATTAAGTGTTAGAGCAGATGTGAGGGCCAAGTGTTCTGAGAAAGTGACAGCTGTCTGGAAACCTTTGTAATTTGTCAAGACAACAAATCAGAAGACTTGGCTGAGGAAAGCCAGACTGTGCGAAAACAACAACACAACAAACGGAATCTTTCCCACTCTGTTCACCGTGATTTATTCTGTTACACTTTGATTTTCATATAACTCTGATTGTGCATTTTTTGAGTGTTCAGATCTGTTAGACAGTTTCACTCCAAACTGCTGTTTACTCTTAATCCTCTTCCTCCTCCCTCGATCTCCCCACCTCCTTTTCCTCATCCTTCCCCCCAAGCTGGCTGTTTGACAGATGATAACAAAATACAAACTTTCTTTAGCTTGCTTCTCCATCTTCATTGCTCTATGCATTTCATGCCCATCATTCCAACTGTTCCATACCCAGCCACATGCTGGTTCATCCTGTGGAAGTCCCAGCACCACTGTCTGGATCGGGTTATCAGTATCAATTTTTATATGGCTAAGCACTATCTTCTACCATTGCTGCTTAGTGCAGGACATCCCATGCATGCAAACAGAGAGCATCCTCCTCTGGCGTGAAGACCACCATTACAAATCTCCGGCTACAATCCTATAAATTACCTGACATTTAATTGTTTGGCATGAACTCAAAATAAAAGGGATGTTGATGGGACATTAAACTAAGTCATCCTGAGAGCAGCTTAGAAGATCATAGATTCCAAGGCAACAGTCTATTTTTGTATGATGACCAGTGAGAATGTGGATGATTACAATGATGTTTTAGAGTTCCATTTGTGTGTGAGACAGTATTGCACTCTACACTCTTCAAATACATCCCAGCATCAGCAAAGGCCCAAGAGAAACAATATGTGCAATGTTGATTTGGAAATTTGAGCACTATTGGTTACACCTATTGAGATGATGGAATGCAGCTATGTTGTCTATATTATCTCATTACAGACCTTTGTACACACTTACATTTCCTGTGAGAAGTAGCCATCTTGATTATGATAATTCTGCTGAGTTTCAGTCTGCAATAACTTTGCCACAGCACTCCTGCACCTACTACAAAAAAGAACTGGATTGTGTCTAAACCTGTGAAAAAATCGTCTGCTAGTTTCACCTTTCATTTGCTGTATTGATGAAGAATAACTACTGATGCTTACTCTCTTCCATCATATTGTGTACATCTTGATTTGTCAAGACACAAAATAGTTCATTCCTTTTCATTCAAATACTTTATGAATCATTTAGTCTGTTTCATTTGCACATACACAGTGATGCAGTAAGACGCCTGTCTCCAGACATAGTCTGATTCAAACTCAAATGTCTGATAGTGCTAGCCCATCAGGTCACTTGTCCAATTTAGACTTTACACTGGTGGGCAAGTGACCTACTGATTTCCACATTTTGCGACAAGGCATCATATAATCAATGCAGAATCCACTTGTAACAGCAAAACAGCCCATTGCAGGTTTGGCATTGTTATCATATAACAAAGTGGTCATATATTTAACCCCTTGACTGCCGCTATTTTGTATCAGTTTTGTACTTCTGTGTGCCAGAGCAAAATTTGACTTTTTGCGGTAGGTTCACTAATTTGATCAGTGCTCATTTATTTGTAAAGATATCTCTTAGATTTTTGACATGTTTGCTTCTTATACCCAGGGCTACAATATCTGCAAATAATGTTTGATTTTGTTTATTCTGAGTATAATAAATAATCTTATAATTCAACTTCTAAAAAAAAATTATACTTTGCAAGCATACAAAACCCCACAGCAGCAAAACAAAAAACATACAAACCCAGCAAAAAGTGGTTTTAGTGTTTACTGAACACCTGTGTAAATATTTGGTTGTGAATTTACAACCCATAATTGTTGTTTTACATGATAAATCTATGTATTTCTGGGGTAGAGTAGAATCCAGGTATCAAGGGACACAATTTTGTTTTCTTAGGTAGGTTCACTAATATGCCCACTGCTCTTTCAGTTCGTGACATATATCTTAGATACTTGGGAAATGTTCTTGTTATATCTTTGGCTACAGCCAGATATCACAATAGTTTGATTTTGTTCGTAACGAGTAGACCAAAACTATATATAATGATGAATGTTTTGTTTGAAAAACAGACACTTTCAGAACATAAACAAAACTATAGCACTAAAATCACAATGAAATACCACAAAAACTGGTGTTAGTATCTTTTGAACTTAAGGACAAACACCTGACAATGCATAAAATGTTCAGCAACCCATATCATAGGGGACACTCCAGTCCTGGTAAAGCTGACCCTCTTCCTTTGCCACGCCTCCTCACACTGGACTCTCGCTGTTGTCCTGAACCCCCTCCCCTTCCTCGATTCCCCTCCCGACCTCTCACGAAAGGAGGGAGGGGGCAGTCGACATAGACGGAATCGGCTCATCACTCTCTGATTCGGCCCCACTTGCACCGGTATCGCTCGGTTCGAAGTCAGGGATCAGCTTCGTCATCAACACCAATCTCCGATAGCAAAGGGTGGTGTTGATTGTGATTGCTTTCTTCCTCCTCCGAATCGCTTCGTTCCACTTCTCTGAAGTCTTCATCATCGCTTTCACGGTCTCGGATACCTTCTTGAAGCACTTCAAGAGCATTAGAGTGTTTGAAAACGGCACGTGCCTGAATGAACTGCCTGCTCGACTTGCCATCTTGAACAGAAAATAGGGGGCCAGAATAGCTCAGTTGGTAGAGTGCCGGACTCATGATCCTGGAGTTGCAGGTTCGAATTTCAGTACAGGGGGATTTTTCCCTTGGAGTTATCATTGGTTCTGACTCCATTCCCCATACAGTCCTTCGAATGAGACTATAAACCGAGGTTCCATGTGTGAACGCATGCACAACATCTTGCACACACGTAAAATCCCATCACCAACTTTCGGAAGAGAAGGCCAGTTTGGCCGTTGGTATGGATGACACGTTACACATAGCATGCACCTTCCCCGAAGATGGAGTATGGCCGCCTTAATGGCGGGATAGAAAATGGTCATACACACAAAACTCCACTGCCTGTCTATACAGGCAGTGTCTGCAGGAGTATCAGCCTGCATACGCAGAAAGAAAAAAAAGAAAAGAATAGAAAATGACTCAGCCGAACCTTGCCAAAGTATAATTGTCCGAACGGACACGAGCTGGTCAGTCAGCGACCTGTGAAAGGGAAGAAACCGTCCTTTAGGGTCCCTACAACCATTTAAACCATTTTTTCTCCTTGCCTTCCTTCTTTAAATCACTGAATTTTGATGATGAAACTACCTCGAACGGCGTTCAATATGCAGCACACAGCCTTTCAGAAACCACCTCGAACGCCGTTCGTGCAAGGGCAGTCAATGGGTTAAGCCTTGTCCTCAAAACTGTCAGATTTTTGCAGTAATGCACAGGGGAGGAACTCTGCCACTCTTACATTTCATTTCATATAACATGTTTTAGCTAGAGACGTTTTAGCTGGTCAGCAGACTAAAATTAAAACCACCTGATGAACACATTAGGCTAATGTGCTAGTCAGGCATCTGCTAAGTCATAGCCATGAGGCCTTCTTAAATTCTCTCATCTTAGCCATTAATTTGTTTATGTATTAGCTTTAAATCATGTGCAGTGTGGTCTCAAAACATAGCAGATGGGGTGTAGCTAATAAGGAATAGCCTGCATATTGTGACGCCTCATTGATAAAGAAACTTATGCCACCGAAGAAAAAAAAATAATGTGGCCTGACAAAAGCCAGCGAAGTTTAGGGACCTTTTTTGTATCACGAAGGATGCAAAGCAGCTGTGAACAATGTTGACAATGAAGCTCAATCTTCATGTTCCAAATTTGCAAGAAAACATAACTGTCACCAAACAGACTGTAGTGCGTCACTTCTGAGAATCATAGAAACAGTTTTATCCCTGGATGGTCTGCGAAGCTAGAGAGATGATTTGCAGCAAATGCAAGGAAAGCAAAACACACAGCTCTTTCACACAGGGGTGCTATGATTTCCAAAGTGCATTTTGATGAGCATTTAAAGACAATTGATTCATTATCCCATTGCTTTGGCAGCTCCAGGATTGCAGGGCAAGAAAGCATGAGCAGATGAAATCTTAACCATAAAAAGGGAAAAAGCTATTTAGCAGACTGAGTTATAAACTGATTTACTGAGGAAGACATGCATTTCTTTATTTTTTTTTTTGAAGATGTTTTGTTTGAGTTCACATCAAACCCTGTTTTCTAATCACGATATTTTTGTTAATGTGATTGCCAAAACACAGACAGCCAATTTCACAATCATTGAAGTTTTGGTTATTTAACGAGGTAAACTATTTGATTTGTATATTATCTAACTTACGGAACATGGCTTTCTGTCAATGTTAACTTGTTGATGGCCATATAATATCTTCAGCTTGTGGGTTGAGATTTAAATTGCATTTTGAATGACTAATGAATTGAGGATGTCATGTGAGTTGTTGGCATTTGAACCTGTATGAGGAAAAAAGAATTTGGTATTGCTTTGATCACTTACAGAGGGGAGAGAGAGAGGGGGAGAGGAAGAGCATTGGAAGATGAAGAGAGATGTATATTTTTCAACAAAAGAAAAGTGCATAATATTTTTCATTCCTACAGATTTACAGACCCTGTACTGGGAGAGAGCTGTGCAAAAACAGTTTACTGTTGTTTGTGCACTGATCATCAAATTCATATTTGCTATATTGGTCTTTCATCTTCAGTGCATCACTGCATACATTTTCTGTCTGTCTGTGTGTAAATTAAATGAGTTTGTGGACCATCTGATTTTGTTTTTACTTTCGTTTATTTGAGCACCGAGTTTAGTTTGTCATTTGTTAATTTATTTGAATATGTTTTTTTTTTTTTAAGTCAATAAAATGATATTTAATTTGTATTGATTTTGCTTTGAAGTGCTTTATGTCATACAAATACTAAGTCTTAGGTTATGGAAAAGAAGATAAAATATATTGACCACAAAAACTCATATTTTACAGTTGATTCAGAACTTCACGCATGAAAAGAAGTCTTCTCTGTTCCAGTCTTTTGCCCAGCAGGAGAGGAGCAGGCTGGAACAAAGAGGAGTGTATGTTGCCCATGTATTGTTCAGGACAGGGATCAACCCTTATAGCTTTTGTGAACCATGTCCCAATAAAACCAAAACTCCAACTAATGGGTCCATCTCTGCTGATGACTGCACAATCAGTAAGTCGCCATCTGCTATGTTATTTATCTTGCTCCCTAATGCTTTATATGCACAATCCCTTGCTGTCATGCATTTGTACCAAATTACATGCGACTAGTGCTACTGCATCACTACATATAAGATGTACAGTAGTGTCTGGTAGATTTGCATGTAATAAATTAATTGACCTAGTTCATGTGGACAGCATCATCATGTGACCTTTGATGGTAGAATTGCTTGACGGATAGTTGAATGATCAGGGATCATCAAGACTCTTTTCTCAGTCCTGTTCAACAGGTCAGAGATGATCAGTCCAGTCCCCCATGTTGTCCATTCAGAACTTGTAATGTCTACTCTCCATTGTCTTTCCAGAATTTTGTAACATGAAGTCACTGTAGAATACAAGTTTACAGGATCTAAAGAGAGGTGCCTGTTTGCCAGTGTCAGTATTGATTCATTGCCTTATGTCATTATTCGTCTTGTGTTCCCTGAAAGAAACAGGAAGAAACACAAGCATCCAATGCTTGCAATCATACTGAATGATCGATGTACAAAAAATGATGAGCCTGTGTTGTGAGCACCCTCCTGTATGGCAGCGAGTCTTGGACTTTGCAAGCCCGACAGGAGTGAAAGCTCAATGCTTTTAATATGCGTAGCCTACGACGCATTCTGAACATCATCTGGTAGGACAAGGTCCCAAACAACACTGTCCTGGAAAGAGCCGGATGCACCAGCATGTACACGCTGCTGAAACAGAGACGTATGCGCTGGTTCGGCCATGTCATGCGCATGGATGACGGACGGATTCCTAAAGACCTCCTCTATGGAGAACTTGCGCAGGGAAAACGTCCCACAGGCAGACCACAGCTGCGATTCAAAGATGTGTGCAAGAGGGACCTAAAAGCCTTGAACATTGACCAGAACAACTAGGAAGCAACAGCCCTCAAACGGTCAGCCTGGAGACAGACTGTTCAGAAAGGTCTCTCCAAGTTCGAAGAGACACTCGCTCAGCAGCATGGGGAAAAGAGAATGAGAAGAAAGGCTGCAGCCCAGGCAGACAAACCAGCGTCAGACTTCATCTGTGCCCTCTGCCACAGGGACTGTCATTCCTGTGTCGGACTGGCCAGCCACACCCGTCGCTGTACCAGAATAGACACCTAGAGCGCAACTCCATAGTCTTCTGAGACTGAAGGATGCCTACTGGAAAAAAATTATTACAGAGTTTCATCTTTACTGGAAGCTACATGAGGGGGTTATTGCAAGCAATGGTTAATTTTTGTATTGCAGAAGTAGCTAGACTGAACCACATTCTGACCACCATGATTGAGTTGCTGTCATTGTTTGGTACCATTGTATGGCACAAAGATACTTGGAAGTGGTCCAGTTTTCCAGTGATGCCCATTCAGTATCATGCTGAATTTTATTTGGTTATTTCGAGCTGTTGGGGTAAACTGAAGTAAATCTGTCTGATTCAGTCACATGACACAGTTTGCTATGTGCATTTTCAGACATATTTCCTAGATGACTAGCAAGGACAGCTTGATGCCTTTAGTGATTTTTCTGTGATTTCTCTTTGTAGTACAGCATCACCTCATTGAAAATACTGTTAATTTTTTGGCTTATTGTACAAGCCTGAAATTTCTAATTTCAGTTTCTATGTCCTATTCAAATGTGAGAAAATGAAGTGGCAAAGGTTGGGCAATGAATGGTATAGTTTTGGTGTGCTACATTTATCCAGCTTGTGTGTGTGTGTGTGTGTGTGGTGTGTGTGTGTGTGTGTGTGTGTGTGTGTGTGTGTGTGTGGTGTGTGTGTGTGTGTGTGTGGTGTGTGTGTGTGTGTGTGTGTGTGTGCACGCATGCATGTGCACCAAGTAATTTGGAACATATTTGCTGGCTTCTCACAGGCTGTGTGTGGTCTTTGGCACAGTTGATTTTTTGACTGATGAGTAATGGGTGTTGCATAACAGCCAGTGAAATTGTTTAGTTGAGTCATGTCATGTGGACACAAATGCTAACAATAGGTATTTGAGCTGAGTAATGGTAACTACTCTGATCTGGAGAGCAATGTATGTTGCATAATGGCCAATGAAATTGTTTGGTTGAGAAATGTCATATGGACAAAGGTGCTAAAAATAAGTGTTTCAGCTGAAATGGTAACTAGACTGATTTGGAGAGTTTTTACGCTACTGAATTTAATGACTTCTTAATGACTGACTTAGATTGGGAGGCAAAGAGCACATCTACATAATTTAAGTCAAATGTATGCAGCACTTTAGGCAAGATGTTTGATGAAAAATTGTCTGTAGTGAACCTCACTACAATTGACAGCATTTAGAGATTGTAGATAGATCAGGACTGAGCCATTGGAAACTTGTTCAGGGGAATTCTTATTTGTGAACCTCATGCTTTGTCAACAAGTCCAACTCTAGGACAGGAAATGTGCAACATCCGCCTTGGCAGAGTTTGAGGAGCCACACCTTAAGTTATAATTTTGTTATACCTATGGTAGAAAAGATGTTATGATATAGGAGTTGTAAAATACACCAAAATATATGCAAGAACAAGTCACAAAGTCATTGTAGATTTGAAAGATAAGAAACGGATGTATCAAGAATACATACTGTTTAGTGTACAAGAGCATATGCAGAGATTAGACTTTAAGAGAAAACTTAAATCTGCAGTAAATGAATAAATAAACATGGTAGACTATAGTAAATTCAAAAGTGCTTGTGCTCATTGAAAGGAATGGTAACAGACAGCTATGAATAAGATGCTTTACTGTGGGCGTTGTTTCTTTTCAGAGTTCTGCCCTGCAGGCTCCAGGATAGATGGCAGTGTCTGTGAGGATTGTCCTCAGGGCACATATCAGGACCAGCCCTACCAGACTGAATGCCTACCCTGCCCACAGGGCGAAAGCACCCGGCAAATGGCAACCACATCTGCAAACGAGTGTGAAGGTAAACTGATGGCTTACAGTGACTGTAATTCAGTATTTTGCATGTTGTAACTGCAGAAAGCAAGTTGATGATTCCTTACTTATGATTTCCTGTGCCAGCAAGAAATAAAGAGATTATAAATGTATAAATAAAAAGACAGATAAATGCATGTGATATATCTAAACTTAAGGATCTTAGTTTCTGGGCAAGTTAACAAGTTTGTGTTTAAAAGATGGTAATCTTGACTATTGTAACTAACATTTAAAAGCAGTTCGTATAGTCTGTAAGACAACAGAAGTGTTTGAATGATTTGCAGTTGAACTCCACTTTTGTCATGCTATAATCAGGTGGACATGTCCTCTGTCAGACGGGATTATGAAAAATTTTCTCTGTCATTGTAACATATGAATAGTTCATCATCAGTACAAGCATTAAGTCAGTGAATAGATCCATTTTTTTATGTGCATGTTTTTGAGGATGGGATTCCTTTCTTTTTTTTCAAACAATTAAAAGGAGTGTCTGATTAGCTATTTTGATATGATAGCTGCTGCCATGGTATCCTTTGTTTGTTTTGTTTTTTGCCATCATATTTCCCATGTTCCCAATAGTTGCATTACTCCCACTACACTCATTACAAACATCTCATACCCAGCCAGTCAAGGTCATGTTTTACCAGTCCTTGTACTTGTAGTCAACAGGGAACAATCAACGAAGTGGGAACCCACCACAAGTTTGTAACATTTGGCCGGACATAAGCATTACTATTGAAGTGCAGACTTTGTGGATGGTGTAGTGTAAGGAATTGATTTTACACAGACAACAGTCCAGATAAATTGAATGGTTCTGCAGAAGTCTTTGATGTCTATCTTTGTGCAGCTTTCTGTGACGCTGGCTCAGAGAAGAATGCGCAAAATGGGCAGTGTGATGTCTGCCCCATTGGTTACTACAAGAACAACGATGATGATGACTTCATGAATTGCACATCTTGTCACCAAGGATATGTCACTCCCACAGTTGGCTCCAGGCACAACAGCAGCTGCACCATCCGTATGTATAATGTTTCCATTGATTTGCTTTTCTGCTGCAGAACACTTGTCCAGGTAGAAACAGTTTCATAGTACCAAGGCAATTTCATTCTTTTTTTTTGTCAGAATGATCAGTTTGATGTATTTGATCTTTTTAATTGTTTCAGGGGATCTGATATGTTTACATAGTAAGCCATTTACGATACACTTTTTTCTTTAAATTGCATTTCATTGTACACAACACGTTTCCTAAGATGTAAGAGAAAAACCAGCAATATGAATGAACAGTTTGTGTCAATTGTTTTGTCTTTTGGGCAGATCAACTATGATCCCTGTACTTTGTAAAGTTTGAGGCAGATTCTTACTGGTGTTAAATCTACGGGAAGGTTTCATTGGTCTTTCAGACAGACCTGAATGTAAGCAATGGGCTGGGGGTAGGTTTTCTTTTCTCATTTCAGTACTTTTCTTCCTTCGATTTTGGTCTGTCTTGGTTTGTGTTGGATTTGGTTTCTTTGACATGTGTGTTTCAGTCCTTTCATTTTCTTCATCTGTCCTTGCGGAGTGAGTCTAGGAAAAGGGCTTTAACAACTGAATATTTGTGTTGTAGATGGTGATTAGACTTAAGAATGTAGATCCTGTTCTGTATGCGTGAGACATGTTTGCACTCTGTCATTGTTGTAGAACCAACACCATTTAGATAGATGAGAGTGTAAAGAAAGTTGTGTCCTCATCTGCCAGAATACTAAGAGACAGTATCAAAGAATGTACAGAAAATTGTGCCCTCATCCGCCAGAAGACAAAGAGGCAGTATCAAAGGGTGTAAAGAAAGTTGTGCCCTCATCCGCCAGAATACAAAGAGGCAGTATCAAAGAGTGTACAGAAATTGTGCCCTCATCCGCCAGAATACAAAGAGGCAGGATCAAAGGGTGTACAGAAAGTTGTGCCCTCATCCGCCAGAATACAAAGAGGCAGTATCAAAGAGTGTACAGAAAGTTGTGCCCTCATCCGCCAGAATACAAAGAGGCAGTATCAAAGAGTGTACAGAAAATTGTGTCCTCATCCGCCAGAATACAAAGAGGCAGGATCAAAGGGTGTACAGAAAGTTGTGTCCTCATCCGCCAGAATACAAAGAGGCAGTATCAAAGAGTGTACAGAAAATTGTATTTCGTAAGCCAGAATACTAAGAGGCAGTATCAAAGAGTGTACAGAAAGTTGCGTTCTCATCCGCCAGAATACAAAGAGGCAGTATCAAAGAGTGCACAGAAAGTTGTGCCCTCATCCGCCAGAATACAAAGAGGCAGTATCAAAGAGTGCACAGAAAGTTGTGTCCTCATCCGCCAGAATACAAAGAGGCAGTATCAAAGAACATCTTAACAGTGCAAGGCTTTGCCAACAGCGTTTATGTAACAATCCAAACAAACAGGACACTAAGCCTAATGGGAAAACCTTGAGGCTTTGGCCACTGAAAATCATAACTTGAGGAGAACATATTTTAGGAAGTCATTGAAATTGTGGAAAGAGAACTATCAGTCAGCAAAGATAATTATTGTATGGATACGAAGTGCCCCCTTTGGACTGTCAGACAGGTACACCAAGTTACCTCAGGTGAAAACTCTAGCAACAGCGGATCTAGTTTCACTCAAATTTACACCTAACAAAAGTCTCTGCAAGACTGAAAGCTGGTGACTAGTGCAAACAAATATTATTAGAGATTTTCATGCTGGACCAGTTCGCTAAATTTGTCACGCATGTTTAATCCTTCTTCAATACACTTAAGCCCCTTCTTGAACATTTTGATTTCTCATTTGCTGCCCTGAAAAAGATTAACTTGGCAGTAAATATTTCAGAATTTATTCTGTCACCATCATTGAAATAAAAACTGCAACGCACTTGAAATATGAAAGAAAAAAAAATTTGATGCAAGAAATGACTGAGTTTCAGTTTTAGTTTCATCAAGAAATTGTCACTGTATGCTGACTAGTCCATATATGCTACACTGCATCTGCTAAGTTTCAAGACACATAATTTAAAGCTGATGGATAAATAAATTAATGACTAAGATGAGAGAATTTAAGAAGAGGGTCTTATGGTTACAACTCAGCAGATGTCTGACCTACACATTAGCCCACACACGGGTCAGACCTTGTTTAACACCAGTGAAATAGAAAACAAATTTGATGCAAGAAATGACTGAAATTAAAGTAACTAGTGTAACCCATTATCAACTAGTTCTTCATATTTTTCATGTCCACCACAGATGCGAGACACATGACTAGTGGCATCAAAGATGTCAAGCACAAGAATTCATGTGTGCTTTTATTTTATAGAAAGTCTTTTTTTTTTTTTATTGTAGGACTCTGTCGAGAAATTAGGTGAAAACATATCAGTTCTGTCAAGAGGACTTTGGCCAAAGCTTGGCAACATTTCACACATTTTGTTGACAATAAAACGTTGGTGTTTTGCTGAGGGTCAACATCTGTCTATGAAAAACCAACAGAAGCTTCAAAATATCTTTGTGAATTTCAGATGTAATGAGGATGTCGGAATGGGTTGGCAGAGTGACTTTTCTTTCATCGCTATTTCCATTTTCTGTGACATTTAGATTCTTCTGTACACACCTCTTTTAGAACATAACAAGAAACTCAATGTATGCCAGCTTTTGCACATGTGAGTGATGGCAAGCATGCTATTTGACCTGATTTGTGATGTGTGTGTATGTGTATGTAAGTGTGTGTGTGTGTGTGTGTGTGTGTGTGTTTTCAGTAAAATTGTGTTTGATAGATACGTTTAAAATGAGTGACTATCATCATTTCCAGAGCACCTTGCCTCTTTATATAGCTACTAGAGAGGGCAGTAAGAGTGGGGCTGAGTTTGGCAGTCTTTGCTTCAATATGCCTATACAAGCATATGTTTTAATTGAGAGAGAAGGAACTATTAATCTGTACTCGGCCAGTCAAGGTAAGTATGTGTACTTAATATAAATTATGGAGGATGGGGGTAGGATGGGGTATGAAAATGTTGTCAGATTGCCTTTTCTTGCATAGTGGAAAAAGTGCTTGATATGTTTTCCCATCTTTTTTTAATAGTTTTGCTATTTTTTTTTTTATACACTGGACAAATGTGTGTTGCAGGGAACTGTACGGCAGGCTACTTTATCCTCCTTGACAACTGCCAGCCCTGTGACTATGGCCACTACCAGAATCTCTCGTATCAAACATTTTGTCATTCATGTGAAGGGGCCAAAAACACAACAAGAATGGCTGCTGTCAGTGCATCAGAATGCCTCCGTGAGTTGAGCAGTTGAACAAACTTTTTTTTTACAGCATGTACAAGATTTGTATTTGGCAGCTTAAAGTTACAAAGAAACTTAGAATCTGGTGAAATCCATTTGGACTTTACTTTCCGTGAACTTTCCATATAGCTTTCCTCCTGTAACTGTTAAGGTCACCTGAAAGTAAAATTAATGTGTTTTTACAAATGTTGTAGTGTGCAAAGAATATTTCAGTCCAAATAAAGTCTGTTATGAAGAAACTAGCATACGTGTGCTTTAGGTTTACTTCAGAGAGCATACAAATAACCTAAACTCCTAACATAATCAGATTCGTTTCTTTCATGCTATCAACAGGTATTAGTGAAGTAACTGACTTTTTCTTAATACACACTGAAAAAAATGATTGTGTACTATAGAGTGAGTGTGGATTTATGTTATTTTTGTGTATCAGAACAGTCACCATCCTAACTGAAACTTATGTATATCAGTCTGTCAGTGGATTATGGAAACACAGGTATACCCAGCATGTGCCAGGACACATGGAGAGAAGAAGAAAGGAGGAGGGTGGGGAATTTGTGTTTGTGTGTGTGTGTATGGGGAAGGAGAGGGAGGGTATGGGAAGTGCGGGTTTGGGATAGGGTTGAAGAAAACAAATGTCTTAAAATACAAAAGCAAATAACAACAATAAATGAATGGTGCATTTGATAGGTGAAGCACTATGCCCTGTCCATTGTGAATATTTTTGCATTCAGTAAGCTGTCCAGCTGGTGAAGAAAACCCGTCAGGCTCTGACAACTGTGAAGCTTGCCCCCAAGGTTTTTACAAGGACCGTGAAGGATTTGAAAACTGCACACAGTGCCCGCCTGTCAATACTACTCGCGGCACCGGTTCCACCAGTGCGTCAGACTGCGAACTTCGTGAGTAACTTGAATCATCAGCCTTGCTTGCATCGTTCAAGCATTTGACCATTCTTTAACTTCTCTTTGTTTTGTTCATTCGCATGTAGGAACAAAGTTTGTTTGATAAGAACTGCGGGGTGTGTGGTCCTGTGATAAACATTAATGCATGTAAACATTAATGCATGTTGCATGTATTGGCATTTTTGTGGAGGATGGGAGAGCACTGAGATTGGCATGATAAAAGAAGTTGATGTGATTTTCTTTTACTTTTTAATCATAAAAACCCCAAGACCAAAATAATACTTGCTCTTCAGATATCCAAGACTGAAATAATGTTCACTCTTCAGAGATCTATGTAAAGTTAAAAATAAAAAAGGAGTTCACAAAACATTGTTTGAATCAGTTGTAGTTTCTTCAGTAACAACTTGAGCAAAAATCGTTGGAAATTATTTCCTTGCACACATTAGGTTTTCAGACAAATTAGTCTCTGTTGTAAGTAAGGCCAATTTTTTCTCATTTTCTTAGGCCTGTCTGAAATAATGTGTGTATGTATGTATGCATTCTTGGAACTTAAAGACAGATTTTATGTGACTGGACATCTCCATCTCTCTACCGCTATCCATTCAGTTTGCATGTATGTGTGTGTGTGTGTTTGTATAACACCTTGACATCAGACACACACTTTCAGGAATGCGCACACACAATACACGCACACACACACACTCTCTCTCTCTCTCTCTCTCTCTCTCTCTCATTCTACTACTTACACACACACACACTCTGTCTCTCTCCCTCTCTCTTTCTCTCACTTACACACACATGCACACACACATGCATATGTGCACGTACATGCATGCGCTTACACGCTCACACACACTCACACACACTCACACATTTTCTGTCTTGCACAAGCTCACAGAGCATCAAATAAAAATCATATAAATGCAGCAAACATCTGTCAGTCAACAGTATAGCATAACAGGCTTTGAAATTAGGTTTGAAAAAAAAAGCAAGGAACACACACACACACACACACACACACACACACACACACACACACGCACACACACATACACATTCACACACTCATACACACACACACACACACACACACACACACACACACACACAGTGTCAATGGTGTGCTTGGGGGATTTTTTTTTTAACCTGTCATTTTTTAAAATTATGTGTTGAATAGTAAGGCAACAGGGAACATTCATTTGAAACTTTACAACTGGTATTAGTGAAAATGGTATGTAATTGGCTTTGACAACAATGGGCAGAGAGAGCCACCTCTGACTACAATCCGATGGGTCAAGTTTTCTTTCTCCTTTGTTCTAATTAATTATGTGAACATTTTCGTTCTCTTATATTGAAATTGTGATGTGACTGACAGTACCATTGTTATTACATTAGGAGCATGCGAACCTGGCAGCTATGCAGACAGTCATGGTGAAGAGTGCAGACTTTGTGGTCTTGGGGAGTACCAGCCAGACAAGTGGCAAGAAGAGTGCTTGCCATGTGATTCAGGACTTACTACCTACCAGTATGGAGCAGACAGTGTGGACCTCTGTTTTGGTGAGTAAGCTGCCATGTCTTGTTACTGTATGCACATTGCAGACTTGGTACATTCCAGTGGAGAAACAACATGCAGTCAACCACAATCATCACTTGTAGACTTCTGGTGCATTTCATAAGAGAAAAATTACAGGGACAACACAATTATAAGCATTTCTCTCTTGCAAATTTTTGGTGCATTCCATTTGAGTGGAGAAAAATCACATAGATAGCCACAAGCATAGATACTATTCTTTTGCAGTATTCTGATGCAGACATTATCATAGACACTACTGTCTTGCAGACTTCTGGTGCATTTCAATAGAGAACAATCACACAGCAAGCCACAGTCTAGCAGACTTCTGATACAATCCGATATATAAACAGAACATAGTGGCAGGGACGGTCCAAGTCATAAATACTACTCTCTTGCAGACCTGTGTTATATTCTGCAGAGAAACAGCATACTTCCACTTTTAAAGACGGTCATTTTAAATGGTCAAGCTCAGAGCCTGTGCTTCACTTAAAGACTAGTCAAAACCATTCAAGAGGTCTTGATCTTCCAGATCGCAGTAGATGTCCATACAAGACCATTTGTTGTGTCTGTCTTTTCATTCTTTTCAGCTTTAATATTGGGTGGAGAGACACACATACACACTTATTTTGTATACAATATTGGTGCAATGTTGGTAATCTTGAAGTGCAAATTGTTTTAGTCATGGCGCAACAATGGGTATTGCTTGGACTATTCTTGGCCCAAGATAGACCCAACATCAGATATTCTAGTACTCATTCTTGGGCTAGTATGGGCCCTTGATTGGTATATATGTTAAAGGAGCTAACCCCCAGGTATGCTTTTGGTGGTCTTCCAGGTAGATGTTAACCTTTATGAATGTTGCTTTTGAGTACATATTCCTCCTCTAGACTATGTGGGTCCCTCATGATCCATACATTGAACAGAAGGACTTTCTCTTTAAAGAACAAATATCTTGGAAAACCCACATCCTTGGAGGAGGGTGGGATGCTGTGAAGCTTCTATGAAATGTCCAGGTCATGAGAGCCCATATGTGGTTAAAAACAATATGTGGTTAAAAACAATGGCCAATAAAGATTTTATCTTACGCATATACGTGGTTAAAAACAATGTCCAGTAAAGATGCTATCTTATGCATATCTGATAGGAATGATAACACCAAAGTGAATAGTTCATAAGTGCATAACTGATAACTCTTCCACAAGGAAGCTGTATCGATTTAAGTGTGGAATTATCGTCTGACAAAGATTTGTTTGAAAACACGGAAAAGGCAAGATTTTTGTGTTCAAAATGACATTTCAGATTTAGATTGTCAACAATTGTTTTGGGTGATAAAAAGTGATGACTAGGATTTTAATTTGTGGGCCGACATATGAGGTGCTAAATTTGGATCTAGATCAATTCATGGAATTTGTCTAACCTTTGCCTAACATTTTTGTATTGAATGCAGTTACAAATTGAAATGATAAAGCAAGTGAACTAAGAAAATATTATTTTAAATGTAAATGTTGAATGATAAAAGAGACTGTATTTTTATACATCATGGTGTTGGTAAAATCAAAAGCGCTAACAATGCAAGTGGTGAAATGGCCACATCACTGATGGATCTATTTCAATGCAAAAAATCTTGCTGTCAGTCAAGCACACTTGTGTTAATAATGTAATATGTATAATTCTATTCCTTTCCATGTCTTTTATTTATTTATTTATTTATTCATTTTGCTGTATTATTTCAGTCCTGTAGTCTGTGAAGCTGAAATAGTGTGCAGACTGTGTTTCATACTTTAACAATCATGACTTTTTTTTTGTGATTGACTCATTCATGAAATATGATATGATTTTTATGTTTGAGCTTGGATTAAGAATTTTTGTTTTATCAATGAAAGTAGAATGATTTATCTGCATTTGCTCAGGATTATGGCATGCTTTACAAATCACTCTCTAACACAGAAAATGGTAACTGTTAAGAGGACTGTATCATTTTCACTTTCAAGTTTCTATTTTTTGGTGGAATTATTTTCATCATGTCATAAAAAATTCATTTTTTAGTCAAATCATACACAATACATGATCATTAATAACAGCAGATTATTAAAAACTCATTGAATTATGGGAATCTAAAACTGGCCAGCATACTGGGGAAGTTAAGATCAAGGGTCAAATAAGCTGGACTTAGAAAATCCTGTTTCATTTGGAAATGGGTTAGCCTGTGCCAAACATTTTGTGTGCCATGTAATGCATCCCAATGGACCCATGGTTTTTGTATAGGAAGAAAGACTTTCCGAATGTTGTCATTGTCCAGGGGACCATTCCTTTTGGAAAGACTAAAGCATAGTGGGTTTCCAGAAACGTACGCTTTTACTGAAGCAGTAAAACCTTGCCATAGTTTTGTGTTTTGTTTACATGTTTAATCATCAACAAAAATATACAAGTTTTGGTGCAGATGTTGGGTTATCCTTTATTGACAAATTCAAGTAATGTTGTGAAGATAGCTTAAAAACCGACTCTGGTATCAAGTGAAAATTGTATTGTGGGTCGTCAAATACCCATGACATTAGGTGAAGGTAATGACATTTTTTTGTCAAGTATTTCATCTTTCCTCACTACATGATCTGCTGTACACCTTGCGTATGGATCATTAGGAAGAGGCCTTTCCAAACTTCCAGACTGAAGAACTCTGCTAATCACCAGAGTGTTTTTCAGATTTTGCATCCAAAATTAAGTACATGACAGTGAAATACACCAAAATGCCAAGTCCAGAATATTTTCAGGCTTGCTTTACACACACACTCACACATATGCGCACGCACACACGCACACACGCATGCACGCACGCGCACGCACACACACACACACACACACACACACACACACACACACACACACACAACACACACACACACACACACACACACACACACACACACTAATGCTGTACAAACATATCTTAGAAGGAAAGCAAAGTACGCTGTATATGCAATCAGATTTTGCTGATGTAGAGACTACATACAATTTTATTGATGTGGAGACATTTTTTCTTCCAAGATCCGGATGTTCAGTTTATTCCAGAAGACTTACAGTTGTGCAATAAAATCATGATTTTGTCCAGAAAAGTTTTACAGAAAGATTTTAAGCAATGAATGACAGTATTGCTGTGTACACCTTATTCCTTTGTTCTACATGTTCATCCACAAAAAATCTGAGACCAAATTTTGCAGTAGTTCACAAAAACTATACATACATAGAATGTTTTGAAACTCACATGTAGAGACAGCACAAAAATATAGAATGATCAAGCAAAGATTTGCTCTCAGTTGCACTACAGAAACTTATCGCTTCATACAATGAGGTGACAACAAAAACAAACAAACAACGCAACAACCAAACAGATTAGCACATTTCCTGTGGATCTGATTTTTACAATGAAAAAAAAAACTTACTGAATTGAAGTTTTTTTTTTTCTTTTTAAAATAAGAATTGGCCGCTTGACCTGTGAAAGAAGGTTGAAGGAACATTTCTTCTCCCAGCCCAGCAAGTGGTACTGAATTGTCAGCTTTGGACATAAGAGCTTCTTTCCCGCCTCCTCAATAGCATGTTCAGTTGTAGTACCACCAAGGCTGCCAAATGCTTGACTTGAAAACACATAGGAACATAACCATTTTGTTATTGCTTTGAATATCTTCAGTGTTTCCAATATCAAGCTGATGCATATTCTGAGAAAAACATGACAAGAGAATTCTTATCAAAACGAATACAGAATTTTGAAATGATGAAAGCGACTACACATTTTATATTCATGTCATGACTGACAAAGAAAAATGTGATTAACAATTCAACTGAATTAATTCCCTTGCTTACAAATCAATTCATAGAATAAAAAAAAATATTCATTAAAGAATCATAAGCCACTTGGTTCAATGGATTGATTGCAAAAATCATTTGAGAATTAAAAAACAAACAAAAACAAACAAGTGTAGTTGCACACTTTGCATACATGTCTTTTGTCCTCTTTTTTTTTTTCTTTTTTTTTTTAGCTAGCTTCTTTTGCTTTATTTTGTTTTGTGAACATTTGTCTAACATCTAACATCAAGTCCAGACATGTCGGGCCGAGACCAGTGAAAATTTCAGCAGTTGCAAGGTCAGAAAATTTGTTGTTAAAGACAGAAGTATATTTAACTCACTTAGGACGGACAGTTCTGTCCCTTGTTTTTCCCTGTGGACGGGCCATTTGTTATGGTTAGTAAAAAAAATCACAAAAAATACAAAAGAAGAGATAACTCAACGAAATTTTCAGGAAGTGTTATTCATAAACTGTGTTAGTAGAATACTAAAGAATAAACTTCCCACTTTCATAAGATTTCTTATGCTTGAGGCTGAAAAAATGTCCAGTTTTTTTCAGGTGCATCAAAACACTTGCACAGAGTCAGTGGGTCCATGGCTTCACATTCAGCAGAAAAAGTCGGTAAATACACTAAATGAGTTGAAAAAAAAGGTAGATACACTCCAGGAAACTAAATAAGATAGATAAATCACATGCCTGCTATGCACAAGCTAACTTGGAATAATGCAAAAATGGGGGCGTGGCACTCAGCTGACACACGAAGGCCAGAAGTACCACAAAAAGGAGGCACTGTCGGAAAAAACTCGAATCTTCATGCCAGTCGCGTAAAGGAAAGCCAATGAACTCTTGCTCACTCAAATCCCCAGTCTTTCGCGGCACGCAAACGCTCTGCTCGCGTGGCGAATTGGCCCACCCTCACCTTCATCATCACTGAGCTCCACAGACGAGTCAGTGTCAATTTCCTCTTCTCGAAATTCTTGACTGGAATCACTTTTATCAGCTTCGTCATCCTCTTCTTCAATGTCTGAACCTTCCGTTTGTAGCATTTCAATAACTTCAGGAATGCTAAAACGTTGCTGACGGGCTCGACTTTGCTCCGACACATTCGCAGAAAAACTTGTTTGAGATGCCATGTTTCTATGCAGATAAGAAAGTCATGTGGGTTGGTCTGGTCAGTCAGCCACTGAGCCGAAGTGGGTGATGGTGTGCTGCAAAACTGCTGTGCAGGCGAACGAAGGAATGCTGACGATACTATCTATATCTTGTTGCCGTGTACTGATCACGCCCCCACCGCATAAAAAATCGGTGAATGCCGAAACCATATCATGGCTATCAGCGTTCGTTCATACGAAAGCGTAAAGTCATCGCGAAACGCTATAGCGTCTGTTCATGACGAGAGAGTTAATCTCAACAGTAGTGTCTCGCTTATTTACACATGCAATTACATGCAACAAATTTTAATTTTTGAAATGGAGCCTGGTCACTGCAGAAGGTGATGAAGGCATTTTAGATGAAGACATTACGTAAAACATATCTATCAGCAGGTCTGTTAGTCCCTTATACTTGACTACATTGGTACACAGAAGTTATGAACTAAGTGCAACTAATGTAAAATCAGACCAAAAACAGTAGCAACTTTGGCAAGTATGGATGTAAGTTCAGGCCTGCCTGATTATGACACACTTTAACTGCATCTTAAATGAATTTGCAGGTGGAATGAAATCTCACCATGCTTTTTTAACACCATTTTTAGCAGGAAGATGGTGGTTCTAGTAGTCCACATCTTTGCATGAAATCTGAGGAAACTCAAAGCCATTTATTCATTGTTTAGAGTGTTGGGTTTGTGGTATAGTGGTAAAGTTTCTGCTCGATAACTTGGGAGACACTGGTTTGATTCCAGACATGTAAATTTCATTGCTGTTATTGTTTTGTGTTGGGTTTTTTTTTGCAAGCAGGTTCCCCCCCCCCTCCCCCCCCCCCCCCCCCCCCCCCCAAATTATGAATTAAAAAAAAAAGACTTCATGTTGATCTACTACTTTAAGCAGTGCACAGTTTCTGTATGTCATTCCAACTGTTCCCAATGTTTTAACTGATTTCCAGCCTTACAAACCTTTTGTTATCTGCACTCTCATTATGTTTGGAATACTTTAAAACCTGGAGTTAATTAAATGAAGAACTGCCAGAAAATTGCTTAAAAAGGCTGTGAAATGTACCATAATAATAAATACAGTTATACAGTATATCACGTCTGTCATGAATGGCTCTGACATGCCAGGTGAAATCTTTTGTCAGTAGAAAGTAATGGTGTCATATGTAGTTAAAAAATCCAGTATCCAAGGCTGGGCCAAGATCTGACCATTGAATGCATGTATTGGTAAACAGCTAATCATGAAAAGGAAATCTTGTTTGATACATATGTGATGTATATTGGTTTTGTATTCAGTTGCATTAACTGATACTCAACAATAGTTATGCGCAATTGCATTAACCCGTTGACTGCCCTTGCACGAACGGCGTTCGTGATGGTTTCGGGAAAGCTGTGTGCCCTTGCACAAACGGCGTTCGGGATAATTTCATCTTCAAAATTTGGCGATTTAAAGAAGGGAGGCAAGGAGATAAAATGGTTTAAATGGTTGTAGGGACCCTAAAGGACGGTTTCTTCCCTTTTGCGGGTCGCTGACTGACCGGCTCGCGTCTGTTCGGACGATAACTTCAGCAAGGTTCGGCTGAGTCATTTTCGGTTCAAGATGGTGAGTCGAGCAGGCAGTTCGATCAGGCGCGTGCCGTTTTCAAACGATCTAATGCTCTTGAAGTGCATCAAGAAGTTATCCGAGACGGTGAAAGCGATGACGAAGACTTCAGAGAAGTGGAACAAAGCGATTCGGAGGAGGAAGAAAGTGATCACAATCAACACCACCCTTTGCTATCGGAGATTGGTATTGATGACGAAGCTGATCCCCGACTTCAAACCAAGCGATACCGGCGCAAGTGGGCCCGAATCGGAGAGTGACGAGCCGATTCCATCTTGTCGACTGTCCCCTCCCTCCTTCCATGAGAGGTCGGGAGGAGAGTCAAGGAAGGGGAGGGGGTTTAGGACAACAGCGAGGGTCCAGTGTGAGGGGGCATGGCAGAGGAAGAAAAAAACGTTATTTATAACAGTTAAAAACCGTTAAAAACACCAAACCCTATAAAAGAAACTGTTTAAAACCTGATCTTCTTGAAATTTAGCAGGTACGTCTGTTGTGACCCGAGGATGGTTTTGGGCTAATCTCTAAAAAAATAAAACCGTTAAAAACCGTTAAAAAACTGTTATAACGGTTTCAAAGACATCTTTTTCCTCTGCTTTTCATCAAATGGCCATTGTGACATTGCACAGGTACGGGGCTACTTCTCGAAAATTAGAACCGTTATTTGGCAGTTAAGAAACGTTATTTATAACAGTTAAAAACCGTTAAAAACACTAAACCCTATGAAAACTGTTTAAAACCCGATCTTCTGAGGTTGGCGGCCACGAGAGTCATCGGATCGCCACCAAACTTGACATAAGCCTACAGGAACACCCAGCGGGTAACATAGGGTCATTAGATAGTCATTATGACCATTAAATTTGACCGTTAAAAACCGTTATTTTTAAAATTGAGGCTGTTCTTGATGACATTCGGTATACATGTGCAGTTTTAAATGCCGAAAAATGATATACAACTTTTACGAACCGAAATTTAAAATTGACCGTTAAAAAACGTTATTTTATAAATTTAGAGTATTCTTGAAGAAATTCGATATACATGTGCAGTTTTGAACGCTAAACAATGATATACAATTTTCAAGATCCGAAACTTAACATTGACCGTTAAAAACCGTTATTTTCTGAATTTCGAAATTTTTACCCTTCTTGATAACATTCTGTATGCACGTACAGTTTTAAGCGCTGAACAAAGTTATGCAAATTTTACGAACCAAAACTTAACACTGACTGTTAAAAACCATTATTTTCTAAATTTACACCGCTGTTGATAAAATTTGGTATGCGTATGTCCAGTAACGGTAAGTAATTTTGCAACATGGATGGTTTAGCAGGTACGTCTGTTGTGACCTGAGGATGGTTTGGGGCTAATCTCTAAAAAAATAAAACCGTTAAAAACCGTTAAAAAAAAAACGGTTATAACGGTTTCAAAGACATCTTTTTCCTCTGCTTTTCATCAAATGGCCGTTGTGACATTGCACAGGTACAGGGCTACTTCTCGAAAATTAGAACCGTTATTTGGCAGTTATAAAACGTTATTTATAACAGTTAAAAACCGTTAAAAACACCAAACCCTATAAAAATTGTTTAAAACCCGATCTTCTGAGGTTGGCGGCCACGAGAGCCATCGGATCGCCACCAAACTTGACATAAGCCTACAGGAACATACAGCGGGCAACATAAGGTCATTAGATAGTCATTATGACCATTAAATTTGACCGTTAAAAACCGTTATTTTTAAAATTGAGGCTGTTCTTGATGAAATTCGGTATACATGTGCAGTTTTAAATTCCAAAAAATGATATACAACTTTTACGAACCGAAATTTAAAATTGACCATTAAAAAACGTTATTTTATAAATTTAGAGTATTCTTGAAGAAATTCGATATACATGTGCAGTTTTGAACGCTAAACAATGATATACAATTTTCAAGATCCGAAACTTAACATTGACCGTTAAAAACCGTTTTTTTCTGAATTTCGAAATTTTCACCCTTCTTGATAACATTCCGTATGCACGTACAGTTTTAAGCGCTGAACAATGTTATGCAAATTTTATGAACCAAAACTTAACATTGACCGTTAAAAACCGTTATTTTCTAAATTTACACCGCTATTGATAAAATTTGGTATGCGTATGTCCAGTAACGGTAAGTAATTTTGCAACATGGATGGGACAGGGTAGGGGGATGAAAAGGGAGGAATGAGAGGGGCCAGAAAAATGATTGTACAGTGCAAAGCCTGATACACTATTTTTACATTAGACACAGACCCGTTGAAATAAACTACTTCTGCACAAAGTCTATTCCTACAAAATTAAGGGCAATCAGAAGAATGGGAATGGGAACAGTGAGTGCAGGCGGAAAATCGAGCGAGAAAAGCATCTCGACATACTAGGGAAGACCCAGAGGAAAGGGGCCAGATGCAGGCGGAAAACAATAGAATGTATAAGAGAGAGAGAGAGAATGTGTATTTGTGGGGGGGGGAGGGGTGGGAAGATGTTCGGTGGGGGGGAGGGGGGGGGGGATTGATTGTAAATCAAAACAATTAATACATGTTTGCCGTCACGTGAGTATCGCAAAGAATGTTCATATCCCGGGCAACGTCGGGTGCCCCTGCTAGTTGATTATAATCAAGATGAGAATGCTCAGTTTGATTTTGACACCATTTCTGTGCATGGCTTTAATTATCATATGATTAAGAACTTTAATTTTTATTCTTCATTGAGGCGGTTTCATGTATTTTGCAGACATATGTGGGTCTGGGACGGTGTTCTCCAACACCAGCAAGTCCTGCGTGCCTTGCCCGATAGGCTACTACAATAATGATTCCAGAGCCTTCACTTGTACTTTGTGTCCTATAGAAAACATCACAATTAGTACAGGCGCTGCCTCTGCTAGTAACTGCACAGTCCGTAAGTTTCAACTTTGTTTCCTACAGATATTAGAAAATGGTAGTATTTCCTGAACATTCCCATGTAAATGTGTGCATATGACTTGATCCCTGAATGTCATTCACTTACTGATCCACTTGTTCATCCTTCTGATCATCTTTAATTCTCCTGTATTTTGAAACCCATTTTCAATTATTAACGCTTGATTTGGAAAATGAGAAATACCTCACTTTTATTAGCTGTGTGAAGATCAACATATATCTGTATTTTTTATGTTTAGCTGATTGACTCAGATTTTTGGTTTTGTTTATATCAGAATGAATTCTATGGGTTTTGCTGTTAGTTTCAGTTTGTGCATGTTTCCAGTGTTTGGCATGAATTGTTCGGATATTTAGTGTAAAGCTTTATGTTTATTTGTAGTATTAGATTTATACTTTGCAGACATTTTTTTCCCTAAATTTATTTCTAACGTAAGAATGACGTGTTTTTTTTTTGTGTTGTTTTGTTTTCTTATTTTTTGCAAGACCATTCCACAATCAAAATTCTGTAGAGAAACATGGACAGCAGCGATAGCTGCAAATACCATTTTAACTCAGTCAGCTCAGTGCCCAAAAGCCCTTTGGGCACCACTAAATACCATTCTCAGCCTGATCCCAAACAGCATTCAAGCAAAGGCTGTTCACTCAGATTGTTTTATCAGCCTATGAATAAACGTTATTTGCCAGGAAAAGGGGGCAACTTGCATAAACTTTGCTTCCTCACAGGCTTACTAAGTAATTCAGACAGTTTTTGTTGTTGTTGTTGTTGTTCTTGCATTCAGAAGTAGAATTATGCTAAGAATAACATGTTTGAATATGCCTAAGCATAAAAAAATCTAAGTGTGCAACATTTTACATGAAATGTTAATGTGTTTATTTACAATTATTTAGCAATAATTGTGTGAAATTTGTGGCCTCTCAGTGAAAGAGTTTTGATGTATTAGAGTTTAAATGTATTATCTCTTTGTGCATATAGGTCAGCTGAAACTGGCCAGGCAGGAGACACTGCCCAGGCTGTGAGCGTGGAAGAGTTGAAAGGATAAATACTTGAAGAATCGAAACAAAACCAAATGAATTTGCCCATCAGGATATTGCCCTCTTTAAAAGTTGACACATATGGCTTACCTAAAAACGTTATACTAATCTGTTGATCCTATTTTGTCAGAAACTGACATTATGTTCTTCAGTTACCTTAGTTTTGTTGTTGTTCTTGTTGTTGCTGTAATGATAATATAGAGTGGTGTTCTGTTGAATTTAACTGATTTGATATAATTATATATTGGATGTGTGGGTGGGTGGGTGCATGCGTGTTTGTATGTGTGTGTGTGTGTGTGTGTGTGTGTGTGTGTGTGTGTGTGTGTGTGTGTGTGTCTTAGGTTTTAGATTGGAGGAAAAGATTGAAAGAAAAATTGTTTTGAATAACTAAATGAATGTCCTGAAGGTAACTGCACCAAGCCAGGTCAGTATCGTGATACGGAGGATGGTTCATGCAAGGACTGTCCCATTGGTGAATGGCAGAATCAGAAGTGGAAGACAAACTGCACCCAGTGTGAAACAGGATTCACTACTAGATACACAGGTTCTTCAGACGAGTCAGACTGCAAGAGTAAGTTAAGTCTGTGTGTTAGAACAAATGTAATGTATTCCATTTATGTACAGCATGCATGCTATGAAACCCTGTTTTTTTTTCAGGGAAAAGTCATTTTATGAATAGGTAGTGTTGTTTGCTTTATACTTGTACAAAAGACTGCAGAGACTGGGTGGAAGAGGCTTGAACAGAAAATCCTCTGCCTGATCGGCAGTCAAACTTTGACTCTATGTCGTTACCAGCCTAGGATTTTGCCCGCTAGCAACCTCTCCACTTATGAACTTTTGTGTTGAATCATTGTTTGCAATAAAACATTGATCAGAAATGGCATGGAAATTGGCAATGAGAAGACGTTTTGTTTAGAATAAAACATTGATAAGATGTGGCATTGAAATCAATGCTGAGAAGACCAAAGTTAATGGCCAGTCACAACATCACACTGATACAGCTCACTGGACAGAAGCTTGAGATTGTTTAAAGGTTCACTTAACTGTGATCCATAATTAGCAATGAGGGATCCAAATCAGAAATCCTCTCAAGATGGGCAAAGATAGCATCAGTACTGTCCAGACTGAGACCTGTATGGAATGGCAATAACATCTCATTAGAACACAAGATCAGTCTCTTGCATGCACTAACACATTCCATCTTCCTGTATGAATGTGAGACGTAGACCCTTAACAACAGACTTGGAAAGATGAATCCAAACTATGAAAATGAGGTGTTCCTGCAAGACACCAAACATGAGGTTCACTGCTCTTATCACCAGTGAACAAATGTGTCATACCATCAAGCAGTTTATTACAGGAAACTGTTGACAGAAGAAGATAGAAGGGAAGACAGTAAACATAATGGGTTGACAACAATGCAGAATTGACAGGAAAACCATTTGCAGAGACCCATGGCTTGGCACATGCCCAGTAGAGCTGGAGGACTCTGGTGAATAATGTTTTTAGTGTGGTGCCCCGGTGACTCTTCATAAGTTAAGGAGAAAGGGGTTTCTAGCCAGTCTTAATCTACTGTAACCAAAAATAGGTATCCTTCACATCTTAACCTGAACATCATTATGACCTTTGTAAAAAGCAGTTGTACAAGTAATGTATAGTAATGAATGAATGAATGAAGTAAATGAATGGAGTGAATGGAAAGATGGCCTCAGTGAGTGAATAGATAAATGTTAAAATTCATTTTTCCCATACTTATCTGTCCAGACAATTGCTTTATTCCAGCTTGGTTTGAGAGAAAATTTGCTTCTAAACATAGTTTTACAAAATACTTAACTGCTTAAATACTAGGACGCCCTCCCGCTTCCTGGCTGTGCTGGGAAAAGATGCAGAAACTGAGCTGTATAGTTACATTCAGATATGATGTGATCGCATCAAGGATCCTGTGGATCTGTGTAGTATAGAAGGCATAGTGAGCTCCCTTGCTCTCCCAATTTGATATTTTGAAGATACTGTTATTATGGCTATGGGCTATGTTCCATTCCAAGTGGGAGTCGGGCAATTGTTAGTACAGATAAGTATGTCATGAAACAAGTTTTAGTAGTAAAATTCCTGTTTCACATACTTACCTGGCCAAACAAGTGCCATATTCATACTTTGTATGGAACATAGCCATTTTATGAGGATATCCTCAAAAATTGAATTAGGAGAGCATTGGAGCTAACCATGCCTCATACCACAGGTAGGTGCTGTGAGTAATCTACTATTATAAACCAGCGTGATCCCAGAGTGATATTCCGCCTTTTCCCTGGCAAGAGAGCCCTCATATCTTCTGTCATTTTCCAGATTTATATTGTTGTTCCAGCATTGGGTCTTTTCAAATAGCCCTTCACGTTGCATTCATTCTATCTTCTGTTTTCAAAGGAATATTTTGGTTGAGATTGTCTGCAAAGTATACAGTATCACCACCTCTGTACAGAGATATGTTTCCACCCTTTGTATGAACAAAGGTGAAAATTAAGGCTGGTCAAATGCATTCAATGCTATGATAATTGACAGTAACAAGAAAGTTTTCTCTAAATGGGCAAACAGGCTTGGATCTCTCAAGCAAGGGCCAAAATTGAGGATGTGGCCCATATCCCACAAAAGGGGAATTTAACCAAGCACTATGAAAGAATTCATGCTGGCTATTGCTAAATCTTTCAGTCTCATGAGAAAGAACAGCCGTGATCCTTTCCTAGCAAAGTTCGTAGCATAATACTCTGCGCATCTGTTAGGTCGTGTTGGTGCCTCAAATTAAGCCTACAACTGGTTCTGGAGTGTCTGGCCTCTGAGGATTTCAAGCCTCTTTTTGAATGCTCTGTCAAAAACCTCACTCTGAAGACCTTTTTTTTTCTCTCTCTCTTTGGCTTCAGCCTGTAGGATATGCAAGGTTCATGTTTTCTTAAGGAACCCACTTGATGATGACTTGGCTGTGCTGCTCCCTTCATCATCAGATCCCAGGCCCAGGCAATCAATCAGGGGCAGAGAAGGTTTCTGCCCTGTCAGAGCACCGAAAGTTTACCTTCATCTGATCTAAGATTTTACAGAAGAAAGACTTTAAACAAAGTTTCCGGAGTGTTTTTAGAAGGTGTATTTTAAAGGGTTGTGTGAATGAGTTTCTTTATTTCTTCTTTAAAAAAAAAAAAAAATCACTTAGATTTGACTTTGGCGCGGTGACAGCCCTGATGTAGCCCTTTGCAGTCAGCTGGGCAACAAGCAACCTTACTTCACCTTACTAGTCTCTCTGAGCTCCCTGCCATGGTGGAACCTGAGAAATGCTGATATTAAACCCCGATTTTAAGCAAGTGATATGCCAAGCTTATTGTCTTTGATTAGAAACCTCTTCCCCCCAGAGCAACTGTTAGCGTGCATGAGGTCCAGGCTCTGTCAGCCTGTCACATTCTCTTTTACCCTGTGACACGCTGTGACAGTTTGGGTTCTTTTTGAGGCAAGGTGGTTGTTTTATCAGCAACGTTAACCCCTCTGATTACTTTTTGGACACACTCTTTGGCAATATAGCACATTTCACTCTCCTTTGGGATGTGCTTGGAAGCACTTGCCATCTGTTGACTTTTTCTCCCTTTTTTGTTGTTTCCTTTTAGGGGGATATAGTTGCTTTATCAGCAGCGCGTCTCTGGTTTCTGGTTTTTATTTTAGGTTAATGTTTATGTCAGGCAAAGTGGTTGCCTTTTCTGGCAACATTCTCCCAATTTTTATTTGCTTTGAGCTGTTGGTGGCTTTTGAGCACTGTTGCCCCTACATTATCAATTTTGAAGATCTTATCCTTTTCCTGATCTTGTCCATATGTTTTTACTTTAATGCTTTTTATTGTGTTGATATTTGCAGGCATTGTTGTTACTTCCTGCATTTGATTACACTTAGTTGCATGGCAACACAAACCTTAGTTCAAGGCCCTTAGTGGTTGATTACAATATGGTTTGGGGCTTTGGGGACCATGCGCAGGTATTTTTGTGCGGTTTCATTGCCTCTCTCTTCAGATGAACATGTTTTTAACCATCCTTTTGGATGTTCTGGTATTTGTTTGGGCAGGTAAGTATGAGAAAAAAGGAACTTTACTACTAAAAGTAGTTTTATGATATAATTGCCTGCCCACAAACTAGATCAACCTCCCATCTACCTGTCTGCAGGTAAAAAGTGCAGAAAATTGAGTGGAATATCTCTTCTTAGATATGACTAGATCAACCTCCCATCTACCTGTCTGCAGGTAAAAAGTGCAGAAAATTGAGTGGAATATCTCTTGTTAGATATGACATTGATTCATCAGGGCAATTACTCAGTGGGCCAAACTTGAGGTGGAGGTACATTTAGTTCCCTTGCTCACCTAATTCAGTTTTTGAGGATCCTGATAATATGGCTATGTTCCACACCAAGTAGGAAAAAGGCACTTGTTTGGACAGGTAAGTCTATAATAAGACTACTTTTAGTCATAAGATTCCTGTTTGTATTATGTAATACTTGATTTACTTGTAGTGAAGGTGCAGGGATGAGAATATTATATAGGTCTATGAAAATTGTTTTTCCCTAAAGATGGCAGCAATTTTGATGAAAAAAACAAACAAACAAAAAACAAGCCCATAGCTGTGGAAAGTTTACACTGCACCTCTTGGCCAATTGTAGGTTGGATCTTGATGCAACAGATTATTTGTCGTATGACAAACAAGCAAGAATGGCTTTTGACTGGTTGCTTGGATGTATGTGTGTGTGACTTACTCGTTTATGGTGTGTTCCTTATTTTAATTACATCAGAGTGCAGGTCATTACTGTAACAATATTCTTTATAAAATGACCTGAAAATCATTTTTACCCTCTGATTCTGATCATTTCTCTTCTTTTTAAAATTCTGTTCAGAAACATTAGAGAGGGGTAGAAATGTCCTTTTCTAATAGTAATTCAAACTTTTAATATTTGTATCTTTCAGGGGATTGCGCCAGCGGTTCATATCTGAAGAGTGGAACCTGTGTGAAGTGTGAGAAGGGATACTTCAGAAACAAATCAGAGAGCTGGTTCTGTGAGAAGTGCCCCGAGGATCTGACTACACTGGGTGAAGGTGCCAGTGCTGAACATAAGTGTTCTGAACGTAAGTGTTATAATGCCTGATGTTGGTCTTCTTCTCATTAGTTCTGTTTGTTTTTAACTCGTAATAGGATGTCACTATAACACAAGTACACATTCACATGAATAAATAAATAAAAACTGAGGAGAGTAATACAGACCAAAGTTAGACCTTGTTTGTGTGTGTGTGTGTGTGTGTGTGTGTGTGTGTGTGTGTGTGTGTGAATGTACACATTGAATGTATGTGTATAGGCTTGCATGCAGGAGAGAGAGAGTGTGTGTGTGTGTGTGTGTGTGTGTGAGTGTGTGTGTGTGTGTGTGTGTGTGTGTGTGTGTGTGTGTGTGTGTGTGTGTGACTATAAACAAGAAACAATGCAAGCAGATGTTTGTTCATGGATGCAGATGCCTTAGCCTACCTTTGTGCATACTCCCATCAATATTTGACTCTGTGTGTGTGTATGTATATGTGATTGTGTGTGTGTTTGTGTGTGAACCTGCAGGATTGTGTGTGTGTGTGTTGTGGGGGGGGGGGGGGGGGTTAGTATAAGCAAGAAGCAGCGTATCCAAATGTTAGTTTATGCATGTTGATGCCGTAGCCAACCTTTCTTTGCACTCTTGACTTCCATTTATGAATACAGTTTGAAAGTATAACACCCTCCTTTACCACACTTCTCCCCGTTCCTATCAACTAAAGTAAACATTGTGTCTCTAGCTACCTGTGCCAGCGGCAAATACTTCCACAACCAGATGAGGAGTTGTGTGCCTTGTGAGGAGGGTCATTACCAAGATGAGCCTGGGAAATTTCGCTGTAAACCTTGCCCTATTGGTTATGAATCGCAGGAGAAAGGGGCCAACTCTGTTTCGCAATGCATAGGTTTGTATTCTTTGAGAATCATCATCTTGGGTTCTGATACCTGCTCAAACAGACCAAAATGTGTGATGTTGCTGTGTCTTTATATTTTGACAAGTTTGAATTGAAAGCGCATGTGTGTGTGTGTGTTTGTGTGTGTGTGTGTGTGTGTGTGTGTGTGTTGTTGTTGTTGTTGTTGTGATATTACATGCTGAGGTTGGATGTACCGCACATGTTTATTCTCATTGTTCATGTGTATTTGTGTTGGAGTGAAATCAGTCAGAAGATCATTTTTTTTGTATTAAAAAGAGGCTTTACAAATACAAAATTGTATGGAAAAAAAATTTTGCCACTGAAAGTAGTTTTACTGAATACTTGCCTGTCCAGAAAAGTTCCTTATTCCTGTTTGGCATGGAACATTGCCATACTATTAGGATTCTCCTAAAATTGAATTGGGAGAACATGTGAGCAGATCATGTTCTCTGACTAGAAAGATTCGCAGAGTGATTGCCATTGGCACACCTGTATTGTACTCGTGTGTAACAAAACACCTCGGTTTCTGTGCCTTTTCCTGGCAAAGTGGGGAGGAGGAGGGCCTCCTGGTGTTTGAAGAGTATTTCATAACACAACTTTTAGTGGTAAAATTCCTTTTTCACATATTTACCTGTCCATTGCCTGTCCATACAAGCGCTAGAATATTGAAAGGGAGTGGGAAAGATGCTCACCTGATGAAGGAGGCAACGAACCCACAAGAAGATGTCTCAGCACAGTCCCCAAATCCCTGAACACAGTGTCAAGAGACCCCAAAGAGCCCTGAATTAAGGTTCCAGTCCCCTTCTTAAACCAGAAGATGAATTGTCCCCACTCTCCCTTACTTATACAATATTAATGCATGATGAAATAACGGTGCAAGCAAACTACAATATATAAACTGCAACAAAGAATTACCATGTATCAAGAATCAGGTAAAGTTATTGCTGAATGGCAACACAATGCCCCAAACACAAAAGATCCAGCTAAAGAAGGTATGATGCTGAATAGGCAACCAGATCACCCTCAAAATGGGGGAAAAAAATGAACCAAGACAAACAGTGGGTGAATGTTGCAGATCAAGAAACCACATCACCCAAAAAATAAATTTAAAAAACCAGACTAAGCAACCACACAGCTTCAACAAGAATAACAATACAAATGGCTACAAAAGTGAAGAGTGATTTGCACATGAGCAACCAGAAAGGTTAAAAAAGTGTGACAAAAGCCGAATAGAAAGGATGTGTCGCTGACGAAGAAAGCACCTTCACCCAGTATGTATTTCAAAAGGTATGTGAAAAGGCAATAAGAGTGTGGCTGATAAAGCAACTGCAATACCCCACAAGCATGACATAATGGCAAACAAGAGGAAGATGTGTTGCTGACTGAACAAACACCACATCCTAAAAAGTGTGTCAGATGGTAATAAGTGGGGTGTGTGGCTGATCATGCAAATACCAATAAGTGTATCAAAATAGCAACCAAAGGGTGTTTTACTGTCCGAGCAACCATAATGTCCCAAAAAACGTGTCAGAGGAGGTTTGCTTCTGACCAAACAACCACATTGTCCCAACAAGAATGGATGCGGGATTATTAGTGTTATGTATGCACTGTCTGTAGGCTCAGAGGACCTGTTTTTGGATGGACATGAAGTGTTTGTATCAAAGTCTTCACATTCTGCCAGTTCAGGGGAACAGTCTGTGGATGGGCTGTACAGGGAAACTGTCTTTAGATGGACATGGCAGGTTTGCATCAAAGTCTTACTGTTTGTAGGTTCACGGGAACTGTCTTTGAATGAATATGGTGAGTTTCTGTCAAAGTCTTCATTTTTTGTAGGTTCAGGGATACTGTCTGTTGATGGACATGGTGGGTTTGTATCAAAGTTTTCAGTCTGTAGGTTCATGGGAATTCTTTGGACGGACATGGAGTGTTTGTATCAAAGTCTTCACTCACTATTGATAGGTTCATGGGAACTATCTTTGGATAGACATGGAGCATTTATATCAAAGTGTTTTCCGTCTGTAGGTTCATGGGAACTGTCTCTGGATGGACGTGGAGTGTTTGTATTTAAGTCTTTACTGTCTGTAGGTTAATGGGAACTGCCTATGGATGGACATGAAGTATTTATATCAAAATCTTCACTATCTACAGGTTCATGGGATTTACCTTTGGATGGACACAGAGTGTTTGTATCAAAGTCTTCACTGTCTGTATGTTCAGAGAAAAATGTCTTTGGATGGGCAGTGTATCAAAGTCTTCACTGTCTGTATGTTCAGAGGAACTTCTTTGGATGGGCAGTGTATCAAAGTCTTCACTGTCTGTACATTCAGAGTAACTTCTTTGGATGGACAATGTATCAAAGTCTTCACTGTCTGTATGTTCAGAGGAAATGTCTTTGGATGGGTATTGCATCAAAGTCTTCATGGTCTGTATGTTCAGAGGAGATGTCTTTGGATGAGCATTGTATCAAAGTCTTCACTGTCTGTATGTTCAGAGGAAATGTCTTTGGATGGGCTTTGTGTCAAAGTCTTCACTGTCTGTACATTCAGAGTAACTTCTTTGGATGGGCAGTGTATCAGAGTCTTCACTGTCTGTATGCTCAGAGAAGATGTCTTTGGATGGGTATTGCATCAAAGTCTTCATGGTCTGTATGTTCAGAGAAAAATGTCTTTGGATGGGCATTGTATCAAAGTCTTCACAGTCTGTATGTTCAGAGGAACTTCTTTGGATGGACATGGGGACTTCTCCAGAAAGGGACACTCGCTCGTGCTGGCTCCATGACTAACAACAATTATCAGTATCAATAGAATGTATGTTTGATCTGAAGAGGCTTCCCCTTTAACACTTAGCAACGTAGCAGTGTCTCCCCTGGTGGGCTGCAAAATGTAGGAGTAGTATCAATGCAATGATATGGAAGATGAGACAGCAAAACATCAAGAAAATAATTCAGATCTCTTTTTTTTTTTTTAGAACAAGGTATGAAATCACATTCTTGTAAATAACATTTTTGCAAGTTTTAGATGAAGATAAAGAAAATACCATTTTGCTTATGGAAATCTGTCTTGTTTTAGTTTACACAGAAAGGCTGTATGTTCTTGGTTTTCTTTTGCTTTTGTACGAAACACTGACATCAAGGTATTAAAGTACAGACACAGTATTGAGTGTAAAACTTGAGAAACACTTGATTTTTTTTTTAAATGAATGAGTAATACTAGATTGTATGATCCAGGTTTTGATACCATAGCTCATTCAGACTGGGAATGGTAATAGTATGGACAAATCAATTCAAAATGGGAATGGTAATAGTATGGACACATTAACATCACAATATTAAGTGGCCACCTGTTGTCAGATCATGGCACCTGTGAATGGTAATTGTTCTGATGATTTTAATCATTAACAATGCTTGCGCAGTGATTGATTCACAAGATGACAGTTGAGCTTTTTGGGGTGTGCTTCGTCTTATTTAGTGATAATTTTTCTTTTTATTGTTGTTGTCAGTAGGGGACTAGGTAAATGGTTTCCTATGTGTAGTTCAGACCTGTTAACCCATCCGAACAAATGCAACTTAACACTCTATGGAGCGAATAATAAACATTGCAGGGTGCAGTTTGGTGGGTGGGTGACTTCATGTCAGCCTAACATGAATAGATCCCTTTCAACAGGTGAAGCTGGGATGGTGACAGGATGAGTTGGGATGTGACTATTAACAGAGGAGTCAGACAGAATGCTGTGGTATTAATGACACGAAAGGGTACAGAGGATGAGGCAGGAGGGACATATATATATATATATATATATATATAATGCTGAACAATTTAGTAGTGGGTTGGGTGGAAAACAAGTGCAGGTTAACAATTCTTCCATCATTATAGTAACGACTTGGCAAAGATTTAAAATTAAATAGGAAAAAAAACGAAGATGAAGAAAACGGGAAAATATGTATTATAAATATGAAAACCCTTCACTAGCTGCATAAGAGAACCATCGCAATTCCTCTCGACGGCAGATCTATATGTATTGCCTGCTTCTAGGCCTTTCGTCCGCTGGATCAGACTCATCAGGGAGACACGGCTGATTGTGTCTGTGCTCTTGGCGTCAAATAAAGACACACCACAGTCCGTAATTCTGTGGTGTTCTCACCACCAAGGGTTCAAAAAAGAATCCAACAGCACCCCCAAAGCAGCCAGCGAAAGGTAGTAAAATAAAACAAAACGAAAGTGTGGAGAGGAAAAAAGTTGCTGAAAAACTAAAAGCATTATGCAAACAGTATAAAATGTAGGGGACAATCTTTGAGCCTATGCTTGAGGATCCATTTATATATATATACATGCTTGAGGATCCATTTATATATATATGGATAGATACATGTATGTATTATTCATGATGGTGATTATATAGATGTAGAAACTTGGTTTGATATTTTACATTAACTATGTGTGCCATGTCCTCCAAGAGATGTAACACATCCATAATAATGTGAGAAAGCAAAGGACCACCATAGTACTCAAACATCTTTGCTCAGGTTCTTGCATCTATATTAATTATGCATAAATGCACATACAGGCACACATGTACAGCCAAGATCATAGCTGGTTAAAGAAAAAATAACAGTGTACAACATTTAGGAGCTCAAGAAAAAGACAAGCACATCCACCTAACCAATGGTGTCCAGCTAGTCAGAAGAACCGGAGTCATGCTATTGTGGATCCCAACCCATTCTGGGATAGCAGGGATCAAGAGAAGCTAATCTGGCAAAAAAAAAAGGAGCTCAGAAAGACTGTTTAGATGGCACTGTCAGTCACAGTAAGAAAGGGGCATCTCTAGCGCAGCCCTGAAAGGACAGCTATCACTTCATATTAAGAAAGCAGCAGGTGATGCTGGTGAGGGTAGCATGCCACATGTACAAGGACTGTAAGTTCAAGACGGGGACCTCACCAACTGTGGCTGTGGTCAAGAATGGTACATTGTATGCATGAGTGATGTCCAGTATCAAGAGGGATGACAGATGGTGTGGCCAGCTTTGACTTAACTGACCAGCAAGGGGAAATTCTGAGAAATGACCACATTTGTCTCCTTTTGTGGACTCTGTAGACACAATGGCCAAGAAGGAAGAGGGATAATCTATACTGGTATTGACATATTCTCTAAAGATGATTATTTTAGAAATTTCTGTGATTGTTGTGTGCAGATAAATGTGTCATCCACAAACCTTTTTGTGACTGGAATGCCAGGTGCACGAGAACAGGTGATAAGGTTAAGTGCCAGTGTAATCGTGGCTACATTGGAACGGGCAACAACTGTACACGTCAGTATTTGTCAGTATTTGTCATGTTAATTACTTTCTTTGTATCTCTTATCTTTCACCTGCACTCTCAGTGAACTATCAAACATTTCATTTTATAGTTAATTAGTGAACATTTGTAAGGGAATTTTTTTGCATATATTTTCAAAACTACTTTTTATTTATAGCATCATGAAGTTTGGAATTTATCTCTTACATATTTGTAGTAATGCCGCCTGGAAATGCCTTATCCTTTAAACCTTTTCATTCAAAATTGTTTTAAGTACAAAGTCTTGTGAACAATGAGAATAGTAAAACAAACTATGTTACTGTTTAACAAAAATGCCTCTGAAAGTCTGCAGATTACTGTTCAAGAAAAATGCAAAAAAAAAACTACCGGTCCAAATTGCCCAAAATTTTATTCATATAAGAATTGGTGGTTGTAGTTTGATGTGCATGTGTTAATGTGTTGCTGACATTTGTGACTGACCATAGTGCTCACTCAGCTGCATTGCGGTGACTTGGCACATCTGCACTGATTTATCACATCTGGTTAACATCCATAAGTTATTGTCACCCAATGCATATCAGTCTCTTTTATATAGCCTGAACTACTGTCGGAATCATCATAGTAGGATCTGGGCCACTAAATTGTCCACAGTCAAGCTGAGTGGGTGGATAGAGATCGATGCAGAGCTCTTTGAGGAGATCAACAGAGATGGACGAAGACTTTAGTTTGTAGTTTCTATAAGCCGTACAGAAATGAAAAAGACAAAGGCTTGCTGCACAAAGCACTCAACACCTTCCAGCAAACAGATAATGTGCTCCAGTACATATCAGTTGGAGACTTCAGCTCAGCATAGAAGTGAAAACTTGCGCAGACAACAGGACCATTCAAGAAGCATACGTAGACATCACAGTACCTGATTCAGACCCATTATGACACCACAAGGAAAAACAGTACATTAGACCTAGTGTTTACAAAACAACTCCTGTCTGTTGAAGAGCTCTGTGCTTTGCACAGAATCTCTGATCATGATATTGTTGTGTCCGATTGTGACGTCTGGCCTCAGGGAACCAAGGAGAAACCACACAGATTGTACTTCTGCAGCAAGGCAAACTGAGACAGAAACAGTACTGACCTCAACTCGTTAGTTGCCAAAATGAACGAGATGGAGAAGGATTCTGATGTTGAGACAGTATGGACACTTAAAGACGTTACTAATTTCGGTTATGCAGACATGCATGCCCTCCAGTGTTTGAAGTCCAGGTTGCAACCTATCCTGGGTCAGTTATGAGTGCTGAAAACTACTGTGGCACAAGAACAGACTGTACACACAGGCTAAGCACACCAGCTGTTGGAAAAACTACCACTTTGTTCAGAGAGAGTGCAGATGGCAGTTTAAACAGGCCGAGCGGCAGTCCACCAACTCAGTGAGAGAGGAAGGCACCAGGGAGTAACACCAAACCATTCTGGAAGTGAATGAAGTCCAGATAAAGAGATATCATGGGCATCACCCCTCTGAGGAAAGGAACTCGCTTCTAAGGCTCAGATCCTTCTACAACAGTTAACTCTTGTCTCCACATAGCAAGTCATTGTGCCTTTTCCAGCTACGCCAGGTACACCATACTTCAACCTAACCTTTGTCCCCTTCTCCCACCCCCACATCCCAGCCTCTACTCTGCCCTACACCCACTCAACAGATTCACTGCAGAGATTTCACTTCTCACTGTTCCTATTATGTGTATTAGTGTATTTATATATTCTCTGTGTGTTTTTTGTTTGCTTGCTTGTCTGAAGTCTGTTCATTTGGAAAAAAAAAATCCATTTTATCTAATAAATCATACAGTTGAAATCTTGTTACTGGTTTGTTGTTTGGTTGGCTAGTTGGCCAGTAGTTACTTCACAGTTCGTTCGCTCGTAGGATAGTTAATTACCTTGTACATTAATCATTGCTTTTTCATCCCTTGCATCATTCTGCAATTATCAATTGTAACAGAAAATTGCAAGTTTAGGGATGTTGCAATCTGAAAAACTTAATGTTATTTTATGTTGTCTTTATTCATAGTTTAAAGGGTAGTATCCTGTTTGCATGTGGGCATTTGTAATGTTTGTTTGTTTATTTATTTACTTATTTCTCTATTTATTTGATTTATAGATAATGTCTTGAAATGAATATCTATAATGTTCCAGTTGTAGTGCTATGTTATGAGATATCATATTGCATGATTTTGAATATTTTTTGTCCATGGCACTTGGAGTTAGTAGGTGTCTGTGTGTGAATTTTAGCAGGTATGTGTGTGTGTGTGTGTGTGTGTGTGTGTGTGTGTGTGTGTGTGTGTTTATGTTTGTGTGTCTTGTTGTTGTTGCTGTGGGGTTTTTTTTTTTGGTTGTTTTATTAAATCATCAAAAAAAAGAATAAACGAATAAATCATCATTTACCAACAGTCACTCATTCACTCACACACACACACACACACACACACACACACACACACACACACACACACTCATTCACTCTCTCTTCTCTCTCTCTCTCTCTCTCTCTCTCTCTCTCTCTATGTAAGAGTTTTAGAGTGTTTCATTTCTGAGTGAAATCCATGATGGTGCATGGGTTATTTTGTGTGCATGAGATTGTGTCAAAGTGGGTGGATTAAAAGGTCATTACCTTTAGTGTGTGACATTTAATCATGTATCCCCACACCTTGTGTTTTGTGCAAGTGTCCTTTATTATGTGTGTTTATGAGAGAGAGAGAGAGAGAGAGCATGTACACTTTCACTCATTTAAGACATCAGTTGAAAACTGTACTTCTGTCTGTCTCTTTGTCTCTGTCTGTCTGTCTGTCTGTCTCTCTCTCTGTAGAAATAGACAGAGAAAGAGATAGACAGATAGATATGTAGGTAATGTTTTGTGTGTGTGTGTGTGTGTGTGTGAGAGAGAGAGAGAGACTGTTGGTAAATGATGATTTATCCGTTTATTATTTTTTTTGATGAATTAATAAAACAACGAAAAAAACCAAAGCAACAACAACAAGACACACCAACACACACACACACACACACACACACAGAGAAAAGATTTAAGATGGTGTATTGTGGAATGTATCAGGGGATGTGTTACAGTTTGTGAACTAATCAAGATGGTGTATGGATAGTTTCACGACTCTTGCCCAGTGGAATTCTCACACCAGTGGAACTGGCAACTTGTCGATTTCAAGGTGCTGGAAGGTCATGAGTACAGAGTGGAAAGGGAGGAGACGCTAGCCATTCTGCCCTAACCTCGTAACCAATTGTGAAACAATGTAGATGGGAGCATCAGCTGCCTCTCATCCCAAATCTGGCAGACAGTCAGAAGAACCTTCTAGAGAAGGTTGATGAGAATCTCGGAAAAGGAATCACAGATGACTTCCGTAGAGTAGTGGCAATAATGCGGACTTTCCAAACAGTTTCCTACTGAAAAACGTTTTCGTGAAAGAGTTTGAATATCAGAAGTGAAAGCAAGTTCTAATTGCTGTTTCCAGAGATCTATCACTGCCAGAAAATGATGTCATAAAACAATGAAAGGTGTTTTTAAATCAGAGGAAATGAAAGAAACTGAAGCTTATGGCTTACAAAGAGAGAAGATGTATGTCAGGGGTGATCATTGTGTCAGTTCTGCCTATGTGTATGAGGCTTGTTTTTTATTGGATTGATCATTTTTGCTGAAATCAATATTTTTAACATGATAGGGTACTTTTAAATTACTGATTTTTTTTTCTTTTGAAAGTCCTTGATACTGGTTATTTCACACAATGTAGTTTTTTTTTGTTTTTTTTTTAAAATCAAACTGTGATAATCTGTTGTCTTTGTTTCTGAATTAATCATGCCAACAGTTCTTCTTCTTATTATGGTAATCTCTTTGATATTGGATTGACCATTTTTGCTACATTTTTTAGTACCATGGTAGCCTGTTGTCTGTGTTTTTGAATTTGTCATGTTTGCTGTTTCATTTAATTTTCATGCAATCGTCATCTTAATCCACTTTTCTAAAGACAAATATCAGAACAGCTTCAAAATGAAATATGATTTCAGACGTCTGTGCTATCAAGGACTACTGCACAAATAACACTGTCCGGTGTGACTTGAACAGACTGTGTGTCTGCAAGCAGAACTATGAAGGTGAACGCTGTGAAAACCGAAAAGGTAATTTTTCTTTTTCTCTCATCCTATTTCTAAATACTATTTCACCCATGTATGCTAAATTATCATGACTAGCTCTCATGTCTTTAAGATAGGCTGTACTGTTAAGACAATCATGAGAAGCAGATGGATGTCTCTTGTTTGATGTCACACTTTGTTCTTGTTTCTTCATCTTTCCCTCTTTTATGACTTTTTATATATTTTTGTATCATTGGGTTTACTATCTGATTTTCTTTTTTGATATGTCGGTTTCCCACAGTTACATGAAATTACTGAGCACTCTGAGCCAGTTTAGATGCAGATAACTAGAAAGGTGGAAATAAGCTGACCGATCAAAGTTGTCCTATTTATGAGTTAGGTCATTTAGAAGGGTGTGATTCTGATACTTTGCATGCGCATGTGTGTGTTTGTGTATGCGCACACTGAAATTCATCTTCAAGTTAAAAGAAAATGTGTGTGTATATGTATTGAAATTCATCTTTAAGAAGTCATCTTCAAAAGAATGTGTTTTCATGTTTGTGCATGTACATGTGCATGCATACGTGTATGAGTATGACAAAAATTAAACATGTATAGGCTGCATGTCATGTTATGGACTGTATTTCCTGGATTATTTTTATTTGAGAAATCTGACATCTGCCATGCACATCGCACCCCCCTGACAGTTGTGCTTCAGTTTGCCCCTCAGGTGTATTAAGTGTGCTTAAATCTATTGTTTCCAAAGGGTGCTACTGGGAGTCACAGCAACAGGCCAGTCCACTGCTCTATCAAAGAACAGTGAAGGCCCTAATGTGCAAATTGCTCATTCCATTCACATTGTTTTCATACCTTGTGTATTTTTGTGCTGTGTTCCTTATTGAAATGCTAAAAACAAAGTCCTTATTTCTTGTCACTTTCCTTTTTCTTTTTTTTAGTGTTAGGGCTATAGTTTAGACAGTTAGGTATTTGGGGTTTCATTTTCAATTGAAACTGTTTTCAGTTAAAAAGTATACCTTCCATACTTTTATTTCAGATCATTTTGCATTGATATTGCCTGTTCAGACTATTTTGGATGAAGCAAAAGTATCAAAATATGGTAGCTAAGGGATCAGTCCTAATAAGTATGTTTATGAAGCATCCTTGACCTTCTTTTTACTTTTTTTTGTTCCCTTTTGCAGATTCTTCCAAACTGACGGACAAGGACATAATCGTCATTGTTGTTGTAACTGTTGTAATCCTTGTACTCATCATTATCATAATCATCGTGTTCTGTGCCAGGGTCAAGTTGAAGAGGTAAGTGATAAGACAGTATGACTGAAGTTTCCTTAACCTTCTGCACCTTGACCTTTTGTCCTCCCCCCCCCGCCCTTCCTCTGTCCCCCACATCCAGGGTCTGGAAGTTCAAGAATATAAAGAAAACTATCAGGTCTCTGTACTATTAATTTTTACAGCTCTCTCTCACTCAATCTCTCTCTCTCACTCTCTCTCTCTCTCTCTCTCTCTCTCTCTCTGAATACTTGTGTCACAGCACAAATGTAGTCTCTTTTACAGGGTGTCAAATGTAAAAGAGACTGACTAAAAATAGTTTAGTTTTTTGTTTGGGTGAGCCAAAGGCTGGGTTATAAATATGGTTTTATAGTGGTTATTATTGTAGGGTTTGACACATGTAGAGTTTCTTGTTCCACTTTTTCCTCTTTTGCTTGCCTTTTGGCTTCTAGCTCAATTTTTTTTTAATCCAACTCCAATTCATGCTTTCTTTGCTCCTGTCTTTCTCCCTATTTTTTTTTTTTTTTGGTCACATCTGGTGAACTTCATCAAACCCCATCAACCTCACACTCTGTCAGCTTGCCTGTACACAGCCACACCTTGGTTGTTCCTGTCTCAGCCCTAACATTACCAGTCCGCAGAGAGCAATTACAGTCAGTTTATCACAGGACAGCTTACCAGGGCATGAGTGAATATCCTCCACTGAGGAGCACCACCAGCTTCACCCTACAACAGTCCCTATGAACTTGCCTGCACTGATGACTTTGACATGAATTTGCCATGAACAGGAACACTCAGAGAAAAGGGAAACTGAGGTCATAATGAGAGCAGGGCGCAAAGGGCCACAGACGGTGACCTTTTTTTCCTTGTGTGTTGTTTGTTGGTCTTTTTTATGATCCCCAAGGATGACGAATATGCATGGAATTCCAAACTAGTCTGAGATGATGTAACAGGGCAGTACTCCACGCTTCCTTTCATGATATATCCTGGTGTCAAACAGTCCTGAGAGATACAGACACCTGCAATGTTAGTCAAGAAATTTGTGTGCCACTATCAGAGATGCATCCATTCAGTGGATTGATACAGAAACCTGTAGTGTTGGTCAAGAAATTTGCATGTCATTGTCAAGGATGCATCCATTAAGAAATGGAACTTATCTTTGTGGTTCAAGTCTTCCCATCGAACCCCATAGCAACTATATATCTAAAAACCTGCAGCACTAACCACTGCAGCATGGCAGCCAGTCTTAATTCCCTTCCTAACTGCTACCCCCTTTTCCTCAATTTTTTTTTTTTTGTATACAGTTTTCGCGTTTGTCTTTTTTTAGGTTGTGTGCATTGCTTCTTTTTTTCTCTCTTCAGTCATTGTTTGTTGGTTTGTTTTGTTCTTTTCTCTCTCATTCCTTCTCACTCAGACCCTGAATAGCCATTTGTCACCAGACTAAACAAGTTTTTGGTCTTGTGCCAACTGTCCTTTGAAATCCTTTTTTTCAAAAAATTTGTATGTACATGTTAGTAGATGAGAAGTGTTTTCAACGAGGATTATGCTAGGGATATATTGATATCTGATCACTTGTAGATGTTTAGTATACTTCTTAAAGGCATCTGTATTGTCTCTTCATCACAAGTCACATAGGATGGGATCCCTGGAACCTGACTAATCTCAGCCATTATGTCAGATGGAGGGGGATACACATGAGTCCAGCCCTGTGTGTCTGGGAGGAGTGCATTCAAAAACTAAAACCAGCAAGTCCTAGGCTCTGAGTTTGTCTCACATATCTTCATTGTAGAGATGATAAAACTATGTACATAGAAGGAAGGCTGAACCTCCTGTGTAGTATCTGTGCATATTCTATCTGTTGTGCAGTTAAAATGTTTTGTGCATCCCGCACAGACAGTTGTGTGGATGACAAATACATGGTTGCAATGAATAGAGAAATAAACTTCTGGACCTCTTTTTGATTTCTATCAAACAAAGGAAAAAGATTGATGTGTAAATAGTTTTAACATTTTGACCCTGCTGGGGGTCAAACTGAACCTGTTCTTAGTAGAAGCACCAAGTGCTTTTAATCTGCAGTCTAAGTTGAAGTGTGTGTGTGTGCGTGCGTGCGTGTGTGCATGCATGCATGCGTCTGTCTGTCTGTCTGTCTGTGTGTGTCTCTGTGTGTGTGTCGCTCTGTGTGTGTGTGTGTGTGTGTGTGTGTGTGTGTGGTGTGTGTGTGTGTAGTCTTTTACATGAATAAGTAATACTGGAATCCCTTTACCAAAAGATGCTAAATCCACAATCTTAGTTATCTAGAAAAGATGTTTTTGTGCTTGTCAAGACATGAGTGTAGTGCTTTTGAGGTACATCATTTCCATGCAATTTTTGTATTTATAGAATTGAACATTGCATCATTCAGTCAAGTTTTTGTCATGCAGGAGGCACTGACTTTGAGGATGATGATTTCCATGATGCGAATAAGTCCTACACAATTCCTCACTTCTCTTCAGTGGATGGGAAAATATGCTTAGAGATACCAGACCAAAGAATGAGATGAATCTGTTGCATAGTTCTTATTACGCCATTTCTGAAAAATCTAGGGTAAACTCTGGTTGACATATTACGTGGAGGTCATTGCCTTTGTTTCCTCCAGAGATGTCATTAATCTGTTTTGCAGATTTGGAGGATAAAAACTTGCGAGCATTTGTGTACCAGCAGTTTTCAATATTTTCAACTTCACAAGTGGGTCATCGTATCAGAAGATCCCTAATGACCAACTGGTGCATGGTTCCTGGATCACACCAGATTTTGTTGCCTGTCAGTATTTTGCAGTTACGATTTGGTTTGGACTGTTCTTAGGGTGCCAGTGGGTACATCTTCTGATACAAACATGGCCATGAGAAACCACATTCTTACCTCCCAGTGAAATGGATGTTTTATTTCATGTGTGTTATTCGATGATTTTTAGCTATCATCAACTTGTATAAGGCCACTTTTTTGCCACATTTTCTGACTGCAGACTGGCTTTTATTGTAGCTGTCATCTTCTGCCTGTTTTACTGTCTGAAATTCCAGCTGAATTTTTCTATACTATTTCAAAACGTTGTCTCCATGTTTTAGAAAACATTCTGTTGCCAAAACCAAACTTGAAAGCATTGTTCAGGAGGCATCTCATCTAGAAGCTTGCACAAAACCATTCCATAAGAATCGTTTCTACACACGAGTCCCCCTCCCCACCCCACCCCCCTCCCCCAAATATTCTGCATTCCTTTACAAAATTGAATGGAAGCTTTTCTTTGAATGGGAATGCGTACTATGAATAGACTGGTTATTAAGATGACTCAGTAATTTTTTTCGTGATGTCATAGGTTTTGTCATATCTACAAACTTTAGAGAAAAAAAAAGGAAGAGGAAGAATGTAACTGGAAGGGATGTTGTCATGTGTAGTCTCAGTGATCCTTATCTGTAATGTTATGAATGTTAATAATATCTTGGATCATAAGATCTCAAACCTTCATCTAGAAGTTACTGACAGATTGCTCCTAGTACTGTTTGCACCATGTGCAAAATGGCTGGACAGTCACAGGAAAGGCAAACAAGCTTTGAAGTTTCATGACAATTGTAAGGGAACCACCCTGCCAGGATAATGGTTTCTGCATGTTTCATAAACATTACTGTCTAGTGTATCGAGTGAGACTAATTTCTTAGCATCAACACATGTCAGACAGATCATTTGCCCTCTTTCTCGAAGAATACAAATTAAAACATGATAGCACAGAAAGTAAAATGTTGCTGTTGTTTTTCTCCAAGTAATCTAAAGATAATTTCATTTAATTTTCCATAATTCTGGTCAGACTTTTTCTTTCTTCTTTAGATGTCTTCCAGTGTTGTTATTACCTCCAAGCTCTTCAAGATTGAAGATTTATTTATCTTTTATTCGTGTTTGTGACATGGTGAGTACTGAGATCCTACAAACAATGCTGTGATTCCGATATTACTGTTTGTAAGGAATTCTAAATAACCATGAAAAAGACAAATGTTGAAGCAGTTAAAAACAAACAAGCTAAACAAAACAGACTTGCTGCTGAATTTCATAATAGGAAGCAATTGTTACATCTTATACTGATGCGAAACTAGGGTTGGTGCTTGAAGTCTCACTAAATTTGTTGTGATATTGGGTAATTTTGATGTGGTTTACATCCAAAAGCTTGGTGTAAATGAAAATAGTTTTCACTTCACTCTCTTCAACTCTGTTTTATAAATAGCTTAGACTGTACACTGTTCCTCTGTCTTCCCCATCCTCACCTCATCCATTTTTCTAGCTCGCTTGCGCCCGCCCCTCTCTCCATCCTTTTTATCCTTACCTCAGCTTGACAGAGATAGGTGGTCACTATAGGTAGTATACATTGTCTTTCTTGCAGAAGGAAGAATGCAAGGCAAGCCCATGACACTGTGAACGGTAGCCACATGTCAACCCATTCTACTTTGCCTCAGAAGTCTTTCAGAGGTGAGAGTGACGATAAGAAAGAGAGAGAAAGAAAGAGAGAGAGAATTAAAACAAATGTACATTTTCTCTACATTCCTGTCCATACCACTTGGTGTGGAACATCACCATAATATCAGGATCCCCTCTTCCCCTCCCCTGCCCCCCAAAAAAAACAACAAACTTTGAAGAGCATCACCTCAGTTCCAAAATAGGCCAGCCAGACTGATTGCCCTTAGTGACTTCACAACATGGTGGCCAGTTAGAATCCATTTTTCTCCTTTTCTTTGGTCGTGGAATGTGCCTCTTATGCTTTCTTAGCAGACTTTGTTCTGATTGGTTATGGATTCCCACAAGTGACCATATAAGTTAGCTTTCCCTTCTGAAGGGGCTTCTCATTGTTTGTGTGTCCATAGCAAATGTCACAGCATGTGAAATGGGGTCTCAGAAACTGCAAGTTGGTAGCTCCACCTCATAGCAAATGGGTTGATCAGGGTGTTCCCAGAACTTTGCAAATTGGCCTGAAATTGGCTTTGTTCGGCATTGTTCTGAGACCAGTTCTGAGACCAGAACTGGATCTTTTCAGAAAAGAGAGTCTGCCTGGACGTTTAGCTTGATGCATCTCTCAAGAACGGATGTCTCCACAGACGAGCTGAACAATTAACAGACACTGCCATAGTTCAAAACCCTGGAGCAAGTCCATCTAGGTTCTTCAAATAAACCATCGCATTAAAGTTTTCTGTGTACACTGCAGCAGTCTTACCTTTTAACATCTGCGGCACCTGTTCAGAGCAAGAAAGACTGCCTTCAGCTCATGGTCTCCAGCTGGGACCATGCACAACTGGTCTCCAGAAACAAGAGGAAAAGGTGTGTCCCTGGCTGCCTTGCTCAGATTGGCACAGATGGTGTGCAACAGTGGGAGAAAAAGGAAGTGTGCCCCAGAATCAAACCAAACCAGATCGAGCGGACACAAAGGTCGGGGACATGGGGAGCAGGACATCCCAGACAAGTAACCATTGATTCCAAGTGTCACTCTAGATCCCACTGGAGAGGGGAAAAAATATAGCTGCCCCAACTCCACAGAGACTGGCCCATCATGGATTGTTGGCTGCAAGATGCAGATTAAAAATGGATATGGATAAGATATTGGGCAAAAGACAGAATCTTCTCGGCCCTGGCGTCTAAGAGACAAAAAAGATTTAAATCCACCAGAAAGTGCATTCCAGGTGTCTAAATCCTAAGGGGGGTCCCTACAGGACTGCTCAAGGTTCACAAGAAAGCCTGGAAGAAAAGAATCAGCTAAAAAACCAACAGATCTTTGGACAAGATTTCTGGGTCATGGTTCTTCTGAAGAAGGTCAACAAGGTAGCTGATAACATTGAACTGGTTCTTTTTTGGGTTTCAAAACAGAGTGACTGAGGGCAGAAATTGAAGCAAAATTTGGAAAGAGAGGGGGCTAGTTACCGCCAAGGACACAGATAAACAGAGTACAGGACTAGACAAAATGCATTTCGACCTCTTGAGTCTTCTTCAGGTGAAAACAATATTTAGGACAGTGACAAGAAGAACATGTAGCCACTTAGCTTCACTTCTGTTCGTCTCCAAATAAAAAATTTGATGGTGTTCATTGGTGCCTGTTCTGATTCAACATACGCAGGACACCACCCACTAACCCCCCTACTGACAACAATAATTGCTTAGTTGTGGAGCTGGTGTGAGGGAGCTCTCCTCCCAGAGGCCGCCACCAGGTCCATCCAACGACAGCCCTATGAACTTGCCGATACAGGTGACCCCAACAGAATCAGACTAAGGCCATAGATGTGGAGAGGACATTGAAACCGAGGTCACCTTGAGAGCAGGGCATGAAGCACTACAGAATTTGAGACTTTTGTTTTGTTTTGATGCTGACTGATGAGAATGAGGATGATGAAGAGGATGCTAAAAGGTTTCCATTCCAGTCTGAGACTGCATGACAGGGTTGTACTCAACATTTACTTTCATAATATATCCCAGCATCAACTAGGCCCATGAGATACAGACACCTGCATTGTTGGTGAGCAATACTCACAGAAACGCATCCTATTAGTGGATGAAACTCGACTGTGTGGTCCCAGTCTTCCCAATAGCGCCCGTTGTAAACTGAACCATGGGTAGGTGCCAGTCAGGACAAAAAAATCGCACATGGCTCTGATGGGAATCGAACCCAATACCTCACAGCTGGGAGTCCACAACACTACCCACTTTGCCACGATGGATGGCTTGAACTGGTTCTTTGTCCCTGCATCACGATGACCATTTCTGTCATTCTGGTGGAAACCATGGGCTGAGAGATGGACAAAGGGCAGGCTTTGAAGGCAAAGACCTTTTTTGGAATACATAGTAAAGGCACATCTCAGACAACCAGTGTAGAAGAATATGGAAATATGTGTAGACTGATGGATTGGTTGAGACTTAATGATCCAATCTCTGAAGAGAATGGAAATGAGTCATCTTCAGACAGCCCCCAAAAGGAGTAGTTTTGGGGAAGGAGAGAAAGATTTAGCTTGCTGAGGACAATCACTGACCTCCACTTGCCATTTTTCTCTGGGAAAAGAAAGAGAATGGTGAAAAATCCAGGACTAGGAAGAGGAATCGTGGAAGCTCTCCCTTTTGAATAAAGGAATCCACCTCTTTGAAAAGGCTGAGGTTGTCACTTGGTCCAAATATAGGTTGAAGTCAGAGGGGAAGAGTGAAGAAGGAAATCCTGAAGCCCTTCTTTGTCACTGAAAGGACCCGTGTGTTGGAAATGAGGGTCTCCCACCAAGGGAAGAAGACTTTGAGACCACCCCCACCAGAATGATCTCTGGAAGACAAAGACAAGTCACATCTTTCTGTGATTGTTCCCAAATGGCTGAGAGAGCATGGGGAACCAAGGAGATATCAGGCTTGGGCTAGACTGACTGCTGTCCTCAAAAGGAGCGATGAGCAAACAGGAAGGAAAGACAATATGCTGAGCCCAAAATTGCTGAAGGGCAGGAGAAATCTTAAGACTTATGAACCTTATCAGAGACTTTTGACAATGTCTCTCAAGAGGAGAAGGCCCCTGGAAAGAGCATGGCCTCAGAGTTGCCCTGGGAGCTTCAGAAGAAAATCAATCCAAAAAACTTTCTCCAGGCCTGAGAGAGAAACAAGAGACTCAAGCAAGGAGGCCAAAGGCCTGACTTGCGCCACAGAGGGCTATTCTTCAGCTGGGCAACAAATTCTCAGAAGGACACCCTCACAGATAGTCCCCTTTTGAAGGATGTTCCACAGAGAGAGGAAATGATTGTCAGCCAAAAAGCACATATGCTGAAAAACACAAATCACAAGTTCGACAAAAATGCGAATAAGGCCAGTCAGGGTTCAAACAGTCCAGACTAACGGCCAGGTGATGTACAACTGTTCTCGGGAAACAGCCTGAATTGAGGGGATATCTGAGAAGGGCAAAACAGGAATTGGCAATAGTGTGATAGACGACGCAGCAAAGAACTTCATAGACAAGGTAACATTGAAAATAGATTACATAACATGCAACCCCAGGTGGGGAAGAAAAGGGATGAAATAAGAGAGACAGGGGCGTCTTGGACAACAGACCTGGAATTGGGAAATACTGCTCTTGCGAGACAGGCCTCTGACTGTGAAAATAAAGCAACAAAATTTCTTGAATCATCACCATTACATAACTGATCAACTTTGTCAACCATACCATGTCCCAGCAAACGTAACTGCATCATGAAGGGATAGGTCATGATTAGAGGATCCCAAGGCCTCCCATCCAGTGCTCATCGAAACTTGCCCTTCTGCAGAAGTGACTCTGATGAATCCCTATGGAAACAGTCCATCCGTGAGCCTTGCCAGGGGAAGGATGCAATGTACGTCCCTGACAAACAGATCTGCCCCAGCCACTCTTCAGCACTTTTAAGACTCTGAGAGGTCAGAAAGCGCAGAACAGGTAGGGTAGGTGCTAGCCTGTCTCTGCACTTCAGTATTGATACCAAACTGAAGTAGCTGGGAGAAACAGTTGTTTCTCAAGCCAAAACTGGGGGACTGTTCTGAAGGTTTATAGGGATAATGAAATTCAGAATAGATTGCCACATCGTGCCGGACCATTCTCACTACGAAATAGGGTTCGAATGGGGTACATTTTGAGCAAACGACACAGCTCTCAAGAGTGTCAGCTTGAAGGCATTATTTGTGACATGAAGGGCAGATCCGTGACTCCATACCTGAAGCAGACAGCTTAAAGGGCGACAAGATAGATGCCAAAAAGTTTGACAGCAGAACCAAATGCTGGACAGAGATGGTGACAAAGCACAATTTGCAGACATTTTCTGACAAAATTCTTCGTTGTGAAAGAAAAGAGAAACAGGCTTCCCGGTCTGAAGTGAAGACAAGCTTAAAAGGTCGTATGAGAGGACCTGTTAGCGCCAAAAACACTAAGTCCAAACTCAGAAGATCAGAGGAGAGGTGTGTTCCATCACCAAGGAAAAAGAAACTGCTCTATGTTTAGGTATGATTCATGGTGTGAACTGACTAATGGCCTAACTGGTTATGAGGTGTGAGCTCCATGCTCACCCAGTTTTCTTCTTCTTCTTTTTCTTTTTTTCTTTTTTTATTTCTTTATTTGTTAAGATCCTGATAATATGGTGACGTTCCACACAAAGTAGGGATAAGGCATTTATTTGGACAGATAAGCATGACATAAATGAAACTGAAAGTAGTGTGGTTCAGCAGTTCAGTGATTAAATTGGCTGTAAAGGATTTTGTGCATTATTTTCCTGCCAGGATTATACTCCACAGTAGTAGCATTACATCATGAAATGTACAGTCACATAACCAACAAGTTTATGTAGGCACCAGTTGGTAAAAGAGTAATGTTTATGTCAGGGCTGAAGGTTCAGGAGAATATGGCATGGAAGAAAATACCACTGTTGCATCAAGTGACCTTTCATGCAAACTTTTGCAAGTGTGTGTGTGTATGTGTGTGTGTGTGTGTGTGTGTGTGTGTGTGTGTGTGTGTGTGTGTGTGTGTGGCGTGCATGCATGCATGTGTGTGTGCGTGCGTGGAGTGTTTGTGTGTGTGAGTGAGTGAGTGAGTGTGTGTGTGTGTGTGTGTGTGTGTGAGAGTGTGTGTGTGTGTATGTGTGTGTGTGTGTATGAATGTGTGTGTGTTGCACAAAGGCATACACTCAAACACATATTCACTCACTCACTCACTGACACATATTGTTGTATGTTTATTAAGAGCTTATTCAAAATTTAGGTAAATGGATTGTATTCTCATTTTAAACTTTTTATCCTGATATGACGTTTTCATTGATTTCTCTTTAAATTATCTTTTTCAGGAAATCCGACATATTTCAACACAAGAGATGAGTTCTAGCCAGTGTTTTGTCATTCCGATCACAATCTGTGCCTCCAAACTCAGTGCTGGGACTTTAAATTGTTGTAGCATCTTAGTATACATAGTAAATGGAAAAAAGCTCTGTAGGCACTATTTTGAGATGGATGTACATGTCAACTGCTTTTTATTTTTGTGTGTGTATGTGTTAGAAAAAAAAGTAAATTAATAGACATCTTTCCTCTAAATTTCATGGTGTGGTTTTAGTTCAGCTGATTGGTGTTTGTACATGGGGAAAAAAATTGAAAATCAGTATCATTTAATGTAAACATGCTTCATTAAATATATATATATATATATATATATATTCGGTCTTTGTATTACAATGGTGTATACAGTTTACTGCTGCTTCAGTTAAAACATTTTAATGGTATATTCTATGGGTTAATGAATCATATATATTTAATTATTAACTACAGTTGGTCTTTTTCCTGCATAGTTGTCTATGACTACCATTGAAGTATTTTTTTAGAATTTAGAATTCTTCATTGTTCATTTCCTATTTAAGATGCTTTGATCCAGCTTACTTCAGAAGAAGACTGAATTTTTAGATGCTGCCCAAACTGAAGTTTTGTATCTCGCCAGAAATGCCAACACCAGCTTTGTTCTTACATGCTAGAAAACATTGTGATATGTGGACTTGGACATTGTTCCTGAGTAGTTTCTTGGGTGGCCGGTGGCCTCTGTCTCTTTGGTAACAAATATGACCACATTGTATTTTCCAAGCCTTATTTTGCTCTAATCCCTGCATGCAAGCCTTATATTGCAAACACATGTGATAGGAGAAAATAGCTGAGCACAGAGTTCACATCCAGACATGGCAAGTTTGAACCCTGCTAGTACCCATCTTAAAAGCTCACATTCTTGCTGTCTGATTTACTGTGTTGCACTGATGGTATTCACACAGTGTCAGATGGGGCCCCTCTCCCACTCTGCAGGGAATGGTAATGCCTGTCACCCACATAACCTTTGATGGGTGTGAAAATTAAACCTGAATAGAACTTGAAGAAAAGTTGTTCGCATGACTGTGACATTGTCATATTTTGATCGGCAACTTACAACTTTTTGCAGTCATAGAATAGATCCTTTGTGGTAATGAACAGTGCTTTTAACTGTTTTAGCTGTGCCTTCCAAAATTAAATGTTCAGTTTACAGTAGAATGCCACTGCAAGAAAATGACACAATATTGGCTGAAATCAACATTAACTGGGGGAAATTGGAGACTGATTTCAGTCTGTGATATTTAGCCTAAGATTTGAATTGTGCACACCATTTTTATTTCATAAAACATCTGGTGTTTTGAAGTCCATTTTGTGGCTTGAAATGCTTTGATAGGCATGTATTAAGGCTTCAGAGTGTTTAAGTGATAAGGGGATGCAGGTGGTATTGGTGCCAGTACACATAAGGTTGAAGAAGGTTTTATTTTCTTGTTGTAGAAAGGTCATGCATAATGTAGCATAACTTCAAGAACCATTTTTGGGGGAAAGGACTTTAATAAGCAGGGACATATAAGTGGAGCTTGGTCATATTTACATATCAAGTAGGAAGTGTGCATACCGTGTAAAATTTTAATGTGCAAATTCATTTTAAATATATATATATGTGTGTGTGTGTGTGTGTGTTCAGATATAATTTTAATAAGTTTGCAGATTTGTCAGAATGCTAGCACATTTTATGTGTAATATGTGTGATGAAAGATGCTCAGTTCTTGCAGAAAGATTCACCTTAAGGCTGTATCAATGATTTTAACTGTTGTTACCTAAAGACAGACAACTTGGATGTAAACACTTTGTATGGTTTTGTTTTTGTTTTGTCAAGATAATTGTGATGACTTGATTCTCTCCCATGAAGCTCACTTTTATACACAGTGGAACGAGTACTATAGTATAAATTGAGTTTGTGGGGGTTTTTTCTTTAATATATTCTGAAATTTATTGCAAGTTTCAATAGAAGACTTCTTAAGTAGAGAGCCGACTCATAACAAATAATTCTTTGACCCAGTGATTTTCTCATAGAAATGTTTGTAGCAGCCAGACTGTCACAGTTCATATCTAAATTTTACTTGCAGCTTTGTCAGAATTTATGCACAATATGAGGCAACTGAAGACTTTTAAATCCATTTATTGTAGCATTTGAGCAGTTGTATATTGCTTTGGATCGAACCAACTTGAACTGAGAATCGTTTCCAGTTAGGTAAAACATTGTCAGGATAGTGGTCTTTTTTTTCCCCTTTGCGTGAGAGAACCCCCAATTACCACCATCACTGTTTGTATGACTTGGAGACCACATCCAATTTTAACCCCTATTTGTAGCATGAAATTCACAGACTTTATCAATGAAAAGAATGAAGTGAAACTTTGTGGACAAAAGTTATAAATGGTTCAAATTTATAAGAATCTTTATCTTCAGAGTCCACCAGATTAAGATCTAGGGAACAAAACTAATTCAGGTACGTTTCTGTGTGTGAAAGGTCTCTAGAACATTCAGACAAGGTGAAGATTATGTAAAATATCTACAATCACACAGTTAATAAGTATTGCTTATAACATCAATAATTTGACAGGAAAATAGCCTTCAAATGAACATTGTACAGGTGTGAGAATTTTTATGCATGACAAATGCTCCAGAAAAAAATAAGGCCAAATTGAAACAAAGAATTGCATTCTGTCATCAATCTATTAAAAAAAAAAAAGATTGCTTGTTAGAGCAGAAAGTGCCATGTTCTTTCTGATTTCCATCATTTGCAAATGTTCCAGAAATGTTTCTTCCTTTATGATTGTTTCAATAGTTTGCATTTCTCTGTTGAGAAATGTTGTGGGTTTATTTATGCAATGGGTCATATTTGATATAATATGTGGTGAAAGCTGTTCATGTACATACGTCTGTGAGCAAGTGGGATCATGTATATGGATTTCTTACTGCAACTACAAGGGCTTTTAAAAACTGTTTTCCATCATTTGCAAATGTCCTTGGAATATTTCTTCTTTTGTGATTGTTTCAGTAGTATGCATTTCTCTGTTCATGACTGTTGTGGGTTTATTTATGCAATGGGCCATAATTAAAAGCTATATTTGATAAATACATTGTGAACATTGTTTGTGTATGTATGCCTGTGAGCAAGTGGGAACAGGAATGTGGGTTTCTGACCACAAACACAAGGAACATTTAAACATTTTTCTGTTCACGCTTAAAACAAAATTTGTCTAGACATAATTTCAGATCAGTTTCACTTTCATCATAGCCCAGGTGACCACATGAGAAGCTGTCAGTGCTATCATACTGTTAAAAAAAACAAAAAAACAAGAGAGGCAATTTACAAACTGTGACTGGTTTGTGATGAATACAGACCACGATGACATTGTATACCTTTTTGTTGTCGTCATTTCTTTTTCATCATCTCATTTGTCATATCCACCACGTGGCCTTATTCTCATGCTGCTCATTCCAGCTCCTCAATCCACAGCCTTGCCCAGTCTTGTCCCATCGCAGCCCTGCAGCTGCAGTCCACAAGGAGCAATTGCTAACAAGTCATCATGTGGAAGTCTGCCACAGAAGACTGCACTGCTGCTGAGTCGCACCAATATTTTCCAGTGTTGCTTTGTTCGCACCAATATTTTCCAGTGTTGCTTTGTTCCTTTTGTTTTACTAGAGAATGTATCAACCGCTAAATCTCAGGCATATTCCCCTCATTGTCATTTTTTTTCCACGAAAGTGATTTACATGTGGAAGGCATCATCCTCTGCCATGACAGTGGGTTGGCTTTAGGAAGAGAACGGAGGGAGCTTTTGTTAAAATTTTGCCTCTTCAAGATAATGGAGACACTACTCTAAAACATTGCATAATGATGATAGGGTGGAGGGATAGTGAGTGGAGAGGTGACTGTCACATTCTTTTTTTTTTTTTGTATAAAGAGGCTGTCTGTGGTCTAGCTTCAGTAGCTCTCTACTGTCAACTCCTCTTTCCCTGACTGACAGTCAGATAGTCTTAAAGCCCAAAATATTCCTCTTGTGGTGAATCACTTTTTGAATCTATGTGTGTTACAATTTTCAGTTGAGGCAGATGGCGCCACATCATTCCATCCTTTTTGAGTGGTATTTGTTCTTGTTTTTGTTTTTCAGTTTCTTCGGGGTTTTTTTTTTCTTTCTTTTTTTTTTTTGCATCCTCTTTGTTCTCTTTTGCAGTATGCATATTTCTGTTTACTATGTATCTTTGTGCATTTTTCCAGGGGTTCCTTAATTGCATTGTTCCCTTCTTTGTTTATTTTGTTCCTGTTTTCATGTATTGTGTCCTGCCCACTGCCTGCCTTTGTTCCCATATTGCTACCTGCATGCCTTCCTGAATTGCTGCCTGCCTCTCTTTCTGTTTGCTTCCTACTTCTCTTATGATGTTGATTCCTGTTTCTCTTTCTGCATTGCTACGGCCTCTATTCCTGTATTGTTTTCTTCCTGTCATCCTGCGATGCTGCCTACCATAGTCCTCTCTTCCTGAATTGCTTCTTGCCTCTCTTCCTGGATTGTTGCCCACCTCCCTACCTGTACTGCTCTCTGCCTCTTTTACTGTGTTCCTGCGGACCTCTCTTCCTATTTTGCCACGTGTCTCTCATCCCGCATTGCTGCCTGCCTCTGTTCAGCATACTGCACAGCTGCCTGCTTTTCTATCTGTTTTTGTGTCTGCCTCTTGTTCTGTTCAGGAAAGCTTTTCTGTGTCTCTGTTTGTCACTCTTTCTGCATCATTGCTTGCCTCTCTTTCTTCATAGCGGCCTGCTTCTCCTTCTGTGTCACTGCCTCCTTCTATTTTTGCTCCTCTGCCTCCCTTTCTTTCTGCGTTGCTGCTTGTCTCTCTTTCTACTTCGCTGCCTGCCTTTCTTCCTGCATAGCTCCCTGCTTCTCTTTCTACATCACTACTTTCCTCTCTTTCTACATTGCTGCCTGCCTTTCTTTTTGCAAAGCTCCCTGCCTCTCTACGTCACTACTTGCCTTTTTTTCTGCATCGCTGTCTGCCTTTCTGTCTGCATTGCTACCCACCTCTCTTTTTCCATGGCTGTCTGCCTCTCTACATTGCTGAATTCCTGTCTTTCTGCATAGGTGTCCGCCTCTCTCTATTTTGCTGCCTGTTCCCTGTCTCTGCAATACTGACTGGCTTTCTTTCTGCATTGCTTCCAGCTTCTTCTGTTGTCTGCCTCTTATTCTGCATCACTGACTGCTTCTCTTTCAGCATGACAGCCTGGTTCTCTATCTGCATGGCCGCTTGCCACTCTCTTTGCATTGCTGGCTGCCTCTCTTTCTGCATCGCCGTTAGCCTCTCTTTCTGCATCACTGCAAGCTTCTCTCTCTGCATTGTTGCCCACCTCCCTTTCAGCATGTCTGCCTGCCCTTCAATCAGAATTGCTGTCTGCCTCTCATTCGGCATCACTGCCTGCTCTCTTTCTGCACCATTGCCTGCCTCTCCACACCGTTACCCGCCTCTCATTCGGCATCACTGCCGGCTCTCTTTCTGCACCATTGCCTGCCTCTCCACACCGTTACCCGCCTCTCATTCGGCATCACTGCCGGCTCTCTTTCTGCACCATTGCCTGCCTCTCCACACCGTTACCCGCCTCTCATCCGGCATCACTGCCTGCTCTCTTTCTGCACCATTGCCTGCCTCTCCACACCGTTACCCGCCTCTCATTCGGCATCACTGCCGGCTCTCTTTCTGCACCATTGCCTGCCTCTCCACACCGTTACCCGCCTCTCATTCGGCATCACTGCCGGCTCTCTTTCTGCACCATTGCCTGCCTCTCCACACCGTTACCCGCCTCTCATTCGGCATCACTGCCGGCTCTCTTTCTGCAGGAAGAGAACAAGGCAAAACGAAAAGAAAGATGTTAAAGCATAGATATTAAACCCTCCACTGACAGCTATAGAACTACTGAATTCTGTGTTTTGAACACAACCATTTGAGTTTGACTGTTCTGAATAGACTTTCGTGTGCAGAGATTAGAGTGAGAATCAGGTTAGGGTCATGTGACAGGGAATGGATGAGTCTCATCCGGTCAAGTGCTTGGATCGCTGTAACTTGCGAAAGGGGTCTGGACATAAGTTTACAAAAAAAAGGCTATTTCGTGACATCAGATAGTAAATGGTCTTGTGTGTAACCATTCTCTTCATGTTGATCTGACAGGACATCTACCTTGACATGGTAGAACATATTGTATTTCAGCGACCCACAGGGCTATGTCAATGGGAGCCTTATGCTCCTGACAAGTTCTACCACCAGGACAGGTTTGCTTAGGATAGAGGCCACACAGAGCGATGTGCCCTGGTCCTCCAGGTTGGGGGTTGTGCGAAGGGTGGGGAGGAAGGGCAGACTTATTCACATAAAACAAACATTATTGTGACAGAAGCTTTGGCGACAAATTCTAAAGGACTAGATTTGGTTAAGGAAGGGCCTTCAAATAGAATAACTATGGCACAATAAATAGAAGCTGTAAGTCTAACCTCATTCCCACTCAACGCCCCCCCCCCCCCCCCCCCCCCCCACACTCACCTCTCAAATGTGTTGGGAGATTATTCCAACAGGATGTGTGTCAGGATACGGTTGGCTTGATTTATATTAAGATCTATTCTGGATTCTAGAAAACACCAGTCTTTCATCTGAGTTGGATATCACGTCTCACGTAACAGTTACTGAACACAGTTACTGAGGGAGAGGAACGAACGAACGAACGAACGAAATTTGTTTAATGAGGGAAAAGAATAAGCACATGGCAGGCTTGTTTGCATCTTGCCCTCAAAAATGAAAAAGAAACATTTCAAACACAAAAGCCTCCCTCCACATCCCAACCATTAACCAAACATCCACCTGTCGCACAATCCTTTCCAAGCACTCTACACACCCAATGATAATGATGACAAATACCCAATAATAATAGCAATAACAATAGTAATGAATAATAATGATTAAAAATAATAATATTACAATTCAAATATAACACCATGCGCACATGCATACATATGCATTGTCAAACATTACATCTATCGAATAGCAATATTGAGGAGGGAGAGTGAGAGGGAGAGAGACAGAGGGAGAGAGAGAGTTTTTAATTATCGGTTAATGTAAATAAGTATAAACAAACTTTTTCATTCATCTCTCTCTCTCTCTCTCTCTCTCTCTTTCTCTCTCTCTCTCTCTCTCACACACACACACACACAACTCTCTCTCTCTCTCTCTCTCTCCTCTCTCCTCTCTCCGTACAGATCAAATATATAGAAAAAATTGGGACAGCATATTAACAACTCAAGTGCTGCACGGGGGGATTGGTTGATTCGCCTGGTTTCAAATCATGCATACAATGTGTGAAGAATTGGCTCAAATTACCAAAGTTTCATCTCTAAATTATATAAGTATGCAAATTAAATTTGTCTCTTCAGCGCAGGGATGGTAAGCAAAAAGAAGCATTTGTTGTTAAAAGAAAGATCTTTTTGTATAGCGAGTTAACATCAACCTTCACCGAAGGTCATGGGCGTTACAGACCCATTTTCACTTTTAAACTTCACACACACACACACACACACACACACATACACACACAAGAATCACAATTTACCTGCATATGGTCAGAAACGTTGATTGCAATCTGGCCTCTGAGCACAAGTCCTTGCCATTTGTGAAGGACACATACGGTAGAAAATAAGAATAAGGTAGCGAGAAGTGAGCCACACATGTAGTTACAAAAGAAATTAAGGAAAAAACTGTGTTCACTTTATGACACGTAGTAAAAAGTAAGAAAGCAAGTTTTGTCGGCAAGCAATAAAAGGTAATGGAAAAACAGTGATAAATGAACAACACATGCAGCAGAGACTAACAAAAATAAAATCGACAGAAAAACACACGAAGTTGGAACAAACAAACAAACAAAATTAAGAAAAGAACAACCAAAATAAAAAGACATAGTACTCACTAGAAGACACATGTAGTAAAAAAAAAAAAAAAAAAAAAAAAAAAGTCATGCCGTGTAAACATGTGTAAGAAAAAAAATATACTACTGGCTTGGTGCCAGACAGAGTACTTCCCCCTCCCCCCCCCCCCCCCCCCCTTCCCCGTAGTCCCGTAAAAATGACAGATCTTAGATGAAGTCCACGTGTGAAGGTGACAACACTCATCACTCAGTCAGTATTTGAAGATGAAGTGACGCGCGCGAAGAAAGGTTATTTCCCTTGGTGATGCCCCTGTCTTTCGTTTTGTCGCTTCCATCATATGGACACCGCCTCAGGTTGTCCACACCGCAGATGTGTGGCAGTGACATTCCATCATATAGACACCGCCTCAGGTTGTCAGTGATATTCCATCATGTAGACACCGCCTCAGGTTGTCCACACCACGGATGTGTGGCAGTGACATTCCATCATATAGACACCGCCTCAGGTTGTCCACAGCACGGATGTGTGGCAGTAACATTCCATCATGAAGACACCGCCTCAGGTTGTCTGCATTCCATCATATAGACACCGTCTCAGGTTGTCCACACCACGGATGTGTGGCAGTAACATTCCATCATGAAGACACCGCCTCAGGTTGTCCACATTCCATCATATAGATACCGTCTCAGGTTGTCCACACCACGGATGTGTGGCAGTGACATTCCATCATGAAGACACCGCCTCAGGTTGTCCACATTCCATCATATAGACACCGCCTCAGGTTGTCCACATTCCATCATATAGACACCACCTCAGGTTGTCCACATTCCATCATATAGACACCGCCTCAGGTTGTCCACACCACGGATGTGCGGCAGTGACATTCCATCATATAGAGTACTTCTGCAGCCTTTGCCTCCCACCACTTTTCCTACATCTGTCGCAGCTTAGTTTGAACTTGGATACTGAGATGTGCTAACTGTCATGCTTTGCACACGAACCTTTGTCATCTGTCCACCCGGTGAAAGCTTCCTGCTTCTGTTTCAGTAGACAGACGATTTCTTTATTGTTGCTGTCAAACCAGTCCCGACATTTCCGCTCTGGGTGTCCAAACATAAATTCTGGTTGAATCCTGGACTGCATTCAGGAGTTGGTCCAGGCTGCCTCTGGTTCGCCTCAGCTAGTTAAACTCTTGGTCTGTTCCCTGGGGATGGCCACCACGGTGTCTTTTGTTCCAGCATCACCAAATTTCCGGATAGTCAACCTTTTCTTGATGCTACCCTTTTGACGCCCCTGTCTGGTGGCGATTGAAAAAAAACAAAAACCCAGCTTGGATATCAGCTGCCAGTGACTGGTCCAGCAATGGCCTCATCTCATTGCCCTGGTGATGCGTCTATTCTGGATATGAGCTGCCACTGACTGGTCCAGCAATCACCTCATCTCATTGCCCTGGTGATGCGTCTATTCTGGATATGAGCTGCCAGTGACTGGTCCAGCAATCACCTCATCTCATTGCCCTGGTGATGCGTCTATTGTGGATATGAGCTGCCAGTGACTGGTCCAGCAATCACCTCATCTCATTGCCCTGGTGATGCGTCTGTTCTGGATATGAGCTGCCAATGACTGGTCCAGCAATCACCTCATCTCATTGCCCTGGTGATGCGTCTGTTCTGGATATGAGCTGCCACTGACTGGTCCAGCAGTCACCTCATCTCATTGCCCTGGTGATGCGTCTGTTCTGGATATGAGCTGCCACTGACTGGTCCAGCAGTCACCTCATCTCATTGCCCTGGTGATGCGTCTATTCTGGATATGAGCTGCCAGTGACTGGTCCAGCAATTACCTCATCTCTTTGCCCTGGTGATGCGTCTGCTCTGGATATGAGCTGCCAGTGACTGGTCCAGCAATCACCTCATCTCATTGCCCTGGTGATGCGTGCATTCTGGATATGAGCTGCCAGTGATTGGTCCAGCAATTACCTCATCTCCTTGCCCTAGTGATGCGTGCATTCTGGAGATCACGGCGCTGGTAATCATAACGTCAATCAGGTAGCAATGCTTGAGCAGGGATGCATCCAGCTGGCCTTGCGGATGCAAGGAAACTGGTATAAAGTATAGTTGGTAGATAATATTCAATTTAGAAAGTGTGGAGCAACCGTCTTACGCCATGAGATCTGATGACATTGAAGTCCCAAAGAAACAGGAGCTTATAATCTTGTGGGACTAAATGTACCAGACTTCTGAAGTTATGGTAAAACAGTCCTTTTTGATCTTGAATGTAGCTCTTGGTGGCCTGGGGGCTTACGCGCTGACAAGTGTTAGTTGAGTTTCTATTTTGGGGGTGGTCTCATCATCATCAGGCAGTCACTGATTTCCTTTGGGGGTGACTCCAAGTATTTGACAAGCGATGTACAGGTAGCAAAGCCAGCCCCCGCTTCCCTAGGCTTACCAGTGACTTCCCTGACCAAAACAACGTGTACCCAGTTCCAGTCTCTGTAATCTCCCCTGAGTCTGCAAGGTGTGTCTCCCGGAGAGCGATGATGTCGATATTATATCACTGTTGTTCCTGCCCTTCTTCCTCTGCTGTTTGACATTCTGGTCTGTTAAGGTTTATTCTGCACAGAAGGGTTCTGCTGTTCTGGGCTCCGGCACATAAAGCGTGCTTTCCGTGGATGGATCATCAATCCTTTGTGGAATTTGCTAACAGATTTTGGCCGCGATTGTAGATGTCCAGTATGCTGTGGTTGAGGTCAGAATTTGGCCATACCCCAAGCTGTGGCTTGAGTGTTCGTTTTCAAACACATCTATCACAATCTCTCTGTCTCTCTCTGTCTGTCTCTCTGTCTCTGTCTGTCTGTCTGTCTGTCTGTCTGTCTCTCTCTCTCTCTCTCTCCTCTCTCTCTCTCTCTCTCTTTATACACACACACACACACACACACACACACACACACACACACACACATATATATATATATATATATATATATATATAGAATGCTGAGCAATTAAGTAGTGGGGGAAAACAAGTGCAGGTTAACAATTCTTCAGTCGTTATAGTAATGACTTGGCAAAGATTTGAACTATATATGTATATGCATATATGTGTGTGTGTATTACACACACACACACACACACACACACACACACACACACACACACACACACACACACACACACACATGATCTAATACTGGTAGATGATACTACTGTTGTGTTTAGTGTCGAGCCGGTGGGC
>CM065714.1:31715554-31730554 GCA_033310375.1 Conus canariensis
ACTTTGTCTGGTCCTGGAGCACTATCCTTAGTGGATCCAGCTATTGCGTCATCCAGTTCAGATTCTGTGATTTCATCATCAATGCCAGTCTGAGCTAGGTGCTGGTTTAACTTGGTCAAATATTTCTTCTTTTCCTCCAAATTTCTTTGATCACTCTGTTCTACGAAACGTTTAAGTAGAGCCGACCCTTTCTCCAAATTTGTCTTGAGTTTTGTGATCCCATTAGGGTCTAAGATATCTGGGGTTGCGTTTGTTTTGCTTTTTCCTTCCATGCGACTGTAAAAGTGCCAGAACTGAGTCAGTGCTGTGTCATAGTTAAGTGATAGACAAAATTGTTGCCACTTGGTTTCTTTTGCTTCTCCAGCTACTCTTTCGAATTGTTCAGTTTTCTGATTCATGTCTGTTTTAATAGCTAGATCAGGGCAAGGTTTTCTTCTTTCTCTCTGCCAAATTCTTACAGCATTGCGTTTCTCTTTCCAGGCTGTTTCCGTGTATGTATTCCACCAAAGGATTGAACGATTTGTTTGGTTGTAGCATTGTTTCTTTTGCATCTTCTACTCCTTAACGTTCCTATGATATCCCCTTCGTTGTTGTTGTATTGAAAAGGGTCCTTTTGTTTTGTTTGTGTAACTTTTGATGGTTTCTGTAGACTGAAACATCAGGGAAATGGTCACTTCCATGATGAAGAAGTGCTTCCGCACTCATGCCTGCTGTGAATTTTGGTCCAATGAGTGCAAAGTCAATGACACTGTCAGTGTCACCCTGCCTCACCGTATGTGTTGGGGATGATGATGTCAGTGCAATAAGAAGTACTTCATCCAACATCAGTTCCAGTGCAATTCTTTGACGGTTGGTACCATGTTGATCGCACAATTTTGAGCGTGCATTAAGATCTCCACATAGTATAACAGAGTCTCCAAATTCATGTTCTGTTTCCTCCAGAAAGGTCCAATTCGTTCTTGATGTGTGGGTACCTGGATGTATGTATGCATTGATGAGTACAAGCCTTTTCTGATTACCATCTAGTCTGTCTAGCCTCATACCCATTAGCTCACGTGTGCTGCTACACTATTTTTCCAAGTCTATCCTGGACAGTTTGTTTTTCAAATTGCTTTTTATTATCATAGCTAGTCCTCGTCCATCATGCTTTTGAAAGATTATGAAGTCATCCAATTCTAATAGTCTGTGGGCGGCACTTCTAGTTTCTTGTAGACACAGAACATCAAAGTCATACGCTATTTTTCAGTTGTTGAGATCCTCTTTCTGGCACTGCAGCAGTTCCAAGTACAAATCCAAAAATATTTCTTGGATAGTCTTTCAGCTTTTGTTATATTCCTACCTACCTTTCTTCTTCTCCCACCTCTTTTACTACACCGACTATCGTTTTGTGGGGATCCAGTTTTAAGTCCTAAAGCCTGCACCCGAAGATCCCCATGGTGCAAGCGAGACAAAGTATCGCACACATACGCACGCACACGCACACACACACACGCGCGCGCGCGCGCACGCGCGCGCACACATAGAGGCATACACATGCACATAGTCATACATTCGGAAACACGCTTATACACATATGTAGGCTACATGCAGATATACACGGACGGATACAAAACCATGCACAGCAACATACACTTAAGTTGCACATGCGCGCTCAGATAGGCTACACGCTCTTCTATGCAAACGCATGACACATGAACACACACAAAGAAAACCTTATTTCACACACACACACACACACACATACACATGCGCGCGCGCGCGCGCGCTCACACACACACACACACACACACACACACACACACACGCCGGCAGACACAGAGGCAATCTTCAAGACAGATTCAGTGAACTGGTCATGTGCGGGCTTTAAATCTGGCGGCATGAGACGCACGTGAAATAGGCCAAAGCGCTTGTGGGTGTTTGTCGTCTCAGTGATTTCCCGTCGTCCAATCAGCGTTGCTTTTATGAACTCACGACAAAATCACTGGACTGCGCCATTTTGCAAGGCATGCAGGCGAGAACTGAAACGGTGAGTGAGTCAGCGATTCTTTTATTGTGCTTTTTGCGGTAGACAGTACATAATCCACCCGTTAATTTTTTTTTTTTTCTAAACCTAAGTTTTAGCCAACCAAGCCCCTTTTTCAAACCACTTTCAAATTACTGTTGTTTGAAAGAGAACTTTTTCCCCCTCGTGAAGTAAGAAAAGTGGGCAGTTGTTGACAAATTCTGACTTGCCTGTTACCAGACATTTCAGTTTCTAATCAGGGGTATATCCTTTTGTACAACCCTCCTTCAAGTACACAAGGGGGGTACGAAAGACATGTCTCTGATCAAATTAAGTCTGATTTCGGAAGAAAAGACAAACATGACAAAAAGAAATATTCGGAGGCGAGTTAGTGTCGGAAGTAAGGGGCCACTAAACTTCATGTCCTCGCCCACCCACCCACACTCATACTCCCTTAACTGTTGTTAATCTAATTGGTGGGAGTGTCAGGCTGATATTTCCATTCTCCGCCTTCAAATTTAGATATAGATGTCGGAAACCTCAATACTGAAACTGCAGTACCAAAGAATTCAGGACAAGCCGGACTACAGATATTCCAGCTATTCACAAGGACCATCAGGGACTGGAATAAACTCCTTTCGGAAGTTGTCTTGTCCCCCACGCTTGACAACTTCACTAGGAGGGTGTCAAGCCTTGCCTAACTCGCCTACACCACTCCCCTCCCCCGACCCCCCTCTCCGACCCCCCTCTCCCCACCCTTACCCTCCCCACCCCAGCCCAGCCTTGTTGTCGAGTTGGGCCAGCGAAGCCTGCTGTGTTGTGTTGGAGACCATTGCGGCTGATTCGTCTGACTGTAGATGTTGGCTGCCTAAATACAAGAAGAAGAAGATTGCGGTGTCCGCACTTCATTAGGTGGAGGGCTGAACATGTCCTCAAGGCTACTCCCCCCCCCCCCAACTCCCCCCCCGCGCCCCACCCCAGCCCACATGTCCACTTTCCCTCTGATAGCTGGTACAATCCACTCCTTCAACCCCCCCCCCTCCCCCCAGTCATAAACACCATACCCTCCTTGCTGTCCAACTTCAAACTGTTTTTATTTGTTTTTTTTTTTTTTTTATCCCACAAAACGCTGCGCACCCCGAGTATGACGGTAATGATCGGTGTTTCGATCGATGGTCATTATCGGAAGAAGAAGAAGCAGAAGACCATCGCTACCAATACAAAATGGTTTATCTTGATAGTTTGGTACTTGCAGTTCAGTCCAGAATCTAATGACCCATCGATGATATTGAATGTAACTTGATTTTGTGCTGACCTGATCAGTTGACCGTGCATACTGATTTAAACCTAATTTCGATCAAAGGCTATATCCATATGTATCCCTGCCATAGAAGTTCTACACAGCAGTAGTTCATCTGTTGAAGGAAAGCTTAAACGATGAATTCTAAGAGCGTTACTTTCCCCTTAAGTGAAATTTCTTCTTTTCCGCAGGTATAAGATGATATAGCCATAAACTCGGCTTGCGGAATATTGTCTCTTCCCTCATGTAATGGCTGAAAATGCTACGCGTTGATTATTGAAAGTGATTATTATAAGTTTACTTTAATAAGGAAAAGAAAAAAAAAAAAACGCGCACACACACGGAAACTGTTCAAGTGTCGGAATGAAACGTCAAGCGGACCAGAAGAGGGGTTTGAAAGGTACTCCTTCCCAGTCCAATACACACCAAACACCTCATCCCCAGACGCCGCCCGTACCCCAGCTTTACTCAAATGCAACCTCCCCCCCCCTCCTTTTTTTTTTTTTTAACACTTTTTCCTTATTTAGAAATCTAACGACCGATGAGCCGAAACTAACGGAATGATACCGCAACCCCCCCCCCCCCCCCTCCCTCTCTGTCTCCAAGGTATGAATTTTGATCGGAAGGTGAGAGAACTGACCGTTTTGGACTCTTTGAGAGGTTGGCATCCGCTATGCCACCGTCCCGTTTAGTCACCATCCCACCAGATCACCAACCCGCAATGTTGCCGCCCCATGGTGGTGTCGCCCCGCTATGTCGCCCCTCTCTGTCTGTCTGTCTGTGTCTGTGTCTGTCTGTCTCTCTCTCAAATACGCACACATATTTTCTTCTCTCTCTCTCTCTCTCTCTCTCTCTCTCTCTCTCTCTCTCTCTCTCTCTCGCTCGCCAAATAACCAACCTGCAATGTTGCCGTGCCGTTCTGTCGCCGGTCCGCTCTGTCGCCCGCCCCCCCCCCCCCTCTCTCTCTCTCTCTCTCTCTCCACACACACACACACACACACACACACACACACACACACACACACACACACACACCACTCTCCATCTCTCCTCTCTCTCTCTCTCTCTCTCTCTCTCACGTGCTCAGAGAGAGATTCGGTTTCTCTCTCATCCTCGTCTTGTTCACCCATACCGAGTCAGACTGGTATTACCGCACGTCATTTATTACGAAATCGATATGTCAGTATACGTTGCTGCATCCAGGAATCTGGCGTCGACGCAACGGATGGGGTGCGCAGCGAAAAAGTTTGTGGCGTTGGGCTTTGGCCACCGTCTGCTTGAAGGCCTCGGTACTACCTGAGTGCACAACACTATTGTCCAGTTGGTTCCAGCTAATAATAGTTCTTGGAAAAAATAATTGTTTATACTGCTCTGTGCTGCAGTTTGGAACTGTGTAGCACCTGTCGTTGTTGCGTGTGTAGTTCTCCACTGGGTTGTTGACTACGAAGTCTGCTCTTCTTGGCGGACGGCGGATGCGTCGGCCGGGTTGTTGAGGCACAATGAACTGCTCAGGAGGGATTGCTGGCACCAGCCCCTCAACCACCTTGTAAAAGGTCAGCCGCAGGCTCTCGCGTCGTTCCTGGAGGGTAGTTCCTGGAGGGTAGGGAGCTCATTTTTTCCTCAGGAGGCCCGTTACAAAGCCAGGTGCTCTAGATTTATAGTCTCTGGCAATGAAGCGTACTGCCACTCGCTGTGTACGCTCCAGCTTGTCGATTTCTTGTTTCACATACGGGTCCCAGATGATCGCTTCATACTCCAACAGGGGTCTACTAAGGCGAGGAAGACGTTGCGTTTGCAGGCTGTGGGGCAGTGTCTGAGGTTACGGCGTAGGAAACCGAGGGTAGTTGGCTTTCTTTGTGATGTAGTTGATGTGGGTTGACCACGACAGATCTGCAGAGAAATGAAGACCCAAGTAGGGGTTGGTGGAGACTTATTTGAGAATTGTGTTTTCGAGGGAGTAGTAGGAGGTTGCAGGGTTCCGCGCCAGGCTCATGACGTAGCATTTCGTGGCGTTGAAACGCATGCCCCATCGCTCTGTCCACTGTTCCAGACACTTCAGGTCCTCTTGGAGGGTGAGGTGGTCGCTGAAGACGTTGATCTCCCTGTAGATGAGGCAGTCATCTGCGAAGAGACGCCCTTGGGATTTGACTGCCTCCGGGAGGTCGTTGATGTGGCACAGGAACAAGAGTGGGCCTAACACGGTGCCCTGCGGGACCCCAGAATCCACTGTCGTAGAATTTGATGAGGTGCCCTCAACCACAACTTGCATGGAGCGTTCCGTAAGGAAGCACTTCAGCCAGGAATGGATGGGGCCAGTGACGCCGTAGTTGGACAGCTTATGGAGTAGTCGGTCATGGGGAACGGTGTCAAAGGCCTTGGAGAAGTCCAAGATCGCCATGTCTACTTGCTCTCCACGGTCGTATGAAGATAGGAGATCTTGTGTTGTGGTCAGGAGCTGGGTTTCTGTAGAGTAGCCGGCTTGGAAGCCGTGGTTGAGAGAGGTCAAGATTTGGTGGGAGTCAAGGTGGTTCAGGATGTGGCGGCATACTATGTGTTCCAGGATCTTACAGGGAACTGAAGTGAGAGAGATGGGTCTATAATTGCCGGGGGAGTGACGGTCGCCCTTCTTGAATGCGCAGGTGACGTTGGCTCCGAGCCAATCCTGTGGAAGGCGTCCGGAGTCGAGCGAGGCTTGGAAGATGAGTGTCAGGGAGGGGGCAATGCTGTCAGCGAGGGTCTTCAAGGCGATGTTGGGCAAGTTGTCTGGACCGGGGGCCTTATTAACTTTGAGGTCGCGTAGCAGCTTGGCCACGCCGGGGGCGGAGACTGTAATGGGCTGTACGTGGGCGGGGGAAGTTTTAATTTGGGTAGTGTGGTAGTGGTGGTCTTGGTGAAGACTGATTTGAATTGGCGCAGTAAGATGTCGGCTTTGGATTGACTGTCGCTGTGTAGCTGTCCCTTCTCCTTCAGTGGGGCAACTCCTGTAGAGTCCTGCTTCCTGAACTTGATGTAGCGCCAGAATGGCTTGGTGTTATTCTGGTCGAGTCCCTCCCTGATGGTGTTGTTGATGTACTGCCACTCTGCACGCCGTAGCTCGTCTCTGCAGTACTTCTGGAATTTCCTGTAGGGGGACCAGTCCTTGCGAGCTCTTGCACGCTTGAAAAGTCTTCTTACGCTTCAGCAGCTTCCGAAGGGGCGCTGTCAGCCATGGCAGGGAAGAAGACTTTCAGCATGAAGGAGGGGGCGTTCTGATCTATGGAGTCAGCGAGGCGGGTCTTGAACGTAGTCCACAGGGTGTTCACATCTTTCCCCGCCCTGTGTTCCTCTTCCACGGTGTGCGCTGCATCGTCCATATCCTTCACCTGCTCCCAGTCAGCCTGCTTGAACTTGAGACACTTGCGTGCTTTCTGGCGGGTGACTTGCGGCTTGGTGTTGAAGTCAGTACAGACGATGTCGTGGTCGGACACACCTGGATGCTAACAGAGGACTTTACAAGGGTGGGGTTGGACGTAAAGACCAGGTCGAGTATGTTCTTACCACGGGTTGGGTATGCTGGACTTGGCTAAGGATGGAGGATGAGGAGATGTCGACCAGGAACTGCTGGATCTCGTTGTCTTTTCCCGAAGAGTGGGCGGTGTGCATTGACCAGTCGATGTCAGGGCAGTTGAAGTCGCCGGCTAAAATGACTTCGCGCTGCTTTCTGCCATCTTCAGTTAGCAAGTTTAGGGAGCGTTGGAGCTGGTTGAGGTCGTGCTGGTTCCGCTCTGCGATGTAGAACGCGCCTACATGGAGGTCCTTCTGGTTCTTCAGCTTGACTTTCACCTACTCGATTTCGCAGTCCGTCACAAGCTGGGGTTGGTCAGAGGAGGTGAGCGACTTGTGTGCGAGGATGAAGACGCCGCCTCTGTCCGTGGCGCGGTCATTCCGGTACACGTCGTATGAGTCGGGGAACACCTCCGCTGATTTTATGTGATCTTTGGCCGGTAGTTTTCCTGGTTTAATGCCGCGGAGCCACGACTCTGTACCGCATACGATGTCAGGCTTGACGTACTGTAATACAGCTGCAAGCTCTTGCTTCTTCGCGTTGATGCTCTGGCAGTTGACGTTGATGATACGGAGGTTGGTTTTCTTGGGGAGCTCGAACACTGATGATTCAGCAGATCTGGCGCGAGAGGACTTGGAAGTAGTGTGGTTCGACGAATTGATGGACGAAGGTCGACTGTCAATTTTGGGGCTACTGGCACGGGGAGGTGAGAATAGGTCAGTTGAGGATAGAGAGTCAACGGTTGAGAGACGTTGCAGGGGAAGGTAGTGGTTGGTACAGTCCAGCTCATAGCTTCTGAACGTGAAGTTGTCGCAGTTCACACTGTCACAGCGAGGGCAAACCCAAGCTACTGTAGGGCGACTCAGGGCTTCATACTCTGAGGATCCAACATCAACGCAGTCGTGGTGGAACCATAGGTCACAGGAATCGCAGGCGATCCCTTTACAGTCCCACGTGACCGGGTGGTCACAAAAGCCGCAAAGATTGATGGTGGTGTTTGGTCCTGGGTTGTAATGAACATCGCCCGACAGCAGTATGGTGATGACGGCAATAGAGGGGTTCTGGTGGCACCGGTCTAGTACTTTGGAGACGGGCGACGTTTGGTGGCGAACACTGCCTCTATCCCGCAGGGTTTCAGGCGCCATGGCTTGGACAGGTTAGAGACAGTCACACTCACAGGTAGGAGCGACCATGGTGAGGAAGGTGGTGGTGGTAGGAGTCTGTCAGTAAGCTGCAACAGTAGGAGGGCGAGGAGAATTCCCCTCAGCATGATGGTCGGGACATCACAAGGCAGATGGAGGTGGTGGTGGTACAAGGTGATATAATAGGACTGGTGCCGAGCAGCTGGTTTTTAGCACATGTTGAGTTTGCTGCAGCACATCGTTACAGCATGGGGCAGACTACACGGAAGAGTACTTTGAGTCTGGGAGAGTCAGTTGTCAGCTATGGCTGGCTCAGCGGGTTACTAAAGTATTTAGGTGGAAAACAACACTAGAGGTGACTACAATCACTGGATTAAACTGGCGATGTTTATCTCAAAAGACACAAAATTACTGGAAGCCAAAATGTGAAGGCCAAGATGGCGCCAACAACTGCGCAAATTTTCTAACTCCAGTTTGGAGACAAAATTACAGTTTTTCACAAAATCTATTGCACAGATAATTCACCCAAGTCTTTTAGAAGACGTTCTAACACATATTCACTGGTGGTTGGCTCTAAATAACACAGAATTTCCACTTTGAGATGGTGTTTTGTCGCTGGTTTTCCAAAACACGTCTTGGCACTTCCGGCGCATGCCCCCCCCCCCCCCCCCCCCCCACACACACACACACACACACACTTGGGATTTTCGTTACTGTTGTATATCCGAACAGGAGCCATTTAAGAATAGCTTCGACAGGTGGTGCTATATCATTAGATTGCCATCTGTGTAACGGTAGAGATGACCCGGTATCCTTTTAAGTGTAGGCACATTTTGACCTCGCTTCCTTTCTGTTAGGAGTTGTCAAACATTGGCTCAACGATTTTGGAGACGGGGGGGGGGGGGGGGGGGGGGGGGGGGGGGGGGGGGGGGGGGGGGGGGGGGGGGGGGGGGGGGGGGGGGGGGGGGGGGGGGGGGGGGGGGGGGGGGGGGGGGGGGCTTTCATACCCTCTTCTGGCACAACAGCTGCTTTCCGTCAGAGGTCGAGGTCAGTTTTGTTGCGGGCAAAATGTTTAGAATCTCCTAAAATGCAAATGCAGGGTGCAGTGCCCTTGATTTAAGTAAATCAGCTTTTAACAAAAAGAAAACTTCTCTGTGAAATCTGAGACACGAAAGGAAAACTTTCCATGTTTTTACTTTGTCTACTTGTCTAGCTACTTACCTACCTACCCGCCTATTACCTACCTATCATTATGATTATATTTATTACTTTCATTATCATTATCTATGTCGATCGATCTACAGCTGAATCTATCTGTCATTATAAGTTTCACTGTCATTATCAGTTGGTGTGCAGATTGATAAAATGATTCAAGGAAGACGGGAAATGTCCGTCTATAATTGTTTAGCCATAATAATGTGTTCAGTTTTGAAACTATTTGTGTGTAGAAAATCGGTACCCGCGCATAACTTGACGTAATGAGATCGAAAGGTTAAGAAAATGTTAACCCTGTATGTTGCATCAAGCAGCTTTGCATGGTGCGTATACTGTAGTCACAACAGTAAATGTGCAGCAGTGCAGCCCCCCCCCCTCCCCCCCCCCTGTGGCCGATTTGCTGATGTAGTTCCTGGAATCTTAAGGATTGTAGGACTTTCGAAGATTTTAGAGACTCCCAGAATTTGTGGGGCAAATAGGAAGGCGAGATGGGATTAACACTTTCGACAAAACGCGTCGTTTCAGATAATTCTCTGTGCGTTTTTAATGTAGCGAAGATGCTTTCTTAAAATGTTGTTACGGTGATTAAAGAAGTGTTGAGTTTCGTTGCCCAAAAGAGGTCTGAAATTACACTGTTTTCCTTATCTGTATATTAAAAAAAAAAAAACAATGAGTTCCACTCCATGGGCAGCTGTGTGGATTTGTATTCATGTTGTTGTAATTCACTGGTGTATTTTAAGGTTTTCGAACAAGTGGTGAGGGTTATGTGCACAAACTAAACAGATGAAGGGGTTCGTGGAATGGCGTAGGCACCAGAGACAATCATGCCAGATTTTGATGGCAAAAGACTGAAGTCGTTGCTAGAATTCAAATCGTAGAGTGCGCCACAGGAAAAAAAAAAAACGTCAATAACTGCGTTTGTTGAAAGCAGATTATTATTTTTTAAAAGATTTTATTATTATTTTGTATTTGTGATCAGGGCCGTATAGTTTGATTTATAATCATATTTTTTCACAATCTTGATTCGTCCCCCCCCCCCCCCCTCTCTCTCTCTCTCTCTCTCTCTCTCTCTCTCTCTGTCTCTCTCTTTTATTTCCCTTTGCATAGATTGAGCAAGGGTGTATTTTACCTTCGAGTAAAATCTCACTCTGGAAAAAGTACAGTGAAAAAGACGTTGTACCTGCAATGTGCGTTAACTGGTGGTCCTCAAGCAATATTCTACTTCTGACGATTTAGATGTACGGTTCCAAGTGACAAGCAGTGCGGTCGCATCATTCCCTGCACATGAGAAACAAAGAAATGTAAGAGAACGCATCGATTTGTCTCCTGTACAACCTGAAGAATCGGAAATTATCGGCGATTTCCAGTCTGGTGTGATGTGTGGGTCTACCTCGGACTAAAACCATTTTATGTACACAGACAACATGCTGTTCAGGTACTCCCCCCAGCCCCTCCGTGTGTTCCGTTTTGGCTCTTAATGTTTTCAAACCCCATTCATGATTTTAAGTTATATTTTCCGATTTCAAAGCATTGTTTGCCACCATTTGCATATGATGCACCACCGTAATTCCTCATTATCTGGGTTTCCATATTTTCCTGACTGTCTGCTCTTTCTGTTTCTGTGTCTTTGTCATTTTTACTTTTTGATGTCTCATCTTCCGTACCTCTGTCGGTGGTATTCCCACACTGCTCATTCCAGCAATCTCATACACTGACACATTGTCTCGTCCTGTTGCAGTGCCTGCAGTGGCAGTCTACACTTCCTTTCTGTGGTGTCCTGCAAGGATGGACGATGACGCGCATCCAGTTTCAAGGGCCTGAACGAAGCGGCGCACTCACATGCTACTCCACTTGGACAGGTGAAGACTTCTATCGTTCTGAAACAGACTTTAGGTCCGAGCCCGACAAAACATGTGAATTTTTGATAAATGTATACCTCAGCGGATGATACAGAATAATGCATAAAACAGTATTGCCCGGATAGGAGATGTTTTGTGCTTTGTTGATGTCTAATGTTTGTAACGTGTGAAAAAAACGGTAGTCAAATATTCAAGGGTCCGTTTTGTATTGTCCATCAAATGTGCGTTTCTTCACGTTTTGTTAAGTGCGTTCATTTTTACTTCACCTTGCCTGAAACAACTAAAATATTGCTTCATTGTGAAGATCAGATGTAAAAATATGGTTTACATCAACAGGACCAAAAAACTCCTGCATCAATGGCCGCGGAAAACGGAGACCAGGACGAGCGAACTTAGGAAATGCAGCTAAGTAGTCTTCTATCTTATTCTTCTCACTCTTCCTCATTTGTCGTTCCTTTTTTTTCCCAGTTTAGTGTGCGTATTCTTTCACAATCGAGGCGGCTGATATGGGTCTATATTGTTCTTGAATACAGTTTAGTACCTGGTATTGGTGTGTTCTTTCAGATTATATTATTGTCGTCATTATTTGCGCCTATCGTCGACTAGAAATCATGCTGTAAACATTTTACAGTCCACGCTCGCATTTACATAAGGGGCTACCAACCTGGGTAGAGCCGAATGAAGAGCCGCCTGCTGATGCGGATCATTCGTTTTCCATCACTCACTCGGACTTTTTTTTTAACAAGGTGTCTGCCCCCACACCCCCACCCCTACAGTGCTTCGTGTCCTTTTTCTATAAGGTTTAGTGACTCCTTTCCCACCACTGGCTTTCGTGTCCTCTTTGTATAAGTGCTTTTGTTCACTCCCTACCCCCACCCCTGGGTTTTGTGTCCTGTTTTCATGAGCCTTTGTGAGCCCGTCCCCCTCACCCATTCCCCATCCTCTCCCTCACGAATTTCGTGCCCTCTTTCTGTAAGGTTTGGCGTCTCTTTACCCCAGAGTTTTTGTGTCCTCTTTCTGTAAGGTTGGGTTTTTCTTCTACCCCCCCCCCCCCCCCCGCCCTCCCCGGGTTTTGTGTCTTGTTTCTACAGGGTTCAGGTTTTCTTTTCCACTCAAGATTTGTCCTCTTTCTATAATTTTTCGTATCTCTTCCCCCCAACAGGGTTTCGTGTTCTCTTTAAGGTTCTGTGTCTATCCCCCTACCCCTTCCTCGCCCTCCAACGGTTTCATGTCCTCTCTCTGTAAGAATCGATGTCTTTCTTTTCCTCGGACGGTTGCGACTCTCTTTTTATGAGGTTCGGTATCTCTTTTCTTCATCAGTGGTTTCGTTGCCTCCTTTAGGGTTCGGGTTTGCCTCTTATCGCCCATTCAGGATTTTGTGTTCTTTGTACAAGGTTCGGTGTCTCTTCCCCAACCCTATCCCACTTCAACAGGATGTCGTGCCTTCTTTCTACAAGTGTCGGTGTCTCTTAGTCCATGTGACATGGTTCTGTTTCTCACGGTGTCCGCCTCGCAAAGGTTTCGTGTCTTTCTCTAAGGTTTGGTGTCGCTCCTCTCACTTGCCCCCACTACTGGTTTCTTCTTTTTCTGTAAGGATTGGCGTATTCACCCCGTTCCCCCGGATTTCCTATCCTCTTCGTTCTCCATCTCTTTCCCCACCCCAACCCCCAGTGTTTAATGTCTGCTTTCAATGAAGTTCGGTGTCTCCTCACACACCCCATCCCCTGCCGCCAGGCTTTCTTGCCCTTTCTTTGAGATTCATCGTCTCTGTTCACACCCACAGAGTTTCGTGTCCCTTTCCTACAAACTTCGTGTCTCTTGTCCCGTCTCCACAGTGTTTTGGGTTTTCTTTAAACATAGGTCGCAACACACACCCAGCCCCTCCACCTCCTCCCCTCCTCCCGGCCCTCACGGTTTTGTTCCCTTTCTTTTTCCTGTATCTCTTTACTCCCCATAGGAATTCCTGTCCTTTTTCATTCAGGTTCCGTGTCTTCTTTCCCCTTTCCCTGCAGTTCCGCGTCTTATTTCAACGTCCCCCCCCCTCCCCCTCCCGCTTTTCGTGTTCTGTTTTTGTAAGGTTGGGTGTTTCTTCCTCCATTTTCCGAAGTTTGGTGTCTTTATTTCTGGAAGGTTCGGTATCTCTCTCCACACGCGCACACACGCGCGCACACACACACGCACACGCGCACGCACGCACGCGCGCGCGCGCGCGCGCGCACACACACACACACACACACACACACACACACACACACACACACACACACACAGGCATCGTTTTCTCTTTCTACAATGTTCAGTGTCCTCCAAGTGTTCGGTGTTTCTTTACTCACCTCAGGGTTTCCCGTGCACTTTGTGTGTTTATCTCTATCCTTTCTCACGGGGTTTCCTGTCCTCTCTTAGATCGGTGCCCCCTCCCCCATACTCCCTCCGAGGTCTGTGTTCTCTAGGTGTAAAGTTCGATGCTTCATTGCCCCACCGCTATAATTCGTCCTCTTTCCCCTTTTGTGTCTTTCTGCAAGTTTCGGTAACCCCCGCCTCCCCCTCACCTCTCCACACCCACGTTTCATGTTCTTTTTCTGTTAGGTTCAGTGTCTATTGTACCTCCTTGGCGTTTCGTGTCCTTTGCTTCCAAAGTCTGGTGTCTCTTCCTCCCCCCCCCCCCTCTATATATATACAAGGTTCGACGCCCCCATCCCACCCCACCTCATCCTCTTCCCCACGCGCACACTGAGGATTTCATCTTCTCTTTCTGAAAGGTTTCGTTGTGCCCCCCCCCCCCCCCCCTTAAATATGGTTTCGTGTTCTCTTTCCACAAGGTTCGGTGTCTCTTACCCTCCCCAGGATTTTGTGTCCTATTTAAAGTTTAGCGTCCCCTCATTTTCCCGTAGTTCGTGTCCTCTTTCTCTCAGAATCGATGTTTCTTTTCATCCCAGGCAGTTTCATGTCCCCTTTTTAAAAGATTTGGTGTCTCTATCCCTGCCACAGGGTTTCATGTCCTTTAAGGCTTGGTGTCCCCCATCCCTCTCCCAGTTTTTTGTGTTCTCACAGAATTGGCATCGTTTTCCGTTACCTCCCTCCCCTTCAGGCACCCCCCCTCCCCTCGAGGTTTCGGCCTGTATTTTTATATGCACAGGGTTTCTTGTTCTTTTTGCATTGGCATTTTGATCCTCTTTATGTAACGTTTGGCGTCCTCCCCCCAAAAAAAACAAAACAAAAAAAAAACAAACAAAAAACGTTTTGAGTCCACTTTATAAGTACTGTTTTATCCCCCCCCCCCCCCCCACTTTTCCATGGGGATTCTTCTTCTCTTCCTATTAGGTTCGGTGTCCTCCCCCCCCCCCCCCCCCCCCGAAGTTTCGTGTCCTTTTCTAAAGTTCGGTATTTCTTGTCCCCCCCCTTCACACCCCCCCCCCCCCCCCCCCCGCTCCTCCCTCCCATGGATTCGTGTCCTTTTTCTATAATGTTCTGTCTCTTTTTCCACCTCAGGTTTACTTGTACTCTATCTGTATGGTTCGTTGGCCTTCCCCCCTCCCCCCCATCTCTCTCTCTCTCTCTCTCTCTCCCCTCTCTCTCTCTCTCTCTCTCTCTCTCTCTCTCTCTCCTCTCTCTCGTGTTTTCATACTCTAAGAATTGGTGTCCTCCCATTAGCTCGCACGATTTCGATTTCTCTTCGTATCAGTTTCAATGGTTTCATGTTCTCTTTCTCCAAAGTTAGGTGTATCTTTTCATCACATACCGTATTGTGTCCTCTTTCTGCAAGGTTCGGTATCCCCCCCCCCTCCGCTTCCCCCTCCTCACACATAGGGTTTTGTATTCTCATTTTAGAAGATTAGGCGACTCTATCTCCTCACCCCCCACCCCCTCTCCCAACATGTATGTCTTCTTTTTATAAGGTTCAGTGTCGCTCTTCCCCCACTCTTCACAAGGGTTTCGTG
>CM065714.1:31745554-31748054 GCA_033310375.1 Conus canariensis
CCCGCTTCCCTCACGGCTCTTTCCTGTCCTCTTCCTGCAAGGCTGAGTGTCTTTACCCCTCACGGCTCTTTCCTATCCTCTTCCTGCAAGGCTGAGTGTCTTTACCCCTCACGGCTCTTTCCTATCCTCTTCCTGCAAGGCTGAGTGTCTTTACCCCTCACGCCTCTTTCCTATCCTCTTCCTGCAAGGCTTAGTGTCTTTACCCCTCACGGCTCTTTCCTATCCTCTTCCTGCAAGGCTTAGTGTCTTTACCCCTCACGGCTCTTTCCTATCCTCTTCCTGCAAGGCTGAGTGTCTTTACCCCTCACGGCTCTTTCCTATCCTCTTCCTGCAAGGCTGAGTGTCTTTACCCCTCACGGCTCTTTCCTACCCTCTGCCTGCAAGGCTTAGTGTCTTTACCCCTCACAAGGTTTCCTTTCTTCTTTCTGTAAGGTTCGGTTCTGTTAGCTCAGCCACAGGGTTTGGTGTCCCGTTCCTGTTCCTGTGAGGATTGATGCTTTCCCCCCAAAACTCTTGTGTTATATGTCTTGTTTCCGTAAGAATCGGTATGTCCTCCACACCTGCCCATCCCCTACAGGGTTTCGTGACTTGTCTCCATAAAGTCCGCTGTCTCACGCGCCCACTCTCTCCACCCCAGGTTTCTTGTCTCCTTTCTATAAGGTTCGGTGTCAGTTTATCCCACCAGAATTGCGTGTCCTCTTTCTATAGAATTTCGTGTCTGTACCCCCCTCCCCCTCCTCGTCTCCAAGAGTTTCGTGTCATTTTTCTATAAGGTTCATTGTTCCTTTCCCACTTCTCTCCACAGAGTTTATTGTCCTCTTTCAATCAAGTTCCGTATTTCTTTTTGCCCCCAAGAGGGTTTCGTGTCCACTTTCGACATGTTTAGGGGTTTCTTTCTCTCCTTCACAAGGCTTCGTGTTCGTTTCTAAGTTAAGGTTCTCTTTTTCTCTCGTAAAGGTTTTGAATCCTATTTCTATGAGACTCTGTGCTGCTGCTGCGCCCCTCCCCCCCCCCCCTCCCCTCCCTGGGGCTTTGTACTCTCTTGTTATGAAGTTTGATATCTCTTTTCCTTCCACTGGGCTTCGTGTTCTCTTTCAGTTTTTGTGCTTACCCCCCCCCCTCCCCCCAGACTTCGGTGTTAGCTTTCTAGAATAATCGGTGCCCCCCCCCCACCCCCCACTGCACTCCTCACGGTTTTTTGTCCTCTTTCCATAAAATTCAGTGTCTCTTTTCCTCGCCACATGATTTTGTGTCCTTTCCGTACAAGGTTTGGTATAAACCTCCACCCTCCCTCCCCCTCGGGGCTTAGTGTCTCCTTCTGTAAGGTTTGGTCTGTCTGTCCCTCTCTCAAGATTTGGTTCCTCTTTCTGTAAGGTTCGGTGTTTCTTTCACCCCCATCATTGGAGTTTTGTATTGTCTTTGTATAATGTTTGGTGGTCCCCTTTCTCCCCCCCCCCCCCCCAGCAGTGTTTTGTGCCTTTTTTTCAACGAGGCTTAGTCTCCCCACTTAACCCCCAGGTTTCAAGACCTCGTTCCACAAAGTTTCGGTGTTTCTCCACTCCAGAATCTTGTGTCCTACAATGTTCGGTATCAATTTTGCCACCATAAACTTTTTTCCTTCGGTTCGGTGTCTTTCTTCCGCCCGCCCACCCCCCACCTGCCCCCGCCCTCCGGGGATTTCGTGTCTTTCTTTAATATTTGGTGTTTCTCTTCCATCCACCAGGTTTTGTATCTTCTTTCTGTAGGGTTCGGTGTACACCCCCATTCCCTCTCCCGCTTGGGTTTTGTGACTTTCTTTTCGGTTTGGTATTTCTCCCCCCCCCCCCCCCCCTTTCAAGGATTTCGGTCCTGTTTCTATAAGGTATAAGTTTAGGTGTGCCTCCACGCTATCCCCTCCTCTCCTGGAGGCTTCGTGTCTTCTATCGAAAAGATCCAGAGTCCTTCTACCCCACCCCACAGAGTTTCATATTCTCTTTCTGTTTGGTTCAGGTCTTGATTTTGTTCCCTATACGGTTCGGTTCCCACCCCCCTCCCCGTCCACCCAAGGTTTTGAGTCCTCTTTCTGCAAAGATTCGATGTCTGCCCCCAGCCCCGCCCCAACCGCCACCTGGTGTTTCCTTTTCTTTTTCTACGAGGTTCCTTGTGTCTTGCTCCACCCCCTTCCCCCTCAGATTTCCTATTCCTTTTTTTAATAGGTTCGGTTATCTCTCCCGTCTCCCCCTCCCCCACCAGGGTTTCGTGTCTTCTTTGTGCGACTCTTTGTCTCTCCCTCCCGCCACCCACCCCCACCTTCTGCTTTGTAGTCCTCTTTTGTACAAAGTTAGGTGCATTTCGATTCCGTTCTTTTATAAGGTTAGCTGTATCCCCCCCCCCCCCCCCCCCGGCGGGTTTTGAGTACTCTTTCTTTAAGGTTCATTGTCTTTCCGCTGGGCCCCGCATCTCCGGGTTTCGAATGTTCTTTCTGCAAGTTTCGAGTCCCAATCCCCACTACCCCCTCCCT
>CM065714.1:31753054-31775554 GCA_033310375.1 Conus canariensis
CAACAGGAGCAAGAACTCCTGCTTCATTGGCTGCGGAGAGGGTGACCAGGACACGTGAATTCAGCGGGTCACAAGCTTCACCAGCGTAGTCCAAAGCGGTGCTTCTTTGGAGGGGGTTAACGTCTTTTTTATGGTTTAATCGTCTCGTCCCCCCCCCCCCCCCACCTCCGCCCCAAGGAGTCCATGTCTTATTCAGTCACAGGATTCAGTCACTTAGTTGACATAATTAGTGACCCCTTCTTTCGAAGTGTTCAGTATTTTCTTCATTTGACAGGTTTTTGTGTGTGCTTTCCCAAGGTTAGTGTCCCCTTCATTCACAAGTGTGTCCGTCTTATTTCTCGAGGTTTAGAATTGTCCTTCTACAAGTCTTTCTTTCATATGACCAGCATGTGTGCTCCGGGTTCTTATGTCGGTCTTCTGTGGAACAAGGATGCATCACACAGGGTACGAGAGGGAGTGTTTTCTGGCCGGACGTGAGAGATTGACTCGAAGCTTTGCAGTATGCTACATGATTCAGTGATCTGAAACATGGACGCGTGTTTTCAGATAAACTTGGGTCTGGCTGCAGTGCTGTTCAGGAATTTTTTTTAGTCCTCCCGAAATGTTTCCTAGTGCGCACCTGGTACCTCCTGATCTGAGTATCCATAAATCTATAAAAAGTCCGACATGATAATCACGAGTCAAAACATGGTTTCTTCCATAGGTATTAATGTCTTTCTTTCATGGGGTGTCGTCCTTCAAATAGTGAGCAGTGTTCTCTGTTCATAGGATTCAGCATCATCTACTTTAACGTTCTTTCGTGGTTTTGAGGGATTAGTGTCTTTTTTCCATATGATTTTGTGCCATTTCACAGGCGTTAGCATTCTCTTTCCTTTCGATGTGGTGTCCTGTTTTCATAGGGTTTAGTGTCCTCCTTACATAGAGTTTGACGTCCTGTTTTTCTAGGAGTTAGTGAAAGCTTCTGAAGGATCTAGTGTCTGCTTTCCCCCGGATTTAGTATCCATTCATATGGTTTGGTGTCATATTTTTACAGGACTTGGTGTGATAAGCTCCAAGCAGAAGGGACGTCTTAGAATCAACACAGCCATGACGCAATGCCTGAACTGCGCGAACGCTAGAACCATTGACAAGGCGCAAGAGGAGAAGAATGAAAACTTGTTCGAAGCAGGAATCGTGGAGATGGAGCCTGCCATTGCTGCCAAACGAGCTGCAGTCTTATATCATAAGAGAGAGCCCTCAGTGAAGATGAAGATCGCACTCCAAAAAGCTCGCAACAACGCCTGGCGGATCGCCCATAAATGTGTTAGTGAGTACTAGCTGAACCTGTGCCAGGGCATCCAGATCAACGCCGACTGCGGCAACATCCGTGCCATGTGCGAAGGCATAAAGAAACCGTTCGGCCCTAGTGCCATCAAGATCACTCCTAAAATCTACGTCGAGGTATATCATCACCGACTGCAACAAACAGATGAAGAAATGGGCCGAGCACTACGAGGAGCTCTATTCCAGGGAGAACTCGGTCACCCACACAGCCTTCGAGAACACCACCCCCTGCCTGCCATGGAGGAGCTCGACGCCCCACCCACCATTGAGGAACTCGGCAAGGCCATTGATTCGATAGCCTATGGTAAAGCTCTGGGTAGCGACGGCATTCCGCCAGAAGTCATCAAAGCCGGCAAGGACAGTTCTGTCCTCAAGTCACCTCCATGAGCTTCTCCTGCAGTGCTGGGAGGAAACGACAGTGCCCCGAGACATGCCCGATGCAAAAATCATCAAACTGTACATGAACAAAGGGAATCGCAGCATCTGCACTATCGCAGAATATCCCTCCTCAGCATTGTTGGTAAAGCCTTCGCTCGCGTTTTCCTCAACAGGCTGCAGCTACTCGCAGAACGAGTGTACCCAAAGGCACAGAGCCGCGAGGTCGACGATCGACATGATATTCTCCCTGAGGCAGCTGCAAGAGATGTGCCGCGAGCAAAGACGACCCTTGTTCATTGCCTTCATCGGTCTGACCAAGGGGTTCGACTAGGTTAGTAGGTCAGGCGTCTTCACCCAACTACGTCGGATTGGATGATTCCCCCCCCCCCCCCAAAGCTCCTGAAGATGATCACGTCCTTCCATGACAACATGAATGGCACTGTCCAGTACGATGGTTCATCTTCGAACCGCTTCCCAATCAAAAGCGATATAAAACAAGGGTGCGTGCTTGCTCCGACACTCTTCGGCGTCTTCTTAACCCTGCTGCTGTGCTACGCCTTCCGACAGTCTGACGACGGCATCTTCCTCCATACTAGGAATGACGGAAGCCTCATCAGCCTGGCACGCCTCCGATTTCAGACGAAGGTGCGGAAAGTCCTCATCAGGGAGATGCTTTTCAAAGACGACACCGCCCTCACTGCCCACACCGAGGAAGCACTGCAACGGCTCATCACCTGCTTCGCTGATGCCTGCACCGAGTTCGGCCTCTCTATGAGCTTTAAGAAAACAAACATCATGGTTCAAGACGTCAGCAGCACTCCCCGCATCTCCATCGGCGATCGCACCTCGAAGTTGTCGAGGAATTGGTTTAACTGGGCTCCACCATTTCCACCAACCTCGATCAGGACGCCGAGCTGAACGTGCGGATCTGCAAGGCAGCGACAGCGATGGCCAGTCTAGAAAAGTCTGGGACAGCCATGCAAACGTCAAACACCAAGATGAAAGTGCACCAAGCCTGCGTGCTGAGCACTCTTCTGTACGAAAGCGAAGTACCTGTACTCTCGACAAGAACGCAGACTGAACACCTTCCACCTGCGCTGCCTCAGAAGACTCATGGGCATTACTTGGCAGGACCGCATCACTAACACGGACGTCCTGGCCCAGGCAGGGATGCCTAACGTGTTCGCCATGCTGACACAAGATACGCCTGTGCTGGCTTGGCTACGTCAGCCGCATGTACCACGGTCGCATCCCAAAAGACATGCTGTAGGGTGAGCTGGCTACAGGCTCCAGACCCACTTGACGCCCGCCCTTCGCTACAAGGATGTGCGTAAGCGCGATCTGAGGGAGGCAGCCTCGACCCAGCAGACCTGGAGACGGCAGCTTCAGATAGGATCAGCTGGCGGTCCACTATCAAGCCGGCATCAAACAAGCAGAGCAGAGGAGAGGCCCAGAGGGAAGAACATGCGCCGCAGACGGCATAGAATCGCGTCGGCACCAACAGACATTCATGACCAAGACTTCACCACAAGTAGCTGCAAGAGTCTGCCGCTTGAGGATCGGGCTCTTCAGCCACAGCAGGCGCTGCAACTCCACAACTGACTGATCCATGGTGCAACACCATTGTCTCAAGACAGACGGATGCCATCATCATCAAGTGCGATGAAGCCCTCTTCTCTTAATGGTTGGTGTCCCTTTCTTTAGGGATTTATGGTCTTCTTTTGTAGGGTTATTGTACTGTTTTATGTTTTAAAGTGTTCCATCCATAGAGCTTATAGCGACTTGTCATAAGGTTTCCTTCTCTCTTCTTCCACCAGGTTAAGCATCCCCCGTTTGCATGATTTAGCGTTATCTTCTTCCAAAGTGTTAGACACAAAGCTTTTTCTTGGGGGCAATGTAACTTGTCAAGTGGTTTTAGTTTTGGCCTTCATTCACAGGATTTGAATTATTCTTTCTCGAGATTAAATGCCTTTCACTGACTTTTAGTACCCTCTTTAATTTCGGCGTTTATGAACTAAAGGCCTTGGGTGTCTTCTTTGCATGATACACTTTCTTCTTTCTCATGGTTTTGTGACATACTCTTCTTCAGAATTTAATCTAAGGCTTTTCTTTCGGCAGGCCATAAAGAGTGACCACTCTCCGAGAATTGGTATCAGCCTACCAGAGAGCCATTGTGCTACGTCTTCCAGGACATTTGCCATCCTCACCAAGAACATACACGTCTTGGGGAAGGATTCACATGACACCACCACTCAAGTGCTATAAAGACAACTGACGATGATGTAAGTGCAACTTTTGAAGCAGTTCTTAAGCTGGTATTTAACTCGTGAGTTTTGCTTTTGCAGGTAAGTAATAGATAGGCAGGTAGGTGTAGTTACAATAATTTGTTTGACTTCAGGACTTTGTAGGTTTTTTGCGTTTTTTCAAATGGATTTTGTAGCCCCATCTCTCCCTTTTTTATGCGTTGTTGAGTAGATCTCCAACTCTCCCTCCCCACTCCTTCATCCATCCATTTTCCCCACACCACCTCTCCATACCTTACCACCTTTTTCCTGCCCCATCCTTGCTGACTTCCTGACTAGTCTGTTACAGGGTACTCGGCTGTCGGTTCTTTAGTAACAGTGCTGAGGAAAATATTCTCTTTTTCAACCGGCACTACCGACATGTGTATGCATGTAGACAAACACGCACGCACACACAGTTGTCTCTCTCTCTCTCTCTCTCTCTCTCTCACACACACACACACACACACACACACACACACACACACACACACAGACGCACACGTCAAAGCGCACACACACACACACACACACACACACACACACACACACACACACACACACACAGAGAGAGAGAGAGAGAGAGAGAGAGAGAGAGAGAGAGAGAGAGAGATCAACAAGACGCGTCGACCCACATTCCACTTGAAAATAGCATGCATAAGGAACCCGCCAACAAGCCATACATGTAAGGGAGAAATGAAGAGAAATAAGGAAGGAATGAAGCTAGCAAAAACTCCAAATCGTTGCGTCAAAGGTGTTGGTCAGATCTGTAGTGAGGAAATGTACACCACGACCACGACCCCTCATCGATCTGAAAAAAGGTCGGGGCCAGGACGGTGCCAAGGGCGTGAACTGGAGGGGCAGGGGAGGATCAGAGAGAGACACCACCACATGGGAGTGGAGGACACTGGATGGCAGAGGGCATGATGGTGCCATTATGTCGTCTAATCTTTCACTTCAGTTCTGCATGCCAGAACCGGTGTCGATTTGACAGGCTGACTGATCGACAACAAAGTTCACACCAAACAGTACGTACTGGGTCCCGGCTCAAATTGCATGGACAGTGCCTTCGAAAATTGTACCGGTACGCCACCATACTAAGCCCTCACCTGCAACCCCCCCCCCCAACCCTTTCCTTACTCCCGCTCAGGTTATGGGCATTCATTGTCTTGCAAAACCCACTCCATTGTATTCTTTCCCCTGCCCTTCTCCCCCCGAACTGATCCATTGATCCCCACCCTTGTCAAGTTTCGTTGGACTCTGCTGTTATACGCGTTTCGTTGGACTTTGCTGTTGTACGTGTGTCGTATAGTTTGAGGGTCCAAAACACACCCGGGATGAAAATTTTACGATTAAGTTCCCTGTGTTTGACAGAAAGAATAATGCAAAATAGATATAAAATGAAATAAAAAGTAATGAATTAAATAATCAAATAATGAAATAAAATGACTTGTCAAATTTAAACGGAATCAAGAGAAGCCTATGTGACACCGCTAAATGCTACCTGTACACACACGTCTGCGTTGTGGTTCTGTGTGCTGAATTTGAAGCAGATATATAGCCTACCCTTTGCTTGGCTGAACCGGCATTAAAATCATTTTTGTTTTTTTGCGCGGGTAGCCGAGAGGGACGCATATGGGTAGAGAGCGTATATCCGAACATTAATAATACATTGACTTTCAACGGTTATTATTTAGTTTCAAAGTGGGGTGACTGCAGGCGGAAATTGAAAGAAACGTAAAAGAAAAATCACTGTGCCGCCGAACGAAAGAAACAAGCAAGTTACAAGACAAAGACGACGGGTTTCGACCTCTTTGGTCTTCTTCAGACAAGACAGAAAAGCATTCAAGACAATGAAAACGAAGAACGAGCAGACATTCACTTATCTCCTCAAATTGGGCGCAAAATGGATTGAGAAAAGTGACTGTCCGTTCTTCGTGTTCATTATCTTAAACGTTGTTTGCCTTGCTTGAAGAAGACCAAAGAGGTCAGAACGCGTCGTGTTTATCTTGTAATTTATTTCTTTCATTCGGCGGCATAGTAATTTTTCTTTTACGGTTATAGGCCTAATTGAGAATTTTGTAGGTGAAATGCTTATAGAAAGTTCCACTGATGCGTGTAACAAATGCAGTTGTATGGTTGACATGGATAAACATGTCAAGCCATTAAAACAAACAGTCCACAGAATTGCCTAATTGCAGGAAAAACGAAGCGTTTTGGAAAATTGGTTGAGTTTGGTTCTCTCTCTCTCTCTCTCTCTCTCTCTCTCTGAAAGGCGTATAAACATTGCATCTTAATAGAAAGTGGAGTTCGTTCTCAAGTTGGTTACAAAAAGGACTTGCTTTGGTATTTTCTTTGTATCTGCTATTTATATTCAAGTCGTTTAAGCCAAGACGAAATCTCATGAAATACATTTTAAATTTGTTAACCATTGAATAGGTTAGATAAGGTTCTGGTTGTAAGAGAGACTTAAATAAATAATATATGTTGAAACGATCACTTGAATCTAATTTGCTCACCCAGTCTTGCTGATAAGTCTACCTACCATCCTTTGCCTAAAAGTCTTCTTAAACACATTAACATTACCGACCCCACCCACTAACCACACTTCAGAAAATCCATGTCTATCAAGACAACATTTTATGTCATATGCCCAATTGTTTTTCATCGTTCTGTCGTCATTGCTATTCACAAAGCTGTTAATGAAGGAAAGCTATGCTTGCTTGGGTTTTCTATCCACTTCCAGTTCCATGAAAAATACATACTGAAGCACAGACTATTTCAGAACGTGAACTCTGTTGAACTAAAACAATTACTTGCAAACGAAAATGTCCATATTACAAGAGATATTACTATGTATAGTTATTATGCATTGAAAAAAAGAGAACTCTCTCTCTCTCTTCTCTCTCTCTCTCTCTCTCTCTCTCTCTCTCTCTCCTCTCTCTCTCTCTCTTGTAGCCCTCTTCTCTTAACGGTTGGTGTCCCTTTCTTTAGGGATTTATGGTCTTCTTTTGTAGGGTTATTGTACTGGCTATTTAAAAGCCACAAAGCGTTTTTTAAGAGCAGCGACAACGATTCGAAGCGCAGACAGTCCTATGTGAAAACGGATTGGGCGTAGTGTGGTTATGTGAAGAAGTTGGAAGTGAACGTAATTTTCTTGCCGAGTTTAAAGACAGGCTTGTTTCAAGTGATATGCGTAACTGTCACTCTGCATTAGAAAACATCGCAGACTGTAAATGATATCCATTAAAAATGTTTTCCAGCCAAAAAAGTATTCGACTTTAATTACAAATAAATGGCACAGAGATAGCTTTATGAGATTTCGACTCAGATAAGTTAACTTAATAAAGGCAAGCAATGGTTTGGGACCAAGCACAGGCTGATGGTATGTGTCCATCTTTTAAAAAAGAAACCAGAAATAAGTGTGTGTTTTCTTTAATGCACAGCGTACAGTGGCGTCCGGAAGAAGAGCACTGAACTTGACAATCCTTCCTATATTCCTGATCAGGATTGTAGTGCAACCATTTTATTGTGCAGTACTGAAAACGTGATAACAGGTCAGGCAAAATTCGTATCTCAAGCAATGGATGTAAGGAAGAAGGAAATGGAAAGAAACAACTAGCGATATTGTTTGATCCGTGAAATAATTGCCAAGATGACTCGCTGTCGTGTATCTGTGTTTGTGAGGGGAGAAGAGGGAAGGGGGAGGGGGACGGAGGAATTTGTCGACTCGAGATGAGTTGTAGGCTAGGGGCGGGGTAAGGGAAAGGGAAGAGTGACGTCAGCAATTGAACTTACTGAAATATATTCATACATTTCCCCTTGTCTGAAGGGGTTAAGTGCTGAATGGACTGTTATTCTCTCTCTCTCTCTCTCTCTCTCTCTCTCTCTCTCTCTCTCTCTCTCTCTCTCTCTCTCTCTCTCTCTCTCTAACGCACACACATTAACAGGCACACGCTTGTGTTTGCGTTCACATACTCTCAATTCAATTTATGTCACTTTTAGCCCAGCCAACCACGAGTGCCCATGGTAGGGCTGACATCTTGTCAAACTCGATTCCACTCAAAGATGTTATAAAAAAAGATTCTTTCAAACACATTTTTTTTTTCAAACAACCAAAAATTGGTTAAAAATCTTTCATTCATGAAATATTAGATCAGATAAAAAAATGTTTCTCTCCATCACCGCTGAAGACTGCTTTTGAAGTTTCTTCCATGAAATCTTAGATCAGATGAAATATACATTTATATCTTTCAAAACCTAAAAATCTTGTAAGATGGACATCTCTGAACAAGATTTTAATGGAGTCTGCTGTAAAACTGTCTCCCTCTCTCTCTCTCTCTCTCTCTCTCTCACACACACACACACACACACACACACACACACACACACACACACACACACACACACATAAACAAAGTCAATGTTACGGGAGAGTAGGCCGTCGCGCAATAGGCGTCGCCAGTAGACCGTCGCGCAGTAGAATATGAACCTATATTCAGAACAGATGGAAAATTGTTGAACATCAAAAGGCTTCAGGCAAAATCAAAGGTTATGACAAATATCATCAGGGACTTTGTTTGCTGGTGACCGCTCTCAGCCCTGGCTCAGAAACTGGCATGCAAGACAGCATCAAGAAGTTCTCCGTAGCCTGCGCCAACTTCGGTCTCACCATGAATACAAAGAAGACGGAAGGTCTGCATCAGCCTGCGCCAGGCAGACCATACCATGAGCCTAACATCAAAGTCAGTGGTGTGAGACTCGCTGCAGTGGGTAAATTCACCTACCTCGGCAGAACACGGTCCCAGAACGTCACTATCGACGATGAAGTGAGCATCAGAATTGCAAAAGCAAGTGCAACCTTTGGCAGACCACACACCAATGTTTGGAATAGAAGAGGCGTCAGTCTTGAGACCAAGCTGAAGGTGTACAGAGCAGTTGTTCTCCTTACATTTGTCTATGCATGTGAAACGTAGACAGTGTACCAACGGCATGCGAAGAAGCTGAGTCACTTCCACACAACCTGCCTCAGAAGATTGTTGGACATGAATTGGTAGGACAAAATCCCAGACACAGAGGTGCTCGACCAAGCAGGCCTGCCGAGCATCCACATCATCTGTGTGCTGTCTCAGCTTCGATCGGCAGGTCATGTAGCTCGCATGCCAGACCACTGGCTACCCAAGAGCCTTCTCTACAGTGAGCTGCAACAAGGAAAAGGTTCCCATGGAGATCAGAAGAAACACTTCAAAAGACACTCCTAAAAACATTCTTAAAAGCGTTTAACATCAACCCTGACACATGGGCACAAACTGTATGGATCGAGTTAGATGGCGCTACTTTATCCACAAAGGTGCCAATTTATGTGAAGAAAGGACAGCTGCAGCGCAACAAAAGAGACAGGCAAGGAAAGTCCGCGCTAGCAATCAAGGTCATGTCTCCCACATTGCCTGTCCAGGCTGTCACCGTACATTCCGTGCACGCATCGGCTTGATCAGCCACCTGCGTATCCACAAATCATCTCACCACCACCCCTCCCCCACCCATCAACCCTTAGATGACTGAGGTGGTCTTCGTCGATTCGATGGACGAACAACGTGAACCAATATATGAATAGCAGAGCACTTCGAAGCGCTTTGCAATTCCAGTTTAATAGCATGCTACAACGGTACCGGTGCGATGTTATACTACAATCATCATGACAATGGATATGACCAAGCTCACAGCCCACCTAACACTTAAAAAATGCTTACACACGCACGCACGCACGCACGCACGCACGCACACTGGCTTGCGCGCCCATGGTATACAGACTTTTGCTCCCCCCCCCCTACCCCCCCCCCCCCCCACACACACACACCCTGTCCTCTTTCCCTAAAGCCGAGTTGTCACTATCTCGTCACTTTTTTTTTCCTTTGGTCTGCTTTTTCTTTGTCACACTTTTAATGCCGCCATTGTTAGGTTTATTGTAGGCCCATTATGTGATTTTCAGCTCTGGGTATTTTGTATCTGGATCTGTTTTTAAGTTGGAGGACAGTGTGGGCGGGTGCGGTTAGTGAGATATTTGGGGTGGAGATGGGCGTGGTGGGACCTGTCCTTGAATAGAAAAAAAACAAATAGCGATATCAATATGTATGCATGTATATCTATACATGGCCCCATTTTGTTTTTCATGAGTATTTTGTTAACTAATTTGTCTAAAGTGAAGATAATGAATTAAAGACAATGCCTAGTCCCCTCAGCACGCCTTCTCTCTCTCTCTCTCTTTCTCTCTCTCTCTCTCTCTCTCTCTCTCTGTAATTTTCTGGGTTAAGTATACTAATAACTTAGTCGTATGTCTAGTGCTGTCTGGAGTCATATAAATCAACAGTTTTCTACTGATATCATCTCCAAATGTGGCATGGTGATTCATTAGCATAACGCTGGCCACGACAAGAGCGAGTCACTTTCGTCCTGAAACTACATTCGCATTTTTAATGCGACATATGGTGAAGCAAAGCGCTCTCGGATTTCATGGGTCAAAAACGCCACGCCGTTGGCGTTCATGGAGATTAAAACACCGTAATTCTTTCACTGGGAATAGCTCACTTTTTGAGTGCGTATGACTGAAGATCTACAGGTTCCAGGTTTAGACACATACACACTCCTGCCTGATTTCTGATTTGTCGTGTCTGTCCAACGATCGTATAATCCATGCTTCTGGGGTCAGGGAAGTCTTCTGATAATAACAGTAATAATGATGATTATAATGATAACAATGATAATGATGATGATGATGAAAATAATAACAATGACAATAGTAATAATAATTATACAATGATGATAATGGTAATATTGATGGTGATAATGATGATAATGTGAGGACTGGTATAATGGGGTTCTCCGATCTTTGAACAGACTCGCCACACTTTACAGATGCAAACAGACAAGTGCAAATGACGAATTAAGATTTCTAGTACACCACATACACAACGCATGTGCGCTCACTTTACTGTGAAAACTAAGAACAATTCCATTGATTACCTATGAAAAGTAGACTAACAGAACTTGACATAATATCAAATTGGTACTCCTCCCACCCACCCCACCCACCGCCCAAAAAACAAACGAACAAAAAAAAACCCAAACCAACAAACAAACAACAGTACATCACTCGTGTAACATTAACATGTTCAAATAAAATGATATATCGACATACAATATTACTGCGAGAAAAAAGGCAATCTAAAACATACATGAAAATGATAGGCATTTCAGATGATACATGAATGTGAATAAGTGTTACTAATAATTAAATCATGCTTCCGTTTTGATATAAATTGAGAAAGCAGTGATGTAGGGATAGTTAGTTTGTGTTGTACAATTGAAAATCTTTCCTTTTTTCAGCTTTCTTTAATGCAGTTGTTGATTTTATACGGTGAACATTTTAGTAAGATAATTCCATTGTCGTAAGATTGTGAACGAAAAGAGTGTACTCCAAATGTTTTTGTCCCGGTCTCAAGAGAGCACAACGTGAGGAGATACGAATGAACGGAGTGGTCGAAATGATGAGCAGAAATACAGGAAGTTCCAGATGTGAGCGCGGGAAGACCGAGAAAAAAGATGTCAAAGGAGGAACAGATTGGGTTGTATTGAATGCGAGCTTCAAGAGTTAAACAGTGTAGAATTCGTAATGGAGATGTAACATGGTTTCCTTTACTTGGCTTGAAGACAAACCTCGCATCTGAATTTTGCACCTTTTGAAGCTTATCTACGCACTGTTTAGATCCCCAAGCAAGATGAGTATTGCCATAGTGTAATGTAGACAGGACAGAAATATAGACAAATATTTTTGTTGCTGCAGTTGTGAAATGGTTACGGATGGAACTCATCTGTAAAGGCGGATTTGCAGAAATGAGTTGTGTGATTTTCGAGTGGCATGTCATCAGAGATGGTGAACCTTAGTTTGGGTGGAGAGAATTCATGGAATTTCCAACGTGCTGGGAATAGATGCAAAGTCTGAGTGAGTGAAGGAGAAGGGCCTCAGTTTCGTTAATATTCAGTTTCAGTTTCAGTTCACGGTCGGTCATCTAAGACTTACTCTGACCAGTACGGCTAGAGACAACACTATTCCCCCATGCGGAGAGAGCAGTGCTATCCGTTTAAAAAAAAAAAAAAAAAGGGGGGGGGGGGGGGGGGGGGGGGGGGTGCTCTGTCGCTGTGGAGTGTAGATGGTTCCGTTTTACATCTTCACAGCATGGCTTCTGGGGTCATGTTGCGTAGCTTACTGCAGCAAGCTGCAACACCTACAGTCAGTTGTCTGGCGGACTTGGCAGCTGGCAAGCTTGGGTGAGGTCTGTATCTGCGTTGGAAAGGAGGCACCCAGTATAGTCGTTTTCTTTAAGCAGGAGCATGGGTCAGGTTGCTCGTTTGTAGTCGTTTTCTTCTTCCGTTGTCTGTCGTCCCGGTAATGATGGTAATAAGGAATGATGGTGTCTTGCCCTGTTGCCCTCCCTCTAGGGCCGTCTTCAGGATTAATGGGCGGCGGTCTTCATGCTGAGTGCGATTGTTCTGTGCCGCGTGATGGCGACTCACAAAATCGGCAGGACAGCAGTCGCCAAGCTGTTGCGAAGATCCACGTCCACTCTGCACTCGTGAGGGACGCACCCAACTCTTTCTTTTCCAAGAGGAGGGCACTGTTGGTTGTGCAGGCCACGGTGAAGTCTCAGAATAGCAGCGCCTCGTTGCCGAACTTCACCACAACCTTAAAAGCTGCCCCCTGGCAATACAAACTAGACCTGTCGTCACTGCTGATGAGAGCAAGGTAGGCTGCGCCGCCCTTCGCCTATCAGCCGCCTAGGCGCCTTCTCCTGGTAATGCCATCTGCCAGCAGGTATGTCGCTGTGGAGGGATACAGCATGGTATATACCACAGTTCACAGTGGATGACCCATCACAACACAGTCGTTTACAAGTGGACTCATGGCTGAGAACTTCCAGCAGCACCCTTTGCCTGTTCCCGCCCCCACTTTTCCATTGCCACAAAATACGAAGATGAAGGTGGTTGTGGTACCTCTCTTGGTGCCGGCGAACTTGCTTGCCTGACCAGCCCAGCGACGTCTTGAAATAAAGCGAGTGTGTGCAGTTCCCATCCCACCCTCTCGTGTACAGACGTTTAGAATCCCACAAGTGCAGACACTGCCCACGGGCAGATAGAGCTCGTCGGCCTTGGTGAAGAAAAACACTGAAGTCAAATCCCTAGCGTATCACGGGCGGAAGGAGAACCTTCCTCCAGAGTGAACGGCCTTGTACAGACCCTGCAGTGTATGCTCACCACTCGGCAGAGCTGAAAGAGCCTGGGTCCTTGGCCGGAAACCTTCCTAGCAGATGGAACAAAATGATGCTGATGATAGAAATCGAAACCGGAACAATGATAACTAATCATATATATATGAATCTATATCTATAAACTGTTGGGGAATAACTTAACACATCTGCATGTAATAGGTTAGTTACTGTTGTTACTCTCATCGCTATGAAATAAATTAGTGACTGTCGTTATTCTCATCGCTAGAGGACCTGTAGTCATGATGGACGGTTAGAGCGATGCCTTGGAGCTGGTGGTCATGGGTTTGTACAACTTCTTGGGTCAGATTTCACGGCTTGAAACCCTTCTCTGCCAACTCGGCGGTTAAGGGGAAGTGACTCGGATCAGGGAAGGTTCAGGCGGCAAAAGGAGACGAATGGGCTGCGTCTGCCATTAAGCTGTGCCTGAAGCACGGTGTACTACTTCCAACCGTTCACTGCCCCTACGGTCATCAGGCTATGGGGCTTTAAACTTTTATTATCGCTGGATGTAAGGCGTTACAATGCAGATAGGCCTACTGATTTTTGTTTTAAAGTATGTAAATATATACGTCAAACACATTTAAAAGTGCAAAGCAAAATACACGTAGAACAGCACAGTATTGCAGGAAATTGCGTGCGTCCACATACTCTCACACACGCCCGCACACCAAGTATTCACGCACACGCGCGCGCGCACACACACACACACACGCACACGTACACACACGCGCGCGCGCGCACATGTACACACATTCATTATAATTTCAGTAACAGTAAGTTTCCATGCAAGCATTCCTGTTTTCCTATAAAGGAAATAGGATACCCACGCACTGTTCAAAAACAATTACAGGCTCGAATCATGTTCGTGTCGACCTGAAATCAAAGCCACTGGCTTTTACAGCTCTGAAAACACATGACGAGGGAGGGGAAAAAAAAAACGCGCAACAGAAATGGCCGGAGGCATGGGTGATCCGAGAAGGGGTGTATAGAAACCCTGAACAGAACAGACGATTGGTAAAATGGGAGTTGGGGGGGGGGTATGGGGTTGGTGGCTGCTGAAAGAATGGAAGGGGGGAGGAAGCGAGTAGGGGAAGACAGGGTTGTAAGCTTGCGATGAATAGACACTCGCCCTCCGCCTAATATCTCTCTCTCACCCCCATACACACCGCCCAGGTTTCATCCTCCTCTAAATCAGTGTCCTCTTCCTTCCACCCCTTTCTTTCCACCCCACCCGCCGCCTGTTGTGCCGGTGAACGGAGAAGAGCCCGTTGAGGTGACGTTGCGCAGTCGCCCAGACGGATCTGTAGGAAAGGTTTGGGTGCGGCGGGGTCTCCCAGTTCGGCTCTTTCTCTGTTGAGTCTCTAGCTCCTGCTAGTAGGAAAGCAGGAGCGCATGTGGCTTGTGGACTTGACATTCCCAGACATCCCATCGAAAGGGACGTTAAAGTGTTCTTTGAGAGACAGAGACGGAGAGAGGTCATTTGCACTGTTGTATTGATTCAGAAGTTCGAGCGAGCTATCGTGAATCCAGCCCGACGCTCAGCAGCCGAAGCTTTGTGGACTCGATCGTTGAAGTGAGCGGCTCACGGCCTTTGGGCTGACTGCCGGACACAGCATGGCGAGGTCCGGCCGGCCACCAGTGCTGCCGGGGACTGCGACGTGTCACTGGGTGGGGGTTCTCCTCCTGCTCGCACTGACCGCACCGACGGTGGAAGCGGTAAGTGGACATTTGGCAGATAATGATTATTTTGGTTTGGCCCTTCTGGGCCCAAACATCAGTACAGCCGTGAAGGATTTCTAACCGTTGCTGGCTTTCAACCTGTTCCTCGTCTCTCTACCACATTTATTTGTTTATTCATTTATTTATTTATTCGTTTTTGTATTCATCTGTCCACCGGTGTTTGTCGTTTATGCTTTTTATTAAAAAAAAAACTTTTCTCGACTTTGTAAAAAAAAAAGAAGAAAATAATTGATACTAGATAGATAGATAGATCGAAAGATAGATAGGTAGATATAGATAGATAGATGTGTGTGGGTGTTTGCGTGTGCGGGTGTGTGTCTGTGCGTGTGCGTGCGCGCGCGCGCGCGCCTGTGTCGTCAGTAACGTATGGTTGTCTACCCTTGCTTAGCACAACACTCAGCGTCGACACTGTTAAAACATCTCAGCTAGTTGATAAATATCATCTCCGTCTGCACCAGTTTGATTTTAGTCAAGGAATAAAGCCGATCTCGATAGATTCTTTTTCTTGTCCATTGATTTTCAATCAGTTTTACACACAGATGATAACAGAATAAGAAGAAGGAGGAGGAGAATAGTTACAATGATTGTTATCATCGTCATCATCATCATCATCATCATCATAATGAAACGAGGAAAGATAGTAAGATAACATCTAAGAAAACTGTCAACAGTTATGTTACTTCTGCTACTACTAGTGATGATGATGTTGATGATGATGATGATGATGATGATAGTAATAATGAGGATGGGAAAGAAAGAAGAAAAAAAATATAGAAAAATGTGTATTTGAAAGAAAATCAGAATAAGAAAAATAGTGAACAGATAAATAAGTAAATAATAGATTGATAAAGAAAAAGTAGCTAGTAGAGGTTGGACAGAAGGGAGAACAGGCCAGAAGCGAGAAGTCGTCGGCTTCCAGGAAAGCGGTGGCTGCTGGCCCATTCGTGTGACTGAGGCACAGAGTCACTATTCGTAAATTAACCGACGCTGCACGTGACTAATAGGGACGCGTCAACGCTCCGCTTTCTGGTGTATCTCCAGCACTTTTTGCTATTATTGCAGAGTCAATTCAGTGGGCATTTTGCCTCGTGCGTGCGCGTGCGTGCGTGCGTGCGTGCGTGTGTGTGTGTGTGTGTGTGTGTGTGTGTGTGTGTGTGTGTGTGTGTGTGTGTGTGTGTGCGCGCGCGCACGCGTAAAGGGCGAGTAAGTGATATTTCTACAGCGCTCAAGGTTATCGTGTTTATAGGTCTACTCCCCTTATCAGGGATTTAAGTACAGTTTTGAACAGCAAAAGAAAAGAAAACAAAACAAAAAACTAGCCAACAGGGACACTTTTCATTCCTCTACACACACGCGCACGCATGCACGCACGCACTCACTCACATCACACACACACACACACACACACACACACACACACACACACACACACACACACACACACACACACACACACACACACAACTATCACTATCACTATCATTACTTTTCATTTGACTGGAAACTCAGAAGGGTGTCATGTACTTGAGCAGGGAGTGTAAGCAGGAAAGGTTGCAAACTTGGACCTCCGCTGTCTGTCATGTGCAGGTCTGGCATTGTAAATGGCTCTTTCATTTCTCCTGTCCTTTTCGATCTTGCAGTTGAAGCACGTACAATTGTCAAATTTATTGATAGGAGTTTCAAGCTTCAATTTTCTTATCTCACTGTATCTCAGCTCCGAATTAGATCAGCTTTACTACCGTCGGAACATTTAGCAAGGCTGTTGAAAGTTCGAGTTGACAGCATCGTGAAGATAATGCTTGAAAGTGCAGTGAGGGTTGTCTTTCGCGATTTTTTTTTCTTTGTATGCAGTTCGTTTTTCGAGTATGTCAGTTTGCTGTTAATCCTGTCATGCTGAAAAACATCCGTCATACTACTGAAAATCGGAGGTCTACTACAAAGCGGGCACTTCGACAGGTCTGGTGTAGGCCTACTATAGTTCTATAATTCCCGGGACATGTTCTTGGATCAGATGGAACACGTGCCAGCCTGACCTGGAATAAAAATCCCACTTCAACAGAGGGGCTACAGGGTTGTACGAAATTTTATCAGAAATCCGAGTCTTCAGTGTAGAGACCTTGTCGGTCCTTTTAGGGTCAAGGTCCGATATGATTTAATTATTTTTATCATAACGATTCTGTGACTCATTTTGTAACGTTATGTGATTTACATCCTTCTTTAACTGCCGCCCTTTCTCACCACGTGCTCCCCCCTCCCCACCCCTGATGTGTGTGTGTGTGTGTGTGTGTGTGTGTGTGTGTGTGTGTGTGTGTGTGTGTGTGTGAGTGAGCAAGCGCACGTGCGTGCGTTTGTGCGTGTGTGAAAGTGCCCGCGCGCGCGTGTTTGTATCTGACCCTTTTCCCTTTAATTCAGGTCTGTCACTGACAGTACTAAAAGCTGACAACAAGACGGATTTTCAATCCACTGATTTTCTTTACTTCAAAATTGAAAGCTTCAGAGTCCAGATTTCGCACGCATGCACGCACGCACGCACACATATATTTATATGTATATATATACATTATTTATATGTATATATATATACATATATATATTCCCTCACCGAATTTTAAAAGTCTGTTAATCACAGTAATAATCTAATAAATTTAGTTCTGTCTTACAGTTTTATGGTAAAGGTGAGGTTGTCTCGCTGTGCTGAAAAAAAAAAAAAAAACACGTTGCTGGAGGTGTTCGATTCTCTTTCCACCATCTTTGCAGAACGGAACAGAGTAGGCTAACCGTGGAATTGCCTAGCGACCGTTCAGGGGTGCACATTTCCCGTTCGAGCTTGCGAACGATCAGTTAAGGGTATTGAATTTGCATCTATTTGGGGTCAGCGTTGCTCTCCCGGTTAACGTTTGGGTAAATTGTAAGCCGAGGAAATGCGATCTATATAGGCCAAGCCCATTTCATACCTCTTTTCGCCTGAATGACTCCGAGAAAAGAGATTGGCACATCTTAAGTTTGTGTCCAACTTTCAACGGCCCAGCCGCCAGAAAACTGACAGAATTCGGCGAAACACACACACACACACACACACACACACACACACACACACACACACACACACACCACCCTCCCTCTCTATCGCTCTCTCTCTCTCTCTCTCTATATATATAATGGATATATATATATATATATATTATCTATTATATATATGTATATTATATATATATATATATATATATATATATAGAGAGAGAGAGAGAGAGAGAGAGAGAGAGAGAGAGAATTGGGAGAGCACAGACCTCTGTCAAAGTCCGACACCGTTTCTATTGGAATAAAATACCCTTTGCCATCTCATTTTCCGTGCGCTTCATGTGTAGCATTTCACCCACACTGCTCATTCCGGCTTCCCCATCCACAGCCACACTCGGGTTTGTCCCATCCTCAAACCAGCACCATCAGTCCAGGGGGAGTAATCACTACGAAGTCGTTATGAGTCAGGCGCTTTCGCCAAGCATGCCATTTCATTTCCATCTGTTCATATTTTTTTCTTTCTCTTCCATTTTGATCTTATTCTCTTTTTCTTATCCGTTCTTCGCTCTTCTCGTCTCTTTTCTCTTTCCCCGTATCCTTCTCTTCTCATATCACTCGTCTTCTCTTCTCTCATCTGTTCTCTCTTTGATTTTCTTTCTTTCTTTTCTTCTTCTTCCTTTTCCTTCCCTTTCTGTTCTTCTTTGCATTTTTACTTCTCCCTTCCCCCCCTCCCCCCCCCCCCCCTTTCTCTTCTTCTACATACTTCTCTCCTTCGCGGTTCACGCCTCCCTCCCCCTCCCCCACCTGTCCTCCCCTCGTTTCCTTTTCCATCCGTTTGGTCCGTTTCCGTTCAACTTGTCTCTTTCCGCTTCCTCTTTCTTCTCTCTTCTCCATTATCGCTCCTTTCTTGTCTGTTCTTCTCTTTTCTCAGTTTTTCTATCAACTCTCTTCTGTTTCTCTTTCTTCTGTCATCTCTTTTCTCTCCCCCCCCCCCCCCCCTTGCTTTCATTCTTTCTCTTTCTTCTCTTTGTTTCTCTTCCGTCTCCTTCCCGCCTGTTCTTTTCCGTTCGTTCGGAGCTTTGTATGTGATATTATCTGGACTGCTGCCTCTGTTCTAGGCTAGGGGTCATAGAAAATCATCGCAATTGAAATTTCTCTCAACTCAAGGATCAATTACGCAGAAAGCCTGCTGCCATGTAGACACACCGGACCTCTCTCTCTCTCTCTCTCTCTCTCTCTCTCTCTCAAGGTATTAAAATCCAGAAAATTAAATGCAACGACCCTGTTATTTCCCAGACGAGAGGCAAGGAGAAGGGGGAAAATGGGCACTGGGTGGCGGCAGAGATTGGGCTGGCGGGGGATAGGAGACTCGCTGCTGTTCTGTTTCACGGCGATGTCTTCGAGCGCGTCCGTCAATATGTCAGTCTGTCCGTCTGTCAGCCTCAGTGTCCGTCCATCTAGGTTTTCGACCGTGCTTTCATCCATACTTTGATCCGCCCAACGTCCATCCGTACCTGTATTAATCCGTCCTTATCTTATGTATAGGAAGCGGAAGTGATACAGGAGTTGAAAAATATAAAAATAATAAATAAATGATAGCCTAATACTGCTGCTGCTGCTGTTGCTGCAACCGACAGACAGACAGAGAGAGAGAGAGAGAGAGCAGAGACAGAGAAGAGAGAGAGAGAGAGAGAGAGAGAGAGAGAGAGAGAGAATCTGATCTCACGTCACAGGTTCTGCCCAATCGATAGCCATGACTGATTGATACCGAGGTTCAGTAGTTGCTCTGACAACACGGAACCGGCAAGTGATCGAGACGGGAGATCTTTCAAACATGAGCTCTCCCAGTAAACAGTTCAAAAGATACTGACCGCAAAGCTGGACGGGAAGACAAGGGATGGGGCAGTGAGTGGGACTTGGGATGGACGACGGGATGAAGGGGATGGGGATGAGGAAAGAGGGCAATCTGCATGACACCTTGCTCAGGTGAAAAGGCCGACGGGTGTAAACAACCATTCCCAGCAACGGAAGATGCGAGGGGGCGAGAGTGGGGATGGGGTGTGGGTGTGTTGTTGAACTATTGCGAAAGCATTTCATCGATGAGAATCTCATCGGCAACATATTAACATTGAAAGCCTGATTTCGGAATTAACTTACATTCAGGTCTAAAGTCAAAACGCTATGTTGCAAGCGAATCGACTTCACTTAAAGTTATTATCGGTCGATTCAAATCTACATATTTTAGGTTTCGTTTCGTATGTATTCAGTTTAATGTAAGCTTAACTTCACTTATCATAGGTCGATTCAAATCTACATAATTTGAGTTTCGTTTTGTGTATATTAAGTTTATTGTAACTTCGCTTATAATGATCAACGGTCGATTCAGATCTGCATAACTTGGGTTTCGCTTTGTACATGTTAACTTTGATGTGATATTTGTTTACCATATGACGCATGCACAAATTGCGTAATGCTTCCGGAGATCTCTTTACAGTACCAGAAAAGCAGTAAGCGCTAGAAGCTCCCAGGAATTGTTTCTTGAATGTACTAAGTATTTTGATTGGCTATAACGAGTAATGGTCCTCGATCCTTCTAGAAAGTTCCATGCATTTTTATTGGCTGTAGGCATACTTTATAGGCTACTTCTCGAACATTGTAGACTAGTCCATGATCAGTCATTGGGTGTTGCTCAGTTGAATTTTCGAGTTTATGGTCCGTAAACAATCCAGAGAATGAGACAGTATTTACACACACACACACACACACACACACACCACACAGGGGGGGGGGGGGGGGGGGGGGGGGGGGGGTTGGGGGAACTGAAAGTGAATATGTTTGAGGACACGTTGTTTAGGACCGTTGCGACTGATATTGTCTGGACTGGTTGGAGGGCGGGAGATATACTGGACATACTCTTACACGTAAGATCGTCCATCAGAGACCGTCCCACCTGAGCGAAGTCAAGCGCTGCCATCCCAGGCGATTCCCACCAACTTTTAAGTTAGCAGTGCTGGTGACACTTTCGAGCCGGGGTTCCTAATCGCGTTGAATGCCGCTCATCTGTCTCTATATTGATCGAATCTATCTCCCATATCGCATTGTGCTCTACACTGAATCTGTGTGTTCAACATTCTGCATCATCCCCGATAAAACAATTGAAAAACTTGGAAACTAATCACTGCACGAGAAGTCTAACTTTGACAATAGAACAACATATTATAATACATTGGTTTGACGTGATATTCAGCATATAGAAGGGTTATGTTCAGAATACGAAGAATCCATTCATTTTTGGTTGGTCGCGATATCCGGTGGGCAGCCTCCACCCACCCACCACCCTCCCGCCCTCTGTGTGTGTGTGTGTGTGTGTGTAACAAACAATTCTGTCTTCGCCGCTGCGTCGCACGAACACCCTCGGGTTGCCTTCTCCGACAGGAGAAACTAGTCACAGTCACGCAAGGCGTTCGCACAGGCGCACATACCCTATCCACTGTTCATTTACCGCTCAGGTGAGCATACAGCCATGGAATGCATTCAATGGGGAGCTCGAACACCCGATGGGATGGGGGCTCTTTTCGAGTCATTTGTTAGCGTGAAGGGTGGGAGGAAGGTAGGAATTCAAGGCAAGGGGCTTCGTGATTCGCCCCTCTCCAGCTTCCTGACACAGATGAGGGTTGGACTCCCGCACGGCCCTCCCGTCATAGCTACTGCTGGCGAAAGGTCTGTGGGAATCTGATCGAGTGTGGGGAGAGGAGTGTTTTAAATGTCTTGTCTGACTGAAACTGTCGGCTCTTACCTCGGGCGATTTGCTGTACAAACACACTTGTAATTTGTGAAAGTTTGTTCAAAGGGAGTGAAAGAGAGCAGACGCACGGGGGGGGGGGGGGGGGGGGGGGGGGGGGGGGGTAGAGTGGAGGCGGGATTGTAGGCTCTGTGTGTGTGTTTCTGCGTCCACCGGATATCGTGACACACACTCACTCACTCACTCGCTCACTCACACACACACACCACACACACACACACACACACACACACCAGCAGAAAGGCGGGCTGTGTGTCCACTGTGTGTTCAAATTGCTTCATTTCACACTCAGCTGGTAAGAATAGAAAGTAGACTGTAGGGCTGGGTGGAAAGCATGGGTTTGCACAATGAATAAATGTATGGATATATGTACGAATGTATACATTTGTTCATGTGTATATACGTCATTACATATACTTGTGTTGTTTAATGCTTGGCCAGTTGCTCAGTCATAATTAGCACAACAGCAGTATGTTTGTGTATGCGTGCAAAGTGTGTGTGTGTGTGTGTGTGTGTGTGTGTGTGTGTGTGTTCATGGACATAATTTCATTGTGATATTTCAGTAACATCCACTTCTATCCCCATGTACTCGTACGTTTGAAGTGCAGAAGGAACAACCATTTCAAACTTCCCT